>JAVIAB010000051.1:82813972-83168972 GCA_032433765.1 Megaustenia siamemsis | reverse complement strand
TACAAATTTACCTCAATGCGTTCTGGATGAAAAGATCCCTGCTGCGTGTGTATGTATGTGTGTTTATATATATATAGTGTGTTTGTATGTGCGTGTGTTAGTGCTTACGTGTATCTGTTTATTGATCTTGAAACACTATACTAAACACACAGCAAGATGTGGGAAGATTACAGGACTTCGACAAACACAAATCCACGTCACTTCTTCGGATGATAAAGATGGGAGTTATGATGGGCACAGCCAGAAATGAGAAACTTTGTGGGCGTGTAAGAAGACTTATCAACCAACATAGAACTGGTGTTGTCAGTCGCTGGACACTGCGGGACTTGCTGAGGAGGGGATCTGAGCACATATGGACATGTTCGGAGTGCAACGATGCTGGTTCGCAAATAACTCAATAACTAAACACACAATGACGTTATTTGCGACAAATAAGGTTTTACCCCTCGCAATCGGTCTAAATGTATCAGCCTGTCACAAACACGCACAGCCACACACACACTTTTACTCACTGTCAACACACATGCATTCTCATTTTCTCAACATCTACCCTATCCTCATTAAAACTTTCAAACTGTTCTCTATTTTGGTTCAGAAATTCCTTGTACATGCTGGGGATTAACTTATAATTCATTTTGAATGCCAGCCGTTTGTAGGGCGTGCGCTTGAGTAGCCATTGACTAAAGTCTGTAAAACTGGGCGCAGTTCTGTCACATTCATGGCAAAGATGCGAGCTGTAGAGTGGGGGGAGGGGGGGGGGAGACAAGTTCAGATAACCAGTCAGAAGTGGCCCAAAAAAAAAAAAATATTAAACATCAAAGGAAATCGTATTAGTTTTACATGTGGCAGGAAGAAAAAACGGAAATTGATTATATGTGAAATATTACCCATCGTAGATGAAAGGGAAATGAGAAATGATAAAGAAAGATGAAACAAAATGCAACATAATGTATCACTAATATATCATTTAGAATATTAGTGGCAATCAGAGTTTCAATTACTTATAAGTAATGTATCTTGGAACATTAAAGTCCTTAAAGTTTACTGGAGTGCGTTCCGGACTGTTTCGGCTGAAACAAATCGTGTGTAGTGTATATGTGGGCGTGTTTTAACAGATTTATATTTTACACTGTAAGAAACGATATTAACAAACTTATGCAAAATAAATCCCAACCGACGGCCTCTGGGTTCACCCAACCTTTAATGGGTACCGGATTTTTTTTCTGGGAAAGTGAAGCGGTACGGTCGTAATACCGACCACATTACCCCAAAAATCATGTGCAAGGTCTGTAAAATCTATGGTCACTAACACCATATTCCCTATACACCACTTGGCGTGACGGGGGTCCTTTACTTTTTTTTATGCGGAATAAATAATTTACGGCGATGGCATTTTGTTAAGCACATTCTGTCTGGGACATTGTTACTGTAAAACTTAAAATCTGTTAAGTTTACATCTAAGTGATGTCTAGTTATGAAATAAGGACATTCGAATATCAAACAGTCTATTCAAATATATAAGACAGGATTAGTAAATGTAGTGGATGAAAAAATATAAACACCTAAGGTATCAAAGACAGAATTAAAGTTGTTCTGCCAAAAATAAAACTAATCAGAATGTAATAAACTGTAAATGTAAAAAAAAAATACATTTTCCATCAGTCAACAGAAATAACATCCACCTAAGCTCGTGAAATAAGAATTTGTCAAAAACTTGTTTATACAGAATTAGTTACATGTCTTTAGCAATTGAGTCTTTCAGGCTCATTTAGAAATAGCATTTCTTAGATATTTACAGAAATACACGTAGAATATATTAAAGCCACTTAGAAATAGAAATCGTTAAGAGGCTATAGAAAGATAAATTGTCAGAGGTTCTCAGCTTGCTAGATCCACATAGACCGACAATGACCTGGAATCACGAGGAAACTAGACAAGTTGAAGGGCCTAAGCAGACCTGGAGAAGTACAGCCGCGTCAGAAGCCAAGGTTGCAGTACAGAAGTGTTTTTTTTTTCTCGTTCGCCAGCGAACCTCTGACGAAATCCCTAGAGACTAGGGACTGAATTTTGCGTGTTAATCCATTTTTCCCTGGCAGCCGTATGCACAGGGGTCCCTCGCCGCATAGGCAGATAACTCCGACTACGGAGGTACTCATATTTTTTCCGTCGATGAGTAATTGACGTTTCAAGCCGGGCCTCGCTGTTGAGACCTAGAGTGGTTGCCGCTGAAAGAAATCATAAATAAAAATCCCAACCGGTGAAGCCGGGATTTGAATCCACAACCTCTTTGTCTTGAGGCCGGCTTCTTGCCTCGAGACCAACCAGTGACCCCCCTTCCCAGTACGGAAGTGAATTCAATTGAAGAAGATAGCACAGAATTTGGTCCGCTGGCAGGGTGTGGTTTACTTAGCTAGGAGCTCCAGGGTTTATATCAAATCAAGTAGACGCAAATAGTATTTAATATTTGAAACAGAATTTACATTCTTACTCTTTGCTCTAGACAGTTTCAGATTTTAGACATCGATAGCATTTTACAATTATACATCACAGTGGTCTACACTTGCCCCAAATAATTAAGCATCTTGTCATTTAGAACCGCCACTAGAAAGCCAAAACATATATCTAATTGAATTCAACGACTGATCAAAACTGGACATTTTCTGGCATTATCTGCAGAATACTCACGGAGGCAGATATCGTGTATCCAAGTCTAAATATATTAAATGTTTGTTGTTAAAGATAATTGTGTCTAGATATCTTCTAATGAATTTATCAGCATTTTTCTAATGAAATTATCAGCATTTGTTTCAGGTATAAAAGAAAGTCACATTCTGTTATATATAAAATGTATATAGAGGAGAAATACATCTTCTTCATTATTCACCTGTGATGTGGGTACGGTTGCCTTGTATCCCAAGTTTGCAGCTAAGCCGCAATATCTGCGCCTTTCGGACCGACACATCCGTCTTCGGTATGGGAAGATTTGCTAAACAATCTTACCTAAGCAGCGCCCATTTTATCTGACTAATTGAGACTTTTAACTGCCAATGGTTACTTAACTGAGAGACCTTCTTGGAACCTTCTCTTATTAGCCGTTATTGGAGAGGATTATACATTTTATCTCACACCTCAAGGACTAGAAGGATTAGACATAGGGTCTCACACCTCAAGGACTAGGTGAGGATTAGACATAGGGTCTCACACCTCAAGGACTAGGTGAGGATTAGACATAGGGTCTCACACCTCAAGGTCTAGGAGAGGATTAGACATAGGATCTCACACCACAAGGACTAGGAGAGGATTAGACATAGGATCTCACACCTCAAGGTCTAGGTTAGGATTAGATATAGGATCTCATACCTCAAGGACTAGGGGAGGATTAGACATAGGATCTCACACCTCAAGGACTAGGATAGGATTAGACATAGGATCTCATACCTCAAGGACTAGGAGAGGATTAGACATGGGATCTCACACCTCAAGGACTAGGAGAGGATTAGACATAGGATCTCACATCTCAGGAACTAAGAGAGGATTAAACATAGGATCTCACACCTCAAGGACTAGGAGATGATTAGACACAAAGGATCTCACACCTCAAGGACTAGGAGAGGATTAGACATAGGACCTCACACCTCAAAGACTAGGAGAGGATTAGACATGTGATCTCACACCTCAAGAACTAGGAGATTATTAGATATAGGATCTCATACCTCAAGGACTAGGAGAGGATTAGACATGTGATCTCACACCTCAAGAACTAGGAGATTATTAGATATAGGATCTCATACCTCAAGGACTAGGAGAGGATTAGACATGTGATCTCACACCTCAAGAACTAGGAGATTATTAGATATAGGATCTCATACCTCAAGGACTAGGAGAGGATTAGACATGTGATCTCACACCTCAAGAACTAGGAGATTATTAGATATAGGATCTCACACCTCAAGGACTAGGAGAGGATTAGACATAGGATCTCACACCTCAAGAACTAGGAGAGGATTAGACATGTGATCTCACACCTCAAGAACTAGGAGATTATTAGATATAGGATCTCATACCTCAAGGACTAGGAGAGGATTAGACATGTGATCTCACACCTCAAGAACTAGGAGATTATTAGATATAGGATCTCATACCTCAAGGACTAGGAGAGGATTAGACATAGGATCTCACACCTCAAGACCTAGGAGAGGATTAGACATGTGATCTCACACCTCAAGAACTAGGAGATTATTAGATATATGATCTCACACCTCAAGGACTAGGAGAGGATTAGACATAGGATCTCACACCTCAAGAACTAGGAGAGGATTAGACATGTGATCTCACACCTCAAGAACTAGGAGATTATTAGATATAGGATCTCATACCTCAAGGACTAGGAGAGGATTAGACATGTGATCTCACACCTCAAGAACTAGGAGATTATTAGATATAGGATCTCATACCTCAAGGACTAGGAGAGGATTAGACATAGGATCTCACACCTCAAGAACTAGGAGAGGATTAGACATGTGATCTCACACCTCAAGAACTAGGAGATTATTAGATATAGGATCTCACACCTCAAGGACTAGGAGAGGATTAGACATAGGATCTCACACCTCAAGAACTCGGAGAGGATTAGATATAGGATCTCACACCTCAAGGACTAGGAGAGGATTAGACATAGGATCTCACACCTCAAGGACTAGGTGATGGTAAAGCAACGAGGCTACCACGGATTCGAAGTGAAAATTCCCAGAGCCTTTGGTGAGATTCAAAACCGGGACCTTCATGTCCAGAGGCCAACGTCTTGCCACTGGATGACTGCGTCAGCCTCTCACATGGGTGAACAAAAAACTTTACATTTCAGTCACACCCATCTATAGTAGAGAGACCAGCAGATAGAAAGGAATTAAGGCAGTTCTGTGGAGTTATCAGCTTTGCTATCTTGGACGGTTGTGGGTAAACATACGTCAGCCGTCCATAGATGAAGACGTCACAATGGCGCGGGAATTGTGGGATTTACCTTCCTGTCCGCTTCTCTTACTATTATAGAGGGTTGTGTATATCACCATGTCTTGTCACAGCATTGAGGGTAGGGATGGGAGGCCAGTGCTCTTTCTTACAGTCGTTACCTTTCCTTGTCTCAATGAGTCAGGTACCCGTTCCTTTTCAACTGGGTCGACTGGTGAGCGCCAAGCTACGTCTAAACCCACGTTCACTATAACGCCAGATCAGCACCTTATCACTACGCTACTGACGCTATCTCATAAAAATATCCTATAACTCCCGTACGTCTGAAGATCTAATAAAGAAATATCCAGAAACTCCTGTACGTCTGAAGATCTAATAAAGAAATATCCAGAAACTCCTGTACATCTGAAGATCTTATAAAGAAATATCCAGAAACTCATGTGCGTCTGAAGATCTAATAAAGAAATATCCAGAAACTCCTGTACGTCTGAAGATCTTATAAAGAAATATCCAGAAACTCATGTACGTCTGAAGATCTAATAAAGAAATATTCAGAAACTCTTGTACGTCTGAAGATCTTATAAAGAAATATCCAGAAACTCCTGTGCGTCTGAAGATCTAATAAAGAAATATCCAGAAACTCCTGTACGTCTGAAGATCTTATAAAGAAATATCCAGAAACGTCTGTACGTCAGTAGTATAGCAGGAAGGATCTGACCCGTATTGTGGCGCTAAATTAACAAAGATATATAGGGCGGCGCGCGGCGCGCATAAAGCGTGCGGCGCAGGGGGAGTTAACCATGACCGCTCGTGTCAGGATGTTGACCTCTAGTCCCGGTGACCCGGAAGTAACGTGTTTATGTCTGGTGTGTGCTGACTTTGGAGTTCTTTATGTACTTGAGCGATAGTGATAGGTTAGTAGATTATACAACATCAATGAAAAACGATCAATATAGAACAGAAGACAAAATATATATTTTATTCTTTTATTATCTCAATAGGTGTATAACATACAGTGGGTATTATATAACATTACAAACATAGTCAGTACATTGAGTAAATATATAGTACAAGGATAACATTTATTTATAGCTATGTAGTTGGGTGTCTGCTTGGCTATGTGTCGTCGATGAATCATAAGGGGTGAAACTGTTAGAGATTCCGGGTTAGTCTAAGCTGGTAGTGTAAAGAGTTAAATATCTAGAGGCGTTGTCGAGACGTTATCAGCAGCTACCTTTCTTTTTATATAGAAATAGGAAAGAGCATTTCTTGTTTGACTATAGGAAAATATGGAATTATTTAAGACTTTGAAACCTACATTTTTCCCACCCTTAGCCTTTTGCGTGGCGAGAACCTCTAAAAACATATCTTTATCTAATTTGTTGTGTTGCTTGCTTAGCCCTTTACAACTGATTTTATCGTAATCCCCACTACAATGGTACGTCTTACTACATAAGCTAACAAGAGCTGTCCCTTCGTACTCTAGTTTAAAAAGCCCGGGCGTTCGTTTGGTGTATGCTTTAACACCCTTACAGTTTATACAGTCTGTCTTGCTAGTATGTTCATCGCAAAACTCGGCAGGAAACCAGTCTTTATATACACTATTAAATTCATCCCGCAGACCTGACTTAACTATGTCCTCTAACTTAGGGGCGCTTAAAGCCAAGTATAAACTATCAGTATCTGTTTCACATAACTGAAAGTTGGACCTATCTACAAACTTATCTAAGAACTCGAAATAAAAATCTAACATACGAAGTTTTGCATATTGATAGACGAAGAAACCAATTTGTAGGGGCAAGTCCCAAACAGTTTTCTTTTTCTCCATCTCAATTTCAAAAAGATCCTCCCCTATTTCAGTCATCTTTTTAAACCGGGAACTATTAATCATTTTCGATATCTCAGCCCCCTGAACGTACGAGACAGCGCTATGATTGGCCTTATTGGTTAGAGTCTTCCCGTAGGCTGAGTTTCCTAAGAGCTTCATCGTATCGCTTACTATAGATTGACTTTCATCTAGATCACCAGCCCGCCTAGCGTCAGAAACCATTTCGCCAAACTTTTTAAAACAACTAGACGGTTGATATTCTATCACTTGATAGATTTTTGTTACCGCCAATCCGTGGTCTAAATACCATTTTAACAGTGGTGTTGCCAACAAAATTTTTTCCCCAACATAACTACCGATTAGGGTGCGACGAGGGGTTGACAACAAGTTATGTTTGAGGGCATATTCACCCATAAACGGTCCAATATCGTCACGCGTGACGTCAATATTTTTGAAAATTGGAGTCATCTCACTGAAATATTCCTTCAGGCGGTCGGGAACATGTAAATCACATTCCACTAAACCAAAACATGTCCCATCTGAAACAGAAGTCAGAATCTGTTTATCACTGAGAGGGAGCCCTTCTTTAGAGTAAGAGGGTCTAGCTCGAGGGATGGCTTTAGAAAGGAAAGCCCTAATGGTTGGGTCAGACTTTTTCAGAGCCTGCCACTCACATTCCCACATAACTTCTACTGGGACTTTTACCTCCTCGGTTAGGTAGGTGTGTATCTCACAGGTTTTTTCAAACAGCTCGAACAAGGGCTTATTATTAACAGGGTTTCTATCTTTATCTTTGGTGAGGGGACAGTCTTTGTGACCATGGTACAGACAACCATGAAAATTGTAGCCTCTTCTATTGGATTTATCCCACCCATCCACAGGGATATTTCTAGCACCCAATCGAAACTCACCACCGTTAAACTGAGTTTTCAACTCCACCCCTTTTTGGTGAGCGACCCACGTTAACCACTCTCTACTTTGTTGGACATAATAGTTATCTTTTTCGACCCTAAACCCGGTCTCCATTCTTCTAATAATTGGATAATCTGTTGGCATTGGGTTCATCAGAGCCCAAAGATACAACGCGTTGGCATCGTAACCTTGGATGGATTTGACTACCTTTCCACCCCTAATAAGCGTTTTGCCTACCTCGTGATACCTATGGAAAATTATAGAGGGACCCCCAACGATATTATCTCTAATCATTTTGTGTAGACTCGCCTGTTTGCTCGAACATAAACTAAACATTACACCCCTATCAACGGTCTTAAAAAGATACTTTAAACAAACACCCGGAACCGAAATGGCGTCTTTAAAACAGTCTACACCCCGCTCCCCATAAAAGCGAACCTGCTGCTCCAAGGCTTCTAAAAAGGGGACTACATCTTTGTTGTTATACCACACCAAAAAGTCCCTAAGTGTGGTCATGTTATTGTCCTGCCATACCTTTTTGCACAGAGCGTACTCCTCCTTGGAAATGTTGGAATTTTTTAACGACGAATAAAAGGCTTCGTGTGGGGGTAGTTCTCTCTCGTCCAACTTATTTAAATCTGTTACGTACTCGTAACAGAAAACACCCTTTGTCTCACTAATCTTATAAGCTGCCAGATATTTACTATAACTAAACCCGGGGGCTAGATAGTTTACTATATCTAAGAATTTTAGATTCTGTGTTGCAATACACATAAAGTTATTGTTTCTTTTAACTATAAACTTGAACGGGTTTGGTACTTTGTAGTCTACGTCCATTTTATTTTCCTCTTCTTCGATAACATCAGCTTCTTCTTCCATACTATCACCTTCTTCACCCACTTGGGCAGTGACATCCATGAAGTGCTTTATTAAATAAGGTTTAATGACGTTGACGTCATATTTCCCCGAGTTAAACCCTAGCACTGGAAGCTCTTTTAAATACTCATCAAACCTAACTACTATCTTGTCTTTATTCAGAGCATGGAGTTGAGTAAAAATATTTTCAAACCGATCTCGCAACAACGAGTATGCCGTATCGGCGACACTAGTGAGATAATCAAGCATCTGACTAACTAAAACCTGGGGGTCACCCTTGGTTATGAAGCATTTTGGGGCCTCCCACCCGGGGACATTTGACGCTATAGAGCAGGAGAGGGGGACGTGTTTAGCTACAAAGGTAGTCGATTGCGTCTCTTTGGAACATTCCTACTATCAAAGTAGCATTCATAATCGAATGTCGCCCTGAATGGGTAAATAAAACACTCTGGAGTACTGATCCCTTCAGCGCTGATCGCGTCCCATACACTTTCAGGTGAAGAGTAAACACCACCCTTATATGTCTCTACAGCCATATCCCCAGTGCAAGTTTTTTCATGCTTATCCATACGCCAAAACTCTTTCCACAATTTCCCACATTTTCCACAAGAAAAGCTTTTACTAGCCCTAGAAAGATCGTTTATATAAAAGAAGTGGTTTTTGTAAAGTAAAAGACGGAGAGTTTCACTATAACTACTGCCGCTTCTCAGGACAATACGCAAGGCTTGCTCAGAATCAAACTCAAAAATATCTATGTTTATTGAAAAACAATTTTCTAAGAGAGGCATTTCAGCCAGAGTTACACCGGGAAAGTTACTTAACTTTAGAGATGGGTTAAACTGTTTGAAAAGTAGTCTTGAAGCCTTCCTAACATCCTCAACAGAGCCACCTCGATGGACAGCTAGACAACGGAAGAAGCAAAGATTATCATTGTAAACTTTAGAATTAGAATCGGTTTGAAGGATATTAATGCCGTAGTTGGATGCAATGTAGGGTGGGATATCAACCAGACACCCTATAGGATAATCTTGAAGTTTATATATATAAACACTCGTACTGACTAATGCTTCTAAGGTATATTTGGTTGTCTCCCTGTTTTTATTTGCATACCCTAATATATCACTTTCATTTAATCTATCAACAAACGTTTCAAAATCATTTATGTTGTTAACTAACAGGGGTTTGTCTAAACCTGTCGCGTTATTCGAGCTGGCGTGAAAGTAACGCAGCCCCTGTGTCTCCCTATGTCTTAAAACTAGATGATGACTATAATTCACCTTGAAACGCTTTTTCTGGGCTAGAAAAATTGGGTTTACAAGAGTCTTCCAAGCTATAGGAGTATCAGGCTGATGAAATATAGTGTACGTGTCCATGTATTTGGTCCTACGTTCATGTGTTCTAATAGCTAACCAGTTGTTCTTATATATCTTCTTAACATCTTGAGGTAACTTATTTAAAGTGTCTATTTCATTAATAAGTCTTGGTCTCTTTGAGGGTTCTTGAGTCGAACTCTTTACTGCCCGCTTGCGTGAGGTTGTCGATACCAGGGGGCCTGGTAGTGTTGATGGTGTTGAGGTGGTCATAGCTATGTCATGGCTAGCAAGATGCACTTGTAGGTTGCGTGCCCCAGTAAAGCTTTGTTGGCAGATATGGCAGATATGGCAGATATGTGGGGTAACACTGGTCTCTTTCGATGGTATATGATCGGCTGACACAGGAGTTGGTGATACAGGAACTGCTGATACAAGAGATACAGGATGCTCTGTCCTGATATGTCTGGCAAGGCTGTCTACTCTTGTATATACTCGTTCACAAACATCACATTTGTATTCCTGATGCCCATGTACACTAGCAACATGTCGTTTTAGGTCCCGGCTCCGGGTGAAAGTTTTGGAACAGATATGACAAGTGTTAGACATCTGTAGAAAAGAAATTGAAACATTACAACTAAAGAGTAAAGAACAGTAAACATTACAAGAAAAGTATATAACAAGATACACAACTTATCGAAATTAGGGCACAAAAGTAACACGTGGATACTAAACAACCAACTTATCGAAAATAGGTTACTAAAGTAACATACTATAATATTAAAGAACTAAGATAACACTTACTTTTTATGTGTTTGAAGGTACGAGACACATCCGTCGGCAACAACTGTAAGCGAAAGTCTGATTACAAGCTTCACAGCCGCGTTATATATACGCCAGAAACACCGGAAGTGTTACTAAAAATAGAACTGACCGCTGATGCAATACCGGAAGTGTTACTAAAAATAGCTTTTGACGGCTGACGTGATGCCCGTGGAGTTTCTAAAAATAGATTTTGACCTATGATGCAATACCAGGCAACTTTATAGGAGTTTTTCCCCTTGACCCTTTATGAGGGGACGCCCATGAAACTGTTAGAAATAGTAAATTTAACCTAATGGCATACCCCGGATGTTATATTAGACATCCCCATAGCAAAAATTTACTTAAAACTCACTTTTATGGTTGTTACGCGCCTTGACCCATTTTTGAGGGCTACGCCCATGAAACTGTTAAAAATAGTAAATTTAACAGCTAGGGTTACTCCAAACTTTATATTAACCATCCACATAGCAAGAATTTACATAAAAACAACTTTTGAAATTACTACCCCTGTACCCATTTTTGGCGGTTACGCCCATGAAACTGTTAAAAATATTCAATTTAACAACTAGACATACCCCAAACTTTATATTAAGCATCTCCGTATCAAGAATTTACTTAAAAACCACTTTTGAAATTACTACCCCTGTACTCATTTTTGATGGTTACGCCCATGAAACTGTTAAAAATAGTCAAATTAACAACTAGACATACCCCAAACTTTATATTAAGCATCTCCGTATCAAGAATTTACTTAAAAACCACTTTTGAAATTACTACCCCTGTACCCATTTTTGATGGTTACGCCCATGAAACTGTTAAAAATAGTCAAATTAACACCTAGACATACCCCAAACTTTATATTAAGCATCCCTGTATCAAAAATTTACATAAAAACAACTTTTGAAATTACTACCCCTGTACCCATTTTTGGCGGTTACGCCCATAAAACTGTTAAAAATAGTAAATTTAACCTCTAGACATACCCCAAACTTTATATTAAGCATCCCCATATCAAGAATTTACATAAAAACAACTTTTGAAATTACTACCCCAGTACCCATTTTTGGCGGTTACGCCCATGAAATCTATAAAAAATTGAAATTTAACCTATTGGTATACCTCAAACATAATATTTGACACGCCCATGTATCAAATTAACCTGAAAAATCAACCAAAAACTAGTAGTATAGAATGGCACTTAGGATGGATAGACTATAAGGAAAAATGTAGACTCTCATATAAGGAAAAATGTGCTTCCATGTGAGGGTAGACTATTTATATAAGGATTTAGGTGCTTCTGGAAGAACATTCCACGGTCCTAATTGACATTGTATACTACTAGTTTTTGGTTGATTTTTCAGGTTAATTTGATACATGGGCGTGTCAAATATTATGTTTGAGGTATACCAATAGGTTAAATTTCAATTTTTATAGATTTCCTGGGCGTAACCGCCAAAAATGGGTACTGGGGTAGTAATTTCAAAAGTTGTTTTTATGTAAATTCTTGATATGGGGATGCTTAATATAAAGTTTGGGGTATGTCTAGAGGTTAAATTTACTATTTTTAACAGTTTCATGGGCGTAACCGCCAAAAATGGATACAGGGGTAGTAATTTCAAAAGTTGTTTTTATGTAAATTTTTGATACAGGGATGCTTAATATAAAGTTTGGGGTATGTCTAGGTGTTAATTTGACTATTTTTAACAGTTTCATGGGCGTAACCATCAAAAATGGGTACAGGGGTAGTAATTTCAAAAGTGGTTTTTAAGTAAATTCTTGATACGGAGATGCTTAATATAAAGTTTGGGGTATGTCTAGTTGTTAATTTGACTATTTTTAACAGTTTCATGGGCGTAACCATCAAAAATGGGTACAGGGGTAGTAATTTCAAAAGTGGTTTTTAAGTAAATTCTTGATACGGAGATGCTTAATATAAAGTTTGGGGTATGTCTAGTTGTTAAATTGAATATTTTTAACAGTTTCATGGGCGTAACCGCCAAAAATGGGTACAGGGGTAGTAATTTCAAAAGTTGTTTTTATGTAAATTCTTGCTATGTGGATGGTTAATATAAAGTTTGGAGTAACCCTAGCTGTTAAATTTACTATTTTTAACAGTTTCATGGGCGTAGCCCTCAAAAATGGGTCAAGGCGCGTAACAACCATAAAAGGGAGTTTTAAGTAAATTTTTGCTATGGGGATGTCTAATATAACATCCGGGGTATGCCATTAGGTTAAATTTACTATTTCTAACAGTTTCATGGGCGTCCCCTCATAAAGGGTCAAGGGGAAAAACTCCTATAAAGTTGCCTGGTATTGCATCATAGGTCAAAATCTATTTTTAGAAACTCCACGGGCATCACGTCAGCCGTCAAAAGCTATTTTTAGTAACACTTCCGGTATTGCATCAGCGGTCAGTTCTATTTTTAGTAACACTTCCGGTGTTTCTGGCGTATATATAACGCGGCTGTGAAGCTTGTAATCAGACTTTCGCTTACAGTTGTTGCCGACGGATGTGTCTCGTACCTTCAAACACATAAAAAGTAAGTGTTATCTTAGTTCTTTAATATTATAGTATGTTACTTTAGTAACCTATTTTCGATAAGTTGGTTGTTTAGTATCCACGTGTTACTTTTGTGCCCTAATTTCGATAAGTTGTGTATCTTGTTATATACTTTTCTTGTAATGTTTACTGTTCTTTACTCTTTAGTTGTAATGTTTCAATTTCTTTTCTACAGATGTCTAACACTTGTCATATCTGTTCCAAAACTTTCACCCGGAGCCGGGACCTAAAACGACATGTTGCTAGTGTACATGGGCATCAGGAATACAAATGTGATGTTTGTGAACGAGTATATACAAGAGTAGACAGCCTTGCCAGACATATCAGGACAGAGCATCCTGTATCTCTTGTATCAGCAGTTCCTGTATCACCAACTCCTGTGTCAGCCGATCATATACCATCGAAAGAGACCAGTGTTACCCCACATATCTGCCATATCTGCCATATCTGCCAACAAAGCTTTACTGGGGCACGCAACCTACAAGTGCATCTTGCTAGCCATGACATAGCTATGACCACCTCAACACCATCAACACTACCAGGCCCCCTGGTATCGACAACCTCACGCAAGCGGGCAGTAAAGAGTTCGACTCAAGAACCCTCAAAGAGACCAAGACTTATTAATGAAATAGACACTTTAAATAAGTTACCTCAAGATGTTAAGAAGATATATAAGAACAACTGGTTAGCTATTAGAACACATGAACGTAGGACCAAATACATGGACACGTACACTATATTTCATCAGCCTGATACTCCTATAGCTTGGAAGACTCTTGTAAACCCAATTTTTCTAGCCCAGAAAAAGCGTTTCAAGGTGAATTATAGTCATCATCTAGTTTTAAGACATAGGGAGACACAGGGGCTGCGTTACTTTCACGCCAGCTCGAATAACGCGACAGGTTTAGACAAACCCCTGTTAGTTAACAACATAAATGATTTTGAAACGTTTGTTGATAGATTAAATGAAAGTGATATATTAGGGTATGCAAATAAAAACAGGGAGACAACCAAATATACCTTAGAAGCATTAGTCAGTACGAGTGTTTATATATATAAACTTCAAGATTATCCTATAGGGTGTCTGGTTGATATCCCACCCTACATTGCATCCAACTACGGCATTAATATCCTTCAAACCGATTCTAATTCTAAAGTTTACAATGATAATCTTTGCTTCTTCCGTTGTCTAGCTGTCCATCGAGGTGGCTCTGTTGAGGATGTTAGGAAGGCTTCAAGACTACTTTTCAAACAGTTTAACCCATCTCTAAAGTTAAGTAACTTTCCCGGTGTAACTCTGGCTGAAATGCCTCTCTTAGAAAATTGTTTTTCAATAAACATAGATATTTTTGAGTTTGATTCTGAGCAAGCCTTGCGTATTGTCCTGAGAAGCGGCAGTAGTTATAGTGAAACTCTCCGTCTTTTACTTTACAAAAACCACTTCTTTTATATAAACGATCTTTCTAGGGCTAGTAAAAGCTTTTCTTGTGGAAAATGTGGGAAATTGTGGAAAGAGTTTTGGCGTATGGATAAGCATGAAAAAACTTGCACTGGGGATATGGCTGTAGAGACATATAAGGGTGGTGTTTACTCTTCACCTGAAAGTGTATGGGACGCGATCAGCGCTGAAGGGATCAGTACTCCAGAGTGTTTTATTTACCCATTCAGGGCGACATTCGATTATGAATGCTACTTTGATAGTAGGAATGTTCCCAAAGAGACGCAATCGACTACCTTTGTAGCTAAACACGTCCCCCTCTCCTGCTCTATAGCGTCAAATGTCCCCGGGTGGGAGGCCCCAAAATGCTTCATAACCAAGGGTGACCCCCAGGTTTTAGTTAGTCAGATGCTTGATTATCTCACTAGTGTCGCCGATACGGCATACTCGTTGTTGCGAGATCGGTTTGAAAATATTTTTACTCAACTCCATGCTCTGAATAAAGACAAGATAGTAGTTAGGTTTGATGAGTATTTAAAAGAGCTTCCAGTGCTAGGGTTTAACTCGGGGAAATATGACGTCAACGTCATTAAACCTTATTTAATAAAGCACTTCATGGATGTCACTGCCCAAGTGGGTGAAGAAGGTGATAGTATGGAAGAAGAAGCTGATGTTATCGAAGAAGAGGAAAATAAAATGGACGTAGACTACAAAGTACCAAACCCGTTCAAGTTTATAGTTAAAAGAAACAATAACTTTATGTGTATTGCAACACAGAATCTAAAATTCTTAGATATAGTAAACTATCTAGCCCCCGGGTTTAGTTATAGTAAATATCTGGCAGCTTATAAGATTAGTGAGACAAAGGGTGTTTTCTGTTACGAGTACGTAACAGATTTAAATAAGTTGGACGAGAGAGAACTACCCCCACACGAAGCCTTTTATTCGTCGTTAAAAAATTCCAACATTTCCAAGGAGGAGTACGCTCTGTGCAAAAAGGTATGGCAGGACAATAACATGACCACACTTAGGGACTTTTTGGTGTGGTATAACAACAAAGATGTAGTCCCCTTTTTAGAAGCCTTGGAGCAGCAGGTTCGCTTTTATGGGGAGCGGGGTGTAGACTGTTTTAAAGACGCCATTTCGGTTCCGGGTGTTTGTTTAAAGTATCTTTTTAAGACCGTTGATAGGGGTGTAATGTTTAGTTTATGTTCGAGCAAACAGGCGAGTCTACACAAAATGATTAGAGATAATATCGTTGGGGGTCCCTCTATAATTTTCCATAGGTATCACGAGGTAGGCAAAACGCTTATTAGGGGTGGAAAGGTAGTCAAATCCATCCAAGGTTACGATGCCAACGCGTTGTATCTTTGGGCTCTGATGAACCCAATGCCAACAGATTATCCAATTATTAGAAGAATGGAGACCGGGTTTAGGGTCGAAAAAGATAACTATTATGTCCAACAAAGTAGAGAGTGGTTAACGTGGGTCGCTCACCAAAAAGGGGTGGAGTTGAAAACTCAGTTTAACGGTGGTGAGTTTCGATTGGGTGCTAGAAATATCCCTGTGGATGGGTGGGATAAATCCAATAGAAGAGGCTACAATTTTCATGGTTGTCTGTACCATGGTCACAAAGACTGTCCCCTCACCAAAGATAAAGATAGAAACCCTGTTAATAATAAGCCCTTGTTCGAGCTGTTTGAAAAAACCTGTGAGATACACACCTACCTAACCGAGGAGGTAAAAGTCCCAGTAGAAGTTATGTGGGAATGTGAGTGGCAGGCTCTGAAAAAGTCTGACCCAACCATTAGGGCTTTCCTTTCTAAAGCCATCCCTCGAGCTAGACCCTCTTACTCTAAAGAAGGGCTCCCTCTCAGTGATAAACAGATTCTGACTTCTGTTTCAGATGGGACATGTTTTGGTTTAGTGGAATGTGATTTACATGTTCCCGACCGCCTGAAGGAATATTTCAGTGAGATGACTCCAATTTTCAAAAATATTGACGTCACGCGTGACGATATTGGACCGTTTATGGGTGAATATGCCCTCAAACATAACTTGTTGTCAACCCCTCGTCGCACCCTAATCGGTAGTTATGTTGGGGAAAAAATTTTGTTGGCAACACCACTGTTAAAATGGTATTTAGACCACGGATTGGCGGTAACAAAAATCTATCAAGTGATAGAATATCAACCGTCTAGTTGTTTTAAAAAGTTTGGCGAAATGGTTTCTGACGCTAGGCGGGCTGGTGATCTAGATGAAAGTCAATCTATAGTAAGCGATACGATGAAGCTCTTAGGAAACTCAGCCTACGGGAAGACTCTAACCAATAAGGCCAATCATAGCGCTGTCTCGTACGTTCAGGGGGCTGAGATATCGAAAATGATTAATAGTTCCCGGTTTAAAAAGATGACTGAAATAGGGGAGGATCTTTTTGAAATTGAGATGGAGAAAAAGAAAACTGTTTGGGACTTGCCCCTACAAATTGGTTTCTTCGTCTATCAATATGCAAAACTTCGTATGTTAGATTTTTATTTCGAGTTCTTAGATAAGTTTGTAGATAGGTCCAACTTTCAGTTATGTGAAACAGATACTGATAGTTTATACTTGGCTTTAAGCGCCCCTAAGTTAGAGGACATAGTTAAGTCAGGTCTGCGGGATGAATTTAATAGTGTATATAAAGACTGGTTTCCTGCCGAGTTTTGCGATGAACATACTAGCAAGACAGACTGTATAAACTGTAAGGGTGTTAAAGCATACACCAAACGAACGCCCGGGCTTTTTAAACTAGAGTACGAAGGGACAGCTCTTGTTAGCTTATGTAGTAAGACGTACCATTGTAGTGGGGATTACGATAAAATCAGTTGTAAAGGGCTAAGCAAGCAACACAACAAATTAGATAAAGATATGTTTTTAGAGGTTCTCGCCACGCAAAAGGCTAAGGGTGGGAAAAATGTAGGTTTCAAAGTCTTAAATAATTCCATATTTTCCTATAGTCAAACAAGAAATGCTCTTTCCTATTTCTATATAAAAAGAAAGGTAGCTGCTGATAACGTCTCGACAACGCCTCTAGATATTTAACTCTTTACACTACCAGCTTAGACTAACCCGGAATCTCTAACAGTTTCACCCCTTATGATTCATCGACGACACATAGCCAAGCAGACACCCAACTACATAGCTATAAATAAATGTTATCCTTGTACTATATATTTACTCAATGTACTGACTATGTTTGTAATGTTATATAATACCCACTGTATGTTATACACCTATTGAGATAATAAAAGAATAAAATATATATTTTGTCTTCTGTTCTATATTGATCGTTTTTCATTGATGTTGTATAATCTACTAACCTATCACTATCGCTCAAGTACATAAAGAACTCCAAAGTCAGCACACACCAGACATAAACACGTTACTTCCGGGTCACCGGGACTAGAGGTCAACATCCTGACACGAGCGGTCATGGTTAACTCCCCCTGCGCCGCACGCTTTATGCGCGCCGCGCGCCGCCCTATATATCTTTGTTAATTTAGCGCCACAATACGGGTCAGATCCTTCCTGCTATACTACTTACGTCTGAAGATCTTATAAAGAAATATCCAGAAACTCCTGTATGTCTGAAGATCTTATAAAGAAATATCAAGAAACTTATGTATGTCTGAAGATCTTATAAAGAAATATCCAGAAACTTATGTATGTCTGAAGATCTTATAAAGAAATATCCAGAAACTTATGTATGTCTGAAGATCTTATAAAGAAATATCCAGAAACTCCTGTATGTCTGAAGATCTTATAAAGAAATATCCAGAAACTTATGTATGTCTGAAGATCTTATAAAGAAATATCCAGAAACTCCTGTATGTCTGAAGATCTTATAAAGAAATATCAAGAAACTTATGTATGTCTGAAGATCTTATAAAGAAATATCCAGAAACTTATGTATGTCTGAAGATCTTATAAAGAAATATCCAGAAACTTATGTATGTCTGAAGATCTTATAAAGAAATATCCAGAAACTCCTGTATGTCTGAAGATCTTATAAAGAAATATCCAGAAACTTATGTATGTCTGAAGATCTTATAAAGAAATATCCAGAAACTCCTGTATGTCTGAAGATCTTATAAAGAAATATCCAGAAACTTATGTATGTCTGAAGATCTTATAAAGAAATATCCAGAAACTTATGTATGTCTGAAGATCTTATAAAAAATATCCAGAAACTCCTGTATGTCTGAAGATCTTATAAAGAAATATCCAGAAACTCCTGTACGTCTGAAGATCTTATAAAGAAATATCCAGAAACTTATGTATGTCTGAAGATCTTATAAAGAAATATCCAGAAACTCCTGTACGTCTGAAGATCTTATAAAGAAATATCCAGAAACTTATGTATGTCTGAAGATCTTATAAAGAAATATCCAGAAACTTATGTATGTCTGAAAATCCAAAAAATAAATGTCCTATATCTCCTGTATGTCTGAGAAGTACAACATTAAAACCAAACTAAGAATAGATGTAACCAGTAGTACTGCTATTTTTTTTTTTATATACAGACCTTAATGATGTAGAACGAAGTTTAAAAAAGCGGAGACATGAAAACTTGCATCATTACGCACAGCCTCTAGCACAGTTCTAAGAGTAATCCAGCCAAACAAAATCAGCAAACATGAACTGCTTGTAAGGTGCAATATTCATCATCATCATCATCATCATCATCATCATCGTGTGCCATACCGGTTGGCGTAGGCGATCATGTCCTTCAACAATCTATCTTCTATCTACAGTGCATTGTATCAGTTCTGTTGTTGGTTGTTTTCCATGCCATTACACCAAGCGATCTAGTTTTTTCTTTGTTTGTCGTCCGCGATATCTCTTTCCTTTTATTTTGCCAGTTGTAACCAAGTATTCCAACATTTCTCATCTCATGATGTGCCTGAAAAAATGTTGATTGTTTCTTTCTAATGTTTTTAGGAGCTCCCTATTTGTGTTGGCCTCTTTGAGAATTTCTTCATTGGTCTTTTTAGCTATCCAGGGAATTTCAACATTCTTCTGAGAAATCCCATCTCTGTGGCCTCTAATCGTCTTTTCATTTGTTCATTTACTGTCCATGATTTGCTTCCATAGGCCAGAATTGGTTTTATATAGCACCGATCAATTCTCTTTCTCACTTCTATTGACATAGATTTGTTGCATAAGATATTTTTCATTTTCTAAAATGCTATTTTAGCCTAAGCTATTCTGCTTTTTATTTCTGTGGTGCATCCATCTTCCATCTCATGTTATTATTTTGCCCAAGTATTTGAAACGCTGCACTTGTTTCAGATTTGTCCTGTTTATTTTTATGCTGCATGATGGTGAGGATTGTTTCTTCGATATGACTATTACTTCTGTTTTCTTACTATTCAGACTGAAACTTTTCTTGTTGCTTTCTTTTACTATTATGTCTATCATTTCTTGTTGTTCATTCCGTCTCTGCTATTAAAATTGTGTCATCCACATATCGCAAATTATTTATGTTGTGACCGTTGACTTCAATTCCTTCTTGTCTGCAATTGAACTCATAATGTTTTAGCTGTAAAGTGAAAACAAATCCGGCGACAGAACACAGCCTTGTCTGACTCGTTTTATATATTGAAATTGTCCTGTTTGGTTGCTAATTCGTATAACTGATGTTTGTTGCCAGTACATGTTTTTTAGGATTCGCAGATCCTTGCCATCAATGTTTCATTTCTCCAGCATTTTGGTTATTTCGACATTCTTTACTTTGTCAAATGCTTTTGTGTAGTCTATAAACCACATATACAGTTCTTTCTTTACCTCTATAGCGCTTTCTATCAATGTTCTTAAGATGTACAATGAAAGTAAAATGTTAGGCTGCAATAATACAAAGATGTTATTTGATATTCTGACTGCTCTGCGCTGCTAGGTAAACGGATGAGCTTACAATTGTGGGCAAAGGTGACTTAATCAGTGTAGAAAAATATTGGTTAGTATTCTGCCGCGATCTCTAGGATGAAAGTTTAGATATAAGACGCTTATGCTGTCTCTCAAATAGATTCATTACGTTTCATCAACAGTACCACACCAGCTGTCGTAGACTGGCATGACCTTCCACAGTTCTCATACCTCAGTGAATCGTATCAATTCTGTTGTTGACTATTTACAGTGCCTTGACATCAAGCTATCTAGTTTCTTCTCTGATTGTCTTCGGCATTCTTTCTTTTCCCCGAATTCTCCCAGTTGTAAAAAGATATTCCGACTTTCTTCCTCTCATGATGTGCCTGAAAAATTGTCGATTTTTTATTTCTAAAGTTTTTTTTTTTAGAGCTTTCTTTTTGTGTGGTCATTAGGTTTAGGTAAGTAAACATAAACATGTTTCCCACCACACCTTACGACGTATGGAGAATATGGTATTAGGGATCTGTATTAGTGGCAAGGGACACTTCAATTCACGGTGCCGGTGTTACACAAATAATAGGAACAAGTGATATGCAGACACAAATGTTCATCTGTCGGGGCTTCGCTACAGACATAAATTTCACGTCCCCTCCCCCCCCCCCCCCCAAAAAAAATAAATAAATAAAAGCATTGTCAAACCAGATACTCTTCAGAAACACTAGAAAGAAAGATAATAACAAATATATTTGTTACAAAGGACAAAGAGAATGAGAAAAAATGACGATTTTTTTGTCGCTCTTCAGCTTTCACTTCTAGCGAAATCCAATGAGTCTAGGAACTGAATTGTGCGCGTTAATCCGTTATTTTTCTGGCAGCCGTTTGCACAGGGGTCCCGCCGTACAGGCAGATAACTCCGTCTTCGGAGGTACTCATATTTTTTACGTCGATTAGTAATTGACGCTTCAAGCCGGGCATCTCTGTTGAGACCTGCCGCTGAAAGAAATCATAAATAAAAATCTCAACTGGTGCAGCTGGGGTTTGAACTCATAACTTCTCTCTCTAGAGACCAGCATCTTGCCTCGAGACCAACTAGTCCCTCAAAAAAGACGATTTAAGCATATTTGTTAGGACAGCGCCTTGCATCAAACAGAAAATATCGTTTCCTACTGAAAATGGCGCTATAATCTTGTTTCAATGCTTGAAGAAGACAAAGATTCAGACAGACAGATAACCAGTGATACAGAAACCACGTAGTGGCACAGAGTAACAACTATTGGTGTGACACACTTCGAATCAATTCAGAGGAAGAGATATGTTTACAGCATTCGGAAAAAAATTGACAAATAATCAACAACAACAAAAAATATGGACCAAAGCAGGATCGAACCATTACTCAGTGGCACAGCACCCTGCCACGAAAAACCAAACGCTAGGGAACACTGCCACTTAGCTAACTAAAAAATTAGCTTCGTAGGCAATGTCTTTCGCGCATGTGTTCTCATGACTATAGCATAAGGTTGCGATCACAGCTCGGAAATACATAGTGTATCTATATTTTTCCTGTTAAGACAAGTATCTCCCGGATAGGGTAGGGCGTTGCAGACAAACATTTAGGACGAAACAGCACGAATAGTAGTTTCCAGTGGGTCAGGCTGGAGACAAATAATAATAAATGAATATTATTATAGAGTGAAACTTCCACAAATACACTATGTATTTCCGAGCTGTGATCGCAACCTTATGCTATAGTCATGAGAACTCCGGCGCGAAAGACATTGCCTACGAAGCTAATTTTTTAGTTAGCTGAGTGGCAGTGTTCCCTAGTGTTTGGCTTTTCGTCGCAAGGCGCTGTGCCACAGAGTACGGGTTAGATCCTGCTTTGGTCCATATTTTTTTCTGTTGTTGATTATTTGTCAATTTTTCCGAGTGCTGTAAACATACCACTTCCTCTGAATTGATTCGCTGATTATCGCCTCGGAAGTTTTCCTCTATAATATTATTCATTTATTATTATTTGTCTCCAGCCGTGACACATTTCACCCAGGATATTAATCTGTATCTGCCAACAAAACTTCACGACCCGTGTGGACAAGATAAGTGTGTGTTGAATATTCCCTCTAACCTTAGGACTACTTCAACGGGTTCTTTACTTACTGCAAGACAAATCTTGTCCTGTAAATATTATCTTGTCGAACTTGTATCTCTACACAAAAATACATCAAAGGCAGCAATTTAAATAAAAGCCAAGATCTTCGTCTTCGCCAGCGTTTCAGCTTGACACTGAAGGTCAACGTTTCCGGAAAGCATCCTGTCTACATTGTATGGCTTGACTTGCGGCTCATTCAGGATATGACCAAGGATTAACCTTTCCATTTAATACGTCGCCGACTGATATTTTAACCTGAGATTTCGCTTTGATCGCAAGAAACATTTCCGACATCGATGACGGATCACCGTGCAAACGTCGACAACTGGCATATAAAACGACAGCTACAAAGATACCTGGGCGTAAAAGCTTTATTTAGGATCTATGATTACAAAAATGTTTTGGATCATTACCCCGCCCAGCCCCCACACCTTGGTACCATCATATCATAAACTCATTATCTCTGTGTCCATATTTCCGTAAAGCCATTTTCATAACAGCTTTCCCATAAGTTCACTCACATTGAATGAAGCCGTTGTAGGACAGTAGCTAGTAGACTGGCCCATTGAGAGAGAATGTCTGGTTCTAGTCCTTGTTGGCTCGGTGTATACAGCCACATTGCTCTAAAATCATTACTGCTGGTAAAGGAAAAAAAAGAGCTCTATCATAGTATAACATACATGAACCCTGAAATATAACGGGATAACCTGTTCAGTTCCCATAAACTCTCTCCACTCTTTCATAAACTTATCTCATCCACACATACTCCGTGACAACGCACATCGATGTAAATAAACTCAATCACATCACAACCTTTCTTTCTTTCTTTCTTTCCTTCTTTCTTTCTTTCTTTCTTTCTTTCATTCTTTCTTTTTTTCCAATCACTCTTTATTTTGTGTCTTTCTTTCTTTTTTTTCCTGTGCTTTAGTACAGCTTCATCAATACCACTAAATATAACAGCTTTAAGTTAAAAAGATGTTAAAGATACTTATACAATACAAGTAAAGAACACATATCAAAAGCTGATAGAAGAGGGGACTGAGCAATATAGAATAGAAAATCCTGAAGAAAAAGTCACAACCAAATGGCAATGCATAAAGAAAAACATACAAGAAACCTGTTACACTTTACCCAAAAAGGAAAAGAACAAAAAACAAAAATGGATAACTGACACCATCTTAGAAAAAATTGAAGAAAGAAGACAAGCAAAGAACACTACCAAATCATCATCATCATGTACCATACCGGTTGGCGTAGGTGATCATGTCCCTCCACAATCTCCTATCTACAGTGCATCGTATCAGTTCTGTTGTTGACTGTTTTCCATGCCATGACACCAAACTATCCAGTATTTTCTCTCTTTGTCATCCGCGATCTCTCTTTCCTTTTATTTTGCCAGTTGTAACCAAGCATTCCAACTTTCCTCTTCTCATGATGTGCCCGAAAAATGTTGATTGCTTCTTTCTGTTGTTTTTTAAGAGCTCCCTTTTTGTGTTGGCCTGTTTGAGAACTTCCTCATTGGTCTTTTTAGCTGTCCAGGGAACTTTCAACATTCTTCTGAGAAATCCCATCTCTGTGGCCTCTAATCGTCTTTTTCATTTGTTTGTCTACTGTCCATGATTCGCTTCCATAGGGCAGAATTGGTTCTATATAGCACCGATGAACTCTCTTTCTCATTTTTATTGACATATATTTGTTGCATAAGATATTTTTCATTTTCTGAAATGCTATTTTGGCCTGAGCTATTCTGTTTTTTATTTCTGTACCAAATACAAAGAAATTAATAATGAAAAACGCAAACTGTGCAAAAAGACAAAAGAAGACTAGCTCAGCTAAAGATGTCTAGAAGTCGTAACTATGAAAAGTAAAAAAATGTAAGAGTGGTGCACACAAAAACAAAAAACTACAGGAAGCGGATGTATTGCAAATAAAGAAGGAAGAATGCTAACAGATAACAAAGATATAATCGATAGATGGTAGGATTATATAACATAACTATTTCATAATCAAAGGGACAAGAAACTATTTATAAAATGTACATCAGACTACAAAATCCTAAAATCTGAGGTGGAAAAATCTATACAAATATTGAAAAATGGAAAAGCAGCAGGACCTGACAATATACAGATAGAGATGATACAGGCACTAGAAGATTTTGGCATTGAAGTGATTACAGACATATGCAACGACATATATCATACAGGATACTTACCAAATGAACTAAAAACATCAACGTTCATTGCATTGCCTAAGCGGAATGGTGCCGTTGAATGCAATGACTTTAGAACAATAAGCCTGATGAGCCAGTTAACAAAAATCTTGCTAAAGGTCATACAAGGAAGGATTCAGAATAAAATTAATACCGAATTAGAGGAGCAAAAATTTGGATTTAGAAAAAAACAGTGGGACAAAATAAGCCATATTCTGCATGAGAACATTAATCGAAAAGTACATAGAAGTAAACAACCAATATATGCCTGCTTCATAGACTACACCAAAGCTTTTGATAGAATACACCATAAACAACTTATAAACTGCATAAAAGATACACATCTAGATGACACGGACATACGACTGGAAAAAAAACTGAAATAAACAAAAGAATAGGAATGACAAATAGTAATTTTAATACCATGAAAAGTATACTAACATCAAAACAAATAACACCAGTGCTAAAACTAGGAATAGCAAAATGCTATATCTTCTCAATATTCCTGTATGGTGCAGAAACATGGACATTAGATACGAAAACAGAACAGAACATTGAAGCCTCCGAAATGTGGATATAGTAAAGAATAGGTAGAACTGGATGGAAAGAAAAGAGAACAAATGATGAAGTTTAAAAAAAAAAATTTTTTTAATTAAAAGAGAACTACTAAACACAATTAGAACATGACAAATGCAATTTTTGGGGCATATTAAGAGACACAACAGCCCACAAAAAGTAATATTGGAAGGAAAAATACAGGGTAATAGAGGCAGAGGCAGACTAAGACTAACATGGACGGTTAACATAAAAGATGGACAAGTCAGTCTATGACAACCTGCATCATTAAAGCGAGAGACAGAGCGGAATGGCATGGTAGCCAACCTTCGATGCGGTGAAGGCTCTAGGTGATGATGATGATTAGGCCAACTGCTTGACCCATAAATTGTTTCTGAAATTAGGTATGTGTTGTTTCCTTTGCAAAATTAGTTGTGTGATTTGAGATGTTGCCATATTAAACGTATTTAGTGACTGTCTTCTTCTTCATCAATCAGCTATTGCTAAGCATTTAGACATTTAGACCCGCTTGGGTCACGATCAAGACGGTACGGTTGAGATCATCACCGGTTCCCCCGAGCTTGTTTTATATACGGTTGTTTCTGTGGGCCACATTTGTGTTTTTAGTGACTCGCTGATTCTCACAATCTCCCTTTTCATGAGTCGTCCATTCGCCTTCCGGACAAATATATTCATGTATTATGCTCGTGCTTAAGTTTTGATGGTTTCATTTTGGTCAGATATCTAAACTGCGTTTATGTTGGATATAATAATTAGCTGAGATTTTCAGTACTGTTTATTACTCACATTTTCATCATTTTTAACTTTCTCCCTTTGTTTTGTTTGCCGCATATCTTATATATCTCATTTTTCACGATGTGATATGGCGCTTGTGTCTTTCACAAATTGTTTTTGTCCTACTTTGGTAAGATTTTTTTCCTTTTTTTTCGCTTAATAAAATTTTGTTGTTGTTGACCTTTTCGAGAATGTCTTCGTTTGCCTTTTTAGATATCCAGAGAATTTTCAACTTTCTTGTAACATATACCATCTCTGTGGCCTCTAATAGTCTTTTCAATTGTCTGTCTACTGTTCATGATTCACTTCCATAAGTCAGATATGGCTTTATATAGCATCGATGAACTCTCATTCTCGCTTCTATTGACGTAGACTTATTACACAAGTCATTGTTCATTTTCTGAAATACTACTTTGGCCTTTATTCTTGATATGTTCCATTAAAACACCAGATATAATAATTATAATAGTTTGAGACGGTTAATCTGATGTTGAAGTCGATCTTTATTGTTTTATTCCAGGCTCTATTCCGCAGCTCATCTACACTCACTGGCTTGTACTTTGCAGCTCCAGTCACCTTCACTTATAGTGGCCTCACATCATCCATAGCGACCTCTTTGTTTCATACATTTATGCTCTTTATCTTCCTTGCTCCCAAAAACTCATCGACACCATGCTCTTGGTGCGCATACATTAAATCTTGCTGTTCATGGACTCAACGCCAAAACCCCATTGGTGTCCATGTGATCACTTCTCACTGATATATGTTTTATTACTTGACATGTTTTAAAACTAGCTGCATTTATTTTGTTTTTATTTTATCTTATTATATTTATGCGTTCATGGCAATGAAACAGACGATAAGTTCACTGGGAGATTTGACACTGAGCGTTGCCTTCATCATCATCATCATCATTGAGTGCTGTCTCCGCATCGAAGGTCGGCTACTATGGAGCGCCATTCCACTCTGTCTCTTGCTTTGATGGTGCAGATTGCCATAGGTTGATTTGTCCATCTTTTGATGTTACTCGTCCACGTTAGTCTTGGTCTGATTCTGCCTCTTTTACCTTGTATTTTCCCTTCCAATATTACTTTTATTAGGCTGTTGTGTCTTTTAACATGCCCCAAAAATTAGCGTGGCCTTACTCTGGACAAAGAGAACACCGCCAAATTTGTTCTCCACTTCTTAAGAAAAGAAGAGAATTGGTGGGACAATAATGTGTAAACTTTGAAAGACTGAAGTGTATAAAACTCTAATGGTGGAAAAGGCGTCTGGTCGATCTGGAGTGATTAGTTGCAAAACAGATGTATCTACTGTTAGCACCTTACACGAACATTCAGTCTGTGTACGCTGCGAGAAATGCTATGACGGCCGGTGGAGCAGGTATGGGAATGCTTCGACTGTAATGAAACTGATTCCATGAATAGAATAATTTGTATAATTCAATATATTGTCTTTCTTTCTTCCCGCTCGTTCAGAATCTCTAGAGTATCTTCTCACAAACTGATTCTTGTCAACGGAAAGTGATTATTCTGACCACTTGTTTTATGCCTCTACGTTTATGAAGTAAAACTGTTCTATTTAAAACTGTTTTAAGATTATACTCTTTCAAACGCGATCCACCGGTTTGTTACAATAATAAATGGGGTGGCGAGGTGTATGTAGAGAATGCTGAAAGCTGATAGCTGCTCAAGACTTGCTGCTGGCGTCATGATCAGTGAACCAAAACTGATCAAGAACCTGCTCCGCCCACCATGGAGTATCTTGTTAAAATGTTACATTTACAAATAGGCGATTGAGATAAGAGAGAGAAGGCAACTCGGCACCCAAATAATACCATGACGACTTCGTGTATCACAACAAAGGGCTGAAAATATCGATGTCTCTGTACACTACGACACAACTCAACGCCTATTTCACGCCCTGTTTAGGACGGCCAAGCCAGTTTAGCAGTCACCAGGGCGAACCTCAATAACAACAGTTGTATCTTAATCTGACTTTAATCTCTGTGATCTTGTTGAAGTGAATCCTTCTTGTTTGTGCTCATTTTTTGTTGTTTATGTAACAAGGAGTGACGTATCACCGAGGCCTGGGGTGGTCTAGTGTTACAGCGTCGACCGATGGACAAGCATGTCCTTGGTTAGAACTCGACCCCAAACGGTGGGAATCGTTCTCTTCGGATCCGTGGTGTCTTCGTGGCGTTAGCCTTCCTGTGCACTCTGCATATGGTAACAACTCTTGGCAGTTAAAGGTTGAAAAGTGTGGATTAAATATGACTGCTATTGAAAAGTGTGGATCAAATATGTCTGCTGTTGAACAGTGTGGATCAAATATGTCTGCTGTTGAAAAGTGTGAATCAAATATGTCTGCTGTTGAAAAGTGTGAATCAAATATGACTGCTGTTGAACAGTGTGAATCAAATAGGACTGCTGTTGAACAGTGTGAATCAAATATGACTGCTGTTGAACAGTGTGGATCAAATATGACTGTTGTTGAAAAGTGTGGATAAAAAATGACTGCTGTTGAAAGTGTGAATCAAATATGACTGCTGTTGAAAAGTGTGGATCAAATATGACTGCTGTTGAACAGTGTGAATCAAATATGACTGCTGTCTAAGCAAAGTCATTGAGAAATTAAAGTTTACCCATGCCGAAGATGACAGGGCCGAAAGGTGCAGATACCAAGACACAATACACCTTCGTCCATTTTAACAGGTGAGCACTGAAGTAGAAAAAAGCAGAAGAGGAAGAGATATAGCTAAACTCCACATCACCAAGTACCTTCCAAGCTGGCGTAGGCGATCATGTTTCTCCACAGCTTTCTATCTCAATAGTTACTTAACATTTATCTTCTTAAATTTATACTAAACTATTCTCTTAAGTGTCCAGAATTGTTTGCTCTATTTTTCCTTTTATTTCTTCTAACCTCAGTTGTTTCCAGTTGTCACGGCTGCTGAAAGATGATTCGCACCTTCTAACACGATCAAACCTTAAGATAAGATTCCACTTTTAAAACGTTCTCATTGCTCTTTATAGCTGCTCAATACCTCATCTCATTTGTACATCTCCCTATGAAGTTGGTTGGTTGCGTTCGCCCGATGACTAAAGTATTCTAGAGTATCGTGGTAGACTAGAATATTCCTCTTCATCATCCGCCCTTACAAGGACGTAGTGGACGTGTCTGCGTTGTGTTGTGGTTTGCAGTATAACTGTTATATTTGCGCCTTTCGGCCAATCCCTATGACGTTAAAATCATTCCTAGTTATTTCATTATTAGAATCAGAATGGCTAAAGCAGCAATGTCTTTCAGAAGCCTTGAAAAGTTGTGGAAATCAAAACTAATCAGCACAAACACAAAACTTAGGCTATTCAAATCAAATGTACTATCAACACTTACGTATGCGTGTGAAAGCTGGAAAACAACAAGAGATATAGAAACAAAGTTGAACGCATTCGAAAATAAATGTCTAAGGAAAATACTTGGTATAGCATGGAACGAATTCAAAACAGAGGAAATTAGAGAAATCGCCAATCAACCACTAATATCTTCAGTAATAAAGAAAAGACAATGGTCATATGTTGGACATGTGATGAGAAGAGATAATAACCGAATAGCAAAGCAAGCCCTCATATGGGAAACAACAGATAAGAGAAAAAGAGGAAGACCCAGGCAGACACTGAGAAGAACATTGATGAGAGAGGCAAGAGCAGCCAGGATTCGGCTCCCTCAATGAGATAGAGCTGCTTCCACAGAACAGAGACAGATGGCGAGATTTGATAAAATATCTTTCAAAGAAAACTGCTAGAACAAAAATTCAGACAGGAGAATGTGTATCTTGGTCTACACCCTATGGGCCGGCTACGGCTCGAAAGGTCAATAGATAGATTTTAATATTGCCATATTTACTTTTTTTTTTTTTGTGTACAATTTTTTTTCTTTGGTAGCGAAAATTATTTCTGTCTTTTTGCTGTTGAAACTAAGGACTTTTATTTGCGATCATTACTTTTGTCTTTTTGCTGTTGAAGTTAAGAGTCTATTATAATTTCTACCACATACGAGAACCACAACTGAACTAGATTTTTCTGCGATTGCCCCTTGGTTGCCCTTAAAACAGACTAGCTAGTTTAGGTGAATTGAGATCAAAGATGGAAGACAAATGGATGTCCAGTATTGTGCTGAAGTTGGTTTTGTTGGGCCAAGGGGCGCAGATATAATAGCTTTTTTGGTACAGCGACACATCATACAAGTATAATAATGGAGGAGACAATGGAAGAAAGGGTTAGTGGGGAAAATAATGGAGGAGACAATGGAAGAAAGGGTTAGTGGGGAAAATAATGGAGGAGACAATGGAAGAAAGGGTTAGCGGGGAAAATAATGGAGGAGACAATGGAAGAAAGGGTTAGTGGGGAAAATAATGGAGGAGACAATGGAAGAAGGGTTAGTGGGGAAAATAATGGAGGAGACAATGGAAGAAAAGGTTAGTGGGGAAAATAATGGAGGAGACAATGGAAGAAAGGGTTAGTGGGGAAAATAATGGAGGAGACAATGGAAGAAAGGGTTAGTGGGGAAAATAATGGAGGAGACAATGGAAGAAAGGGTTAGTGGGGAAAATAATGGAGGAGACAATGGAAGAAAGGGTTAGTGGGGAAATTAATGGAGGAGGCAATGGAAGAAAGGATTAATGGGGAAAATAATGGAGGATATAATGGAAGAAAGGGTTAATGGCGAAAATAATGGAGGTGACAATGGAAGAAAGGGTTAATGGGAAAAATAATATATAATGTAGAAGATAATGCGGAGAGAATATATGAAAATGTAATGGAAAAGATCATATCATAGATAATGTAGAAGTTAGTGGAAAAGATTATGTAGACGATAAAGGAGAAAATAACACAACAGATAGTGAGTTTGATAATGAATAAAATATGATAAAACAGATGACAATGATGATGATAGCGAATTTAATATTATAGAAGATAAATCAAGATAATATTGAAGAAGATAAAGAAGAAGATAGTGAAAATGATAATAACAATAACAATAAAGAAGATATTGAAGATAATAATGCTGATAGTGAAGATGATAATGAATATAGTAAAAAAGAAGATAATGAAGAAGCTAATGAAGATGATAACATACTACAAATGACGAATCATACAATGTTGACGAATATAGAAAGCCATCAGATGGTTTATAGAGGAAACACATTATTTAAGACTTACTCATATCTGAAACGGTACATTATAAATAAATATAATAAAAGAAAGATAACATCATAAGAATAATACTGAACCTTTTTAATGTATAACATTTATACATAATGAGCAATGGACATGGAATACATGACTGTGAGGTGAAATAACACTATGACGTCAATTCATAAATTTATATTTACGTTTTACAAGCTAAGTCATTTTGCAAAGTATGTGCAAATGTAATAATACATTAAAAAACTACTGTTTAACGACATTTGAGTTCTAAGCTGTCTTGTTTTTACAGTCTCCCACAGCTGTAATTTCACATATGAAAAGTGTGTTCACACAGTTTGTTGATAGGCATAAATATGTGTGGCTGCGGTACAGTTAGAAACAGGAAGAATTTTTTTTTTTAAAGTAGAGAATAGGTATTAGTGTAGCTTTACGATGATAGAAGATGAAACAGCATGATACTTCTTTGTGATCAAAGAACTGGCCTTCAGCCGTGATACTAACCTTGACACAAATATATTTTCTTGACAACTTATGCCGGAGCAGACAATAATGATACAGACAACAGTAGTGGAGAAAACAGAATATAACAGCCTATGTCACATACAGACAGAATAAAGAATGTTAGTTATTGGTTGCAATCTAGTTGTTTAAAATAGAAATCAACAAGCTAACTACTCGTATGCTACAAAAGAAGAAAAGTAGCAAACAGAAGCAGCACAATAAACAATACAGATTAGGTTAAGTAGGGGCTGGTGAATAAATCAATGAATAAATTAATTGTTTTGGTAAAGGTTGCTTATTATTTACATAGCGGACAAGAAGTGGACAAGAAGAGAACAAGAAGGGGACAAGAAGGAGACAAGAAGAGAACAAGAAGGGGACAAGAAGAGAACAAGAAGGGGACATGAAGGGGACAAGAAGAGAACAAGAAGGGGACATGAAGGGGACAAGTAGAGAACAAGAAATGGACAAGAAGAGAACAAGAAGGGGACAAGAAGAGAACAAGAAGGGGACAAGAAGAGAACAAGAAGGGGACATGAAGGGGACAAGAAGAGAACAAGAAGTGGACAAGAAGAGAACAAGAAAGGGACAAGAAGAGAACAAGAAGGGGACAAGAAGAGAACAAGAAGGGGACAAGAAGAGAACAAGAAGGGGACATGAAGGGGACAAGAGCAAACTAAGGTTATGGTCGAATTGTAAAAAGTGTATCAGAACATTGTCGTGTTTGTGGATTGATAGAAGAGAGAGACGTGTGTGTGTATGTGTGTGTGTGAGAGAGAGAGAGAGAGAGAAAGAAAGACAATTGGAGAGACAATCGGGACAATGCCTACACAATAACAATTATAATAACAATAAAGCAATTAAACTGTAGAAACAGTTCCCAGAGGCAGGTGGTGCTATCATCAACAGATTTTATAACAATTCATGGTCTACGGAGATAAACGACAGGAACAGAGGTAGTGTGCACGTATATGTATACGAGTTTATATATATATATATATCGCCTTGGATCTGCACTCTAATATGTAAGTATTTATTTGTTATTGGCTGTACACAGAGAGACTGTTTGTGTACAAGTAGAAGACTACTGTGTAAAAATGTTAAAAGATACTGATGCGCAGAAACCGAAGCTGCCACCATTTGGATATGACGTTGTCATTACTCTAAACAAGGCAGGTGTAGTTCATGAGATCAGAACTCTTTTTTTACGTGGGGCTAAGAAAATTTAAATATCTTTGATTTGTTAGATTTGCGATATTTTGTTATCTAAAGTAACCATTAAAAATAAGTACATAAATAGGAGTTTAAAGTTTATACAATACATGTTGGAGAACAGTCACAGACAATGGGAAATCAAATGGCAATGAAATTGTACGATATGACGATTGCAAATAAATATCCATAGTTCAAATGTATACAACAATAAGATAACACAAATGTATATAAAAAACAAAGAAACATTTAATAATAAAACGATCTTCAATATCAGTAAACGACCTGAACAGTGGGGAAAGTTGTCTGCAAATTTATTCTTGGTCTTTACATTTAATCCAGGAGATAGAAATAGACACTGTCGTGTTTTTTAGTTTTTTTAAACAATTATCTGTAGTTTTCCAAGCAAACCGACAAAGCAGAGAAATGTGTTTATATGTGTTGTAGTGTGTAGCGTTGTAGCGTGTAGTTGTAGCGTTGTAGCGTATTGTATGGAAATAAGTGAAGTTTATCGAAATTTGCACGATCTGTAACAACCGTTTGCCATGTGTCACAAGTCTTGTTCACACTGTATATGTTTTGCTTCAACTATTTCCCCCAAGTTGTGTTAATCTCTCTCTCACACTCTCTCTCTTTCTCTCTCTCTTTCTCTCTCTCTCTCTCTCTCTCTCTCTCTGTCACTCTTTTTCACCATTTCGCCGTTACTCTAAACCCATTTAATGGCAGCTCTTAAGATGAAGTTCTTTTACGAGACATTCATAATGTCGTGGCGAATTCAGATTCAATTTCTGCTTCAGTTATTTATGGTGGCAGTGCAAAACGAACATATTGAAAGTTCGAGAAAGTGAACACTTATCTTTACAGATTTTAGATTTTAAAAAGAAATTCAGTTCGAAAAGTAAAGTGATCGAATATAAATTGTTGCTCTTTTAATATGGTCTATACATTGTAAGCCACGGTGATAAATCAGCTAACGCGCTCGACACTAACTGGAAGGGACTCCCACATATGACAAAATCTTTTGGATCGACGCGGCATCGGGGTCTATGAAAACTGGTTCTAGAAAATAAAAATGTAGACAGCCTGGCTTGGTATCAACCACACCACCCACACAAATATGGCAATGGATTGAAAAATATAGGCAAACCATACGCCTAGGGGAGGAAATCATTAACACTAATAAATGGAAGTGATAAGAATTAGTTTAATATAAGTTAACCTATTTTGTGTTATGTATTACGCTAGGATTACTTTGTATAAATCACGCTAAAGAAAAGTGGAAACCCCAGTAAGTTACTCAGCTAATAAAAATTGATATCAAATGAAATACTGATTTTGTAGGCTAAACTTGGAAATGGAGAAGTCCTAGTTTACAGCTTCAGCAGGAAGTGATCCGAACACGATAACCGACAGTTTCCGGTCGCAGAAAAGTAATAAACAACTTTATGTTTTTGCTTTGCAAAGGGAAGAAGAAGGGGGAAAAATAGGGAGCGGGGGGATTTGTTATAATTTGTAACAGAAATGGGGTTCACGTTAATACATTATCGTTGTAGGGAAAAATAGAAATATACGCAGTATCAGATTGACCACAGCTTTCTTGAAGCATATGCCAAGTTGACGTTTGAGTAATGAACGCAACAGTGGAAGAGATAGTCTAAAACTTTCTGGTCGTATTCTGATTGTACAACATTTTATGTACTCTCGCATGGTCTAAACTCTTTCATAATTTTTTTTTTAACTAACAACTGTTGTATTTGTTTTTTAGTAACTATCAGTTGTTTTATTTGTTTTTTAAGTAACTATCAGTCGTTTTATTTGTTTTTAAATAACTATCAGTTGTTTTTTTTGTTGTTTTTTTAAAGTAACTATCAGTTTTTTTTTCTTTTTTTAGTAACTATCAGTTGTTTTATTGTTTTATTTAAAACAAAAACTGATTTTAAAAAAGTTGTTATCTTGTTTAAGCCTCGTCCCATTAAATTCATGAAGTCATAAAGTCATCCGTACCCTGTCCTTAATTGGATTGGAGTGTGAGGGCTGAAGGCCCTCTCACAATCGCCTCTTACTACCTCTATGTCGCCGTGACCTCATCTTTCTTCCACAAACGCCTCCTCAACAAATTGGCCCCACAATGACCAGCAATGCTGCGGCTGAAAGCAGTCAGAGACCCATAGCTGAACGTTTGCGTTATGATTAGTGAACTAGAGCTGATGGATATCCAACTCCAGTACCCTCTGAAAAGCAGACAGACCAAGCGAGTAAGGGATCAAGTTGGAAGGTAACCAGTACTCACAAATAATTTCATGGATTCATAAAATCACTATATCCCGACTTTCACAAACTCATCCTCGACAATTCCCTAGTTTCACAAACTCATCCTCGTCAATTCCCTAGTTTTACAAACTCATCCACGACAATTCCTTAGTTTCACAAACTCATCCTCGTCAATTCCCTAGTTTCACAAACTCATCCACGACAATTCCCTAGTTTCACAAACTCATCCTCGTCAATTCCCTAGTTTTACAAACTCATCCACGACAATTCCTTAGTTTCACAAACTCATCCTCGACAATTCCCTGGCTTCAAAAACTCATAATGAAATAGTCTTGAGGGTTCATAAACTCATCTTCGCCATATTTTTGTTGTTGCTAGAATCATCATCACTGCACACCGGACGAATCTATAGGTGCTCCGATAGTCCTCTCGAACGAATGCTCGACCATGCGCACAAACTTCGTTACACAGTCTGGGATCAACGGTATGAGTAAGTTTTGCTGGACAAATGTAACCAGGTAATGTGTTCCTATTTGGGACAAATGTAACCAGGTAATGTGTTCCTATTTGGGACAAATGTAACCAGGTAATGTGTTCCTATTTGGGACAAATGTAACCAGGTAATGTGTTCCTATTTGGGACAAATGTAACCAGGTAATGTGTTCCTATTTGGGACAAATGTAACCAGGTAATGTGTTCCGATTTGGGACAAATGTAACCAGGTAATGTGTTCCGATTTGGGACAAATGTAACCGGGTAATGTATTCCTATTTGGGACAAATGTAACCAGGTAATGTGTTCCTATTTGGGACAAACGTAACCAGGTAATGTGTTCCTATTTGGGACAAATGTAACCAGGTAATGTGCTCCTTTTTGGGAAAAAAATCATCGCCATCTGTGACAGACATTGAAGCCGGATTCCTCCCGTCCAGACTCCGATACTTTTAGTTCACTAAACTCACTCTCGATGTCTCCTCCTTACCTCCCACTATAGAAATATATCTCTTTCTGAACATTCATTAAATAAATATGTCAACAGCACAACAGGCCACGCGACGGCGAGGTTATGTTGCAGTCATAACGTGTAAACATCGCAAAACTCTACAAATCTTCAAAAGATATAATCAACAACTATTTATAATAATCAAGATGAATATATCTGACCTAGATAGTTGAGGAGAATTACGGTTACCTTTATTAATGTTCGTGACTTCGTCCCTGCATTCATTTCAGTTGTTGCTTTAGATTTCTTAGCTTCCTCATAGCTCTAGGTTTTACTTCTCTTTGTTTATGTCCCCTCATTATCCATGTTAACAATTTCGAACATCGAATCTTTCTCTAATTTTCAATCAATTAATTGTAAAGCGACTTATTAAGTCTCATCTTCAGCCCTTCTTAAAAAACGTAAAAGTAGGTACCTGTAAAAGTAGGTACCTGTAAAAGTAGGTTGTAGTACCCTGAATTTGAGATGAACATTTAGGATCTTTGGCCAAGAACAAAACTTCAGTTTTGTCTTGTTTAGAGAGTACTAAAAGGACTTCACAATGGAAAAGTTTAAATAAATTAAAACTTATTCTAGACCATTCTCTGTGCCGGTGTCACAATAAGCACATTGGAATATTTCAAATACAAGTTTTCCTTTCTTTACATGTCCTGCTGTATCAATGGACTTGTAAGCCATGCTCGCCGATGCTTTAAAGGCAAAATCCACAGGATTCCTCCTCCTCACTTTCTCTCTCTCTCTCTCTCCCTTTCTTCTGTCCCTCATTCTCTGCCTCTCTTTCTTTCTTCCTTTCTCTCTCTCTCTCTCACTCTTTCTGTCTCTCTCTACAGTTAAAAATAATTTTAAAAATTAAAATAAACCACCACAACAACAACAACTTGTTAAACACTGAAATATTATACAGATATGGATATCTGTAAACATAACAACAAATCATTCGCCCCATTTCTCATGTTTGTCCCCTCAAACAGTATATTGCACTATTTACACAAAACATACTTTACAATACAGACTGGCTGAAAGCCATAATAAATAACAGAAACTATGAGTTACTGCAGTAATTACAAATCAAGTAGCACGGCATTTCACGCAAGCAATGTAAAAAGCTATGACGACATTCTGTACATTGTAAATGTATGTAAATTATTTAATAAGACGAGTTTAAAAAACTTGAGGTATGGTGTCCACAGCTTTACAAAAGCAACATATTGGACAATGAGACTTTATGTAAGGAGACCGGCCGGGGAAGTTTTGCTTCGAGCATTTACGTCTGAGTTGTTTGTTGGGAGAGTCCAGCCTCATGGGCTTGTTTAGAATATAGGGAGGAGACATGTTCTCCACATCTCTCGAGATGTAGCGACGTTTTCCACATCTCTCTAGATGTTGCGACGTTTTCAATATCTCTCTAAATGTAGCGACGTTTTCCATATCTCTCTAAATGTAGCGACGTTTTCCATATCTCTCTAAATGTAGCGACGTTTTTCATATCTCTCTAAATGTAGCGACGTTTTCCATATATCTGTAAATGTAGCGACGTTTTCCATATCTCTCTAAATGTAGCGACGTTTTCCATATCTCTCTAAATGTAGCGACGTTTTCCATATCTCTCTAAATGTAGCGACGTTTTTCATATCTCTCTAAATGTAGCGACGTTTTCCATATATCTGTAAATGTAGCGACGTTTTCCATATCTCTCTAAATGTAGCGACATTTTCCATATATCTGTAAATGTAGCGACGTTTTCCATATCTCTCTAAATGTAGCGACGTTTTCCATATCTCTCTAAATGTAGCGACGTTTTCCATATCTCTCTAAATGTAGCGACGTTTTCCATATCTCTCTAAATGTAGCGACGTTTTCCATATATCTGTAAATGTAGCGACGTTTTCCATATCTCTCTAAATTTTGCAGCACCCTTCATATCACTCCATGTGTCTACATCTTCCACATCTCTCTTGATGCAGCCACATCGCCTACATCACTTTGAGCGTAGCCACATTCTACACATCTCTCCGAGCGTAGCAACTTATCTACATCTCTCCGGGCGTAGCTACATCATCTACATCTCTTTGGGCGTAGCTACATCATCTACATCTCTTTGGGCGCAGTTACATCCAACACACCTCTCCGGGCGTAGCCGCATCATCTACATCTCTCCGGGCGTAGCTACATCATCTACATCTCTTTGGGCGTAGCTACATCATCAACATCTCTTTGGGCGCAGTTACATCCAACACACCTCTCCGGGCGTAGCCGCATTATCTACATCTCTCCGGGCGTAGCTACATCATCTACATCTCTTTGGGCGTAGCTACATCATCTACATCTCTTTGGGCGTAGCTACATCCAACACACCTCTCCGGGCGTAGCCGCATCATCTACATCTCTCCGGGCGTAGCCGCATCATCTACATCTCTCCGGGCGTAGCCACATCATCTACATCTCTCCGGGCGTAGCCACATCATCTACATCTCTCCGGGCGTAGCTACATCCGACACGTCTCTCCGGGCGTAGCCACATCATCTACATTTCTCCGGGTGTAGCTACATTCTACACATCTCTCCGGGCGTAGCCACATCATCTACATCTCTCCGGGCGTAGCCGCATCATCTACATCTCTCCGGGCGTAGCCGCATCATCTACATCTCTATGGGCGTAGCTACATCCCACATATCTCTCCGGGCGTAGCCACATCATCTACATCTCTTTGGGCGTAGCTACAATCTACACATCTCTCCTGGCGTAGCCACATCATCTACATCTCATTGGGCGTAGCTACATCCTACACATCTCTCCGGGCGTAGCCACATCATCTACATCTCATTGGGCGTAGCTACATCCTACACATCTCTCCGGGCGTAGCCACATCATCTACATCTCATTGGGCGTAGCTACATCCTACACATTTCTTCGGGCGTAGCCACACCCGCTACATCTCTATGGGCGTTGCTACGTCGTCTACACCTATTCGGGCGTAACTGCATCCTGCACATTCCTCTGGATGTGCCATATCCTCCACCTCGTGCCACGAAACATTCACAAACTTATGTTTTATGTTATGAGATTTATCATTCCCATAGAGACTTATCATTCCCATAGAGACTTATCATTCCCATAGAGCCTTATCATTCCCATAGAGACTTATCATTCCCATGGAGACTTATTATTCCCGTGAAGACTTACCATTCCCGTGGAGACTTATCATTCCCGTGGAGACTTATCATTCCCATGGAGACTTATCATTCCCATGAAGACTTATCATTCCTATGAAGACTTATCATTCCCATGAAGACTTATCATTCCCATGGAGACTTATCATTCCCATGAAGACTTATCATTCCCATGGAGACTTATCATTCCCATGGAGACTTATCATTCCCATGAAAACTTATCATTCCCATGGAGACTTATCATTCCCATGGAGACGTATCATTCCCATGGAGACTTATCATTCCCATGGAGTCTTATCATTCCCATGCAAATAAATAATTTTATTGATACCATTTTATCAATTTCTTCTTGTTAGCGTTCACCCAATACGTGGACGTGGCTTTGTTATGTCGTTATTTTACGACACCACAATATCTGCGCCTCTCAGCTCGACACATCCGTCTTTGGCATGATTATAATCTTTTCAGGGATTAGAGGGTAGCTGCTGCATAAAAGAAATTATTTCACTGAAAACATATGAGGTGCTAAAACATAAACATCAGTACCAGTATATATGTTATATATGTGAAATGTGAAATCTTTCACAATATGAAGTTGAGTTGTTGAGTTACTTTATATATATATATATATATATATATATATATATATATATATATATATATATATATATATATTTAGTCTTATGTAAAGACATGCAGTCCATAACATTGTGGATCAAACCATTCGGCTATCGGTTTAAGCAAATGGTGTATATTGGAAAAGAGGAAGGGGGCAGTTTCTGCAAAATTATTAGGAGCGAGGAGTGGGGGAAAAAATGGAAGATACGTTTAATAATGCATTTTAAAAAGACGGTAAGGGGGCGCGATGCACCCCTTGCTCCAAGCATTGGTAACCCACGTTACGCCAATGGATTGTAAGTCTCATTTTATAAATGATGTTTCTCTTCTTGTGATGGTCAACCACTTCGAATTTAACGCCAAATGTGAAAGAATCGAAGTTAGCAACGAAACTGTGCCGAGTAACCTATACTCAGTTTATGACATGATTTAGATCGTGCACATTTCAATCATTTTTAAAACAAGGAAAATAACCAAAGCAATTATAATCAGTAAGTTGGGAAATAACATTTATAATAAAGTAAATGAAATAAAGAGAGAGCCCATGGTCAGCATATAATAAATAAAAAAAAGTAAACCAGATTATTTTTGTTACCAGCAAATAAACAAAAGAATTGCTATTCGGTGTGAGAAGTTAAGCTGGGGGGGAACATTAAACTGACGCATGTTGACAAGACATTTCCTATGTATACGTGAATCTGTTTCTGTTTATAGTCTCTGTTCTGAATGTTGTGAAAGTTGATTCAAAATAATAAATAATAAACATATAAATCTATTGCTACAATTTCTATTTATTGAGTAATTTGCAAGTATTGTCATTAAAAATATGATAAATAGAATTTATACATTTAAAAGCAGAAAACAGTTTACTGAAGACCCGAAGAAAATGATAAACAGAAAACAGTCTACTGAAGACCCAAAGAAAATGATAAACAGAAAACAGTCTACTGAAGACCCAAAGAAAATGATAAACAGAAAACAGTCTACTGAAGACCCAAAGAAAATGATAAACAGAAAACAGTCTACTGAATACCCAAAAAACACAGATATAGATTTTAAGACTGCTTTCTGCATATTCTCACAATTTTTTCAAAGTGTATTTTCTTGACATCATATATGTATATTATTGATGTATTGACTAATTGACACAAAAAAGCGTTAAAATATTTTTAGAAAATTAGGGATGTAAGAAACTTCATGGCGGTTGTTCAACAAAACAATTTGTCTTTATGTAACTGTGGTAGTGTCTCATGGTTTGATACACTGAATACACAGCTGTTTGAGAACTGTTAAGCTATCCGAGCAAAAAAATTAGTATATTTCAATAGAATGTAGGTGATTGTTTATACATTTAGTCATTATCACACGACTGAGCGAGCTATCGCAGCTCACTTAATTTTTAACATGGAGATATATAATCAATTGTTATTTACTTACAAAATTATTGGAAGTAAAATAAACTCACATGGATTTGTCCATTGTTTTCATGCTGTAGCTAAGTGTTTCTCATCTTTATAGATTGACACATGTATGTTTATGTTTGGGGTCTCAAATTAGCCCAAAAATCAATTATTTATATACCACTAATTGAACCTTAAAGAATAGTGACACAGTGACCTTCCAGGCATGTCGTAAGAGGCGACTAAGGAGGTTGATTGATGGCTTGACAAGCTGTCATTGTAAAAAGTATTGCTATGGAAACAGCGCCATATTTTTTAGAGCAGTGATCTCTGCAATATGTGCCACTTTGGCACGCAAGGTTTCTGTTTTTGAGATTGTGGTTCTGCCCTATGTGCCGTCTTCGGCTCGAAACGACAATAGATAGATAGATAGATAGATATAATTTAACCTGACATTTATTATGACTATTCAATATCTTTCTTTTATATATGATATATGTGTGGCCTAACTATATTATATAAACGATTAGTAACATATGCAATATCAACAAGTGAAGCAGGTTTATCAACATTTTGAGTGTGAGTTCAACGTCTTCACAATATATGTGAGTACCAGCTGGGATTAACTGACACCTGTGCACAAAAAAAGTGACCATTTCGGAATGTTAGTTAAACATGCCACAGTTTGTACAAATTATTTTGAAAATGAAACACCATTTATATTTTCACAGTCAACAATTTATATTCAATACAAACAAAATCAATTAAATAAATGCATCACATCTAAATCCATAGTAATCAATATTCTAAATCCAAAACAAGAAATATTAAGAGATAAAGTCACAACAGCCTTTAAACAAAAAGATATAAATTATGTACAAACAAATTGAGTGCGTAAGCATTACTATTCAATGACAAACTGATAAACATATACTACTTTATAATGTTGAAACTAAACGCTGATATATAACAATCAGTTCTTACTTAGGAAATTCATAAAAGATTACTTACCACATAATATTATGTACAAAATATCGTACAAATGTAGCATTTATAAATTTGTAATCCACAGATAGTTATTAATTTATTTAATGTTTGTTTCATGTATGCAGACATTGTGTCTGGATTTCAAAATATACAACAATTACAAATGAACTATTTCATAACAATTTATTTATTTCAAAAATAAATATAACAAATTACAGCGAAAACGTGAAAGAAAGAAAATAATAAACATCGATCCACTGATTTCTTATAAAAATAAGTTTCTTAAATGTTATCTAAGCACTAGACGTTTCAAAAAAATACACCAGTTTACACATGTATCATATCACAATTGGAAAGAATATGAAAAGTCAATTGTCTTCAGATAACTCAATCTGGTATATTACTACCAATGATATTTATCTCTTTCAGATATTTCATATATTCCGTTTCATATCATCTCATGAAAATAGAAAGGAGATAGTTTTGAGTGGTAACAGTTTGGGTTGTGCTCGAAGACTCACGGATTACAATTAATTTGTCAGTCATCACAGAGAAGGTGCTGTGTAACCGTCAGATCCACGTAGGACAATGCAGGTGGACAATACTGACAAAGTTTGAACATAATGCAGGTGGCTTAATTTAAGTCTTAAGCATATGTTCACTACAATTATCAAGCATAAATATTGATAACAAAGCGCGTGTTAAATGGAGAGATAAATCAATGAGTCTAAATAAGCAGTCCAAACAAAGAAGTTTGATTCTGTGAATTTCACACAGATGTGGACAGAATATGAATTGAAGAACAAACAGATAACGTTTGCTTGAGTTATTGAGTTTGCTTTTCAGTAGCCATCTTCTTTCTTTCTTCCAGAACATTATAATCTGTATGCAGGACTTTATATGTTGCTTCGTGGCAAATCTTTCATTGGTAGAATCTGGACCGGCTCAGAAACAGCTCTCAGATGCATGTACTGAAGCACATTGATCACCGGCCACATACTTGGACTCTCCACTTACTAATACTTTCTCTCAATGCCTTTACTTTCAATGTAGTTGATATTCTTCCTAGATTCAGCATAATAACCTGCTTGTGTCATTGTTATTGAATGTCAACATACCAAACATCCCTGACTTCAAAAAGTCATGACTTCAAAAAGTCAGACGAATACCGGAAACAACATCAGATCTCCCACTGTATGGGCACTATTAAGTAAATGTCAAAACTCGTAGGTTATGTCCCTCCAGACTATCAGTGCTGGTTCATGGCCACAACATCACAGATGTCCATCCACTTCTGAAACCAGTGACCCATATACTCTATACTGTTGTGAATTCTTCTCTGCCGAGGATCAAACAGTTTATTTCTCCACAATTTTTCGCCCTTGAAAAAGTACATCATTTTGTCCTTGTACGAATAATAGACAACATCCAAGTTGGCAGGCAGAGGTTCGTGCCCTTCAGCTGCGGGGAACTCTTCAACAATCTTGCGCTTTCTAACACAACAGCCTTTTTCTCCCTCAGGAGCTCCAGGATTGTAGACATAGACCTGGAGATGTAGTAATAAGACATTTAATGTAGTAATAAGACATTTAATGTAGTAATAAGACATGTAATGTAGTAATAATACATGTAATGTAGTCATAATATATTTGATGTAGTAATAAGACATTTAATGTAGTAATAAGACATGTAATGTAGTAATAATACATGTAATGTAGTCATAATATATTTAATGTAGTAATAAGACATTTAATGTAGTAATAAGACATTTAATGTAGTAAAAAGACATGTGATGTAGTAATAATACATGTAATGTAGTCATAATATATTTAATGCCGTAATAAGATATTTAATGTGCAGCTAGAGAAGACACAAATCATCACTTTTATAGTATTGATTATACAACAACGTTTAACAGCATTTCAGAAAATGAAAACATGTCTTATGCAACAGGTCTATATAAATAGAAGTGAGAAAGAGAGTTCATCGGTGCTGAACACAGCAAATTCTGACCAATGGAAGTGAATCATGGACAGTAGTCAAAACAATGAAAAGACAATTAGACGCCACAGAGATGGGATTTCTCAGAAGAATGTTGAAAGTTCCATGGACAGCTAAAAAGAGCAATGAGGACATTCTCAAAGAGGCCAACACAAAAAGGGAGCTACTAAAAAACATCAGAAATAAACAATCAACATTTTTCGGGCACATGAGAAGAGGAAAGTTGGAATACTTTGTTACAACTGGCAAAATACATGGAAAGAGAGATCTCGGATATCAGAGAGGTAATATACTAGCTAGCTAAGTGTGATGGCATGGAAACCTGTCAACAATAGAGTTCATACGATGCACTGTGGATAGAAAATTGTGAAAGGACTAAGTCGCCTACGCCAACCGGTATGGCACATCATGATGATGATGATGCTGATGATGAGTGTGTAGCGAGAGTGCTTGACACTGGGGAACGTGCTGACGAATGAAAATGAGCACCATGGACTTGTCCGCTGTGCAATGAAGATGATCCGTCGACTAAACTAAACGCAATCGTAGAGTGGTTGAAAATGATCAGGATCGTGAATAGCAAAAAGAAAAAATGCTTTGAAGATGAGGTGATGGGTTTAAAAATGAATGGAGAAAAGTTGTATGGAACCGGACGAATGATAAAGACTTGCTCATGGCACCATGTGGCTTAAGCTACATGATCATGTGATAAAGATGTACTTACGTCATCATTTTTGAAGAAATAAATATTTTTGTCTCGCGTATCGAAGAAGACGCTATCAATGTTGTCTGGGATGCCCTCAGTCTCTCCTGGCTTGGGACCAAAGTCATCTCTGATAAGTCGTGGCCATCCCTGCACCACACGATCTTTCTCACTGTCGTACTTGTAGTAGTGTTCTCCTGAAACAAGAAGCAGATTGTCATGTAAAATCCTGTTTGCTGTGATCTCTTTAGTTGAGTGTCATACTGCGTTAGACTCAAAGATGAAAGAATTCAACAAACAACCGAACATCTGGAGATCCAAAGTGTTCAGTAATCGTAAAAAACTTTTATTGTTCAACTCTTGTGTAAAACCAGGGCTAATAGCATCATCATCATCATCAAGTACCGGGCCTGCAGGCGTAGGTGATCATGTCTCTTCACAACTTTCGATCTCGACAGTTATTTATCATTTCTGTTGTTGACCTTCTGCCAAGCCATTCTCTTAAGTTGTCTGGTATTTTTTTCTCTTTGCTTCCCTCTATCTCTTCGTCAAATCAATTTCCCCAGATGTTGCAATATATTCCAGCTGTTCTCTTCTCAATGCACGGCCAAAAAAATGAGGATTCTTTCTTCCTAATATTGGAAATTTGCTCTCTTTTTGCTTTGGCATCTTTCAGAACGTTTTCATTGCTTTTCTTAGCTGTCCATGGTATTCTCAATATTCTTCTGTAAAACCACATTTCTACAGACTCTAGAGAGCTAATATATAGATGTTTGAAACTTGAAATCAATCTTTTGATTGTAAGTCATTCCTCAGATAACCAGTTGCATACCATCAGTAGAAACAGATGATCAAATCAAATTAATCAGAAAACCAAAAATCACAAATCAGGATGCTTTCATAATATGAATAATTATGACAAGTTATCATTATACACCTCAGAACAGGACACAATCGACTCCACAGTCACACGTATACAAAATTCAAGATCGACACCACAACTACACAAGTGGACAGGCGCCCCAGACTTCTGAATTCATACTTCAAGACTGTACTGAATATAATAGACTGCGGAAAATCCATTGGCCCATAGATACAACACTACAGACAAAATTATATCGGCCACCGCAAGAATTTAAAAAAACAAAAACAGTAACATTTATACAGGAAACGGCATTGCAGATAAAGACAATACATCAGGCGAACGATAGATAGATAAGATAGATTAGATTAGATTAGATTAGATTAGATTAGATCAGATTAGATTAGATTACAATAGATTAGATTACATTAGATTAGATTACATTAGATTAGATTACATTAGATTAGATTACATTAGATTAGATTACATTAGACAGACAGAAAGACAGACAGATTCAGATTTGAAATGAAATGCTTTTGAAAATGAATATCTCCGAAGAATCTCAAACATAAGTTGGAGAGAAAACATTGTAGACAAGGAGATAGGTAAATCTTTCCCATAACAAAAAAATCTCCCCCGTCCTGTTAATTTAAGGCTGTGTGAACCTAGAAGCTGGTCGGTCGGTAAAAAGTGAATCCAAGCTATCAAGGGTATCAACAAATTCCATTATAAAAAAGTGTACCTTCAAAGAAATGTTTTCATAAAGTAAATAAATATTTGTTAACATGTAAATGTGTTTGGTGTGTTGTCATTCCTTCAAATGCTACATAATACCCTCGCCTATTTAAATTATTTACATTTAGAGATGTAGGCATTATTATATTTACCTTTAAAGAAGTAATGATTTTGTATTTATCTTTAATGAAGTAGTAATTATCACATTTACCTTTAATGAAGTAGAGGTCATTATATTTACCTTTGATGAAGTTGGTAGCATTATATCTTTACCTCTAATGAACAGTCATTATTAAATTGACGTTTAGAAGTAGTCATTATTGCTGCATTTACATTTAAGACTAGACAATATTATTATATTTACCTCTAAGAAGTAGGTATTAATTTAATTTAATTTAAAGATGTAGGTATTAATTTAATTTCAAGATGTAGGTATTAATTTAATTTAATTTAAAGATGTAGGTATTAATTTAATTTACCTTTAAAGAAGTATGCATCATCTAAGACCTCTGCTCCATTAAACAACCACACATGAACGTAACCATCCACGTTGTTTGGCACGCCATCCCACTCTCGAGCGATGTAAAGAGGGTCTCCATATCGAGTTCGGTTGGCATGGTTCTCGTACATCCAGTAATGGCTATCACGGAAAAAGTAAGTGTTGTAAATAAACTGGTTGTCCGGGCGACGACGGACCCAGTCGAAGGCTGTATTGAAAGATCCTTTACAAACGCCTGTTGAACAAAAAACAAAATAATTTCAAGTACATTAATCGTGTAGAAAAGAAAATTGAAGCCTTTGAAATGTGGATTTATAGAAGAATAGGTAGAATTGGATGGAAAGAAAAGACAACAAACGATGAAGTTTTAAAACAACTGAAAATAAAAAGAGAACTACTAAATACAATTAAGACAAGACAAATGAAATGTTTGGGGCATGTAAAAAGACACAACAGCCTATTAAAAGTAATATTGGAGGGAAAAATACAAGGTAAAAGAGGCAGAGGCAGACCAAGACTAACATGGACGAGTAACATCAAAAGATGGACAAATCAATCTATGACAACCTGCACCATCAAAGCAAGAAACAGAGTAGAATGGCGATCCATGGTAGCCAACCTTCGTTGCGGAGAAGGCACGCGATGATGATGATGATGATGATGATGATGATGATGATGATGATGACGACATTAATCGTGTACCCTTTTATCTCCGGTTTTTCTATTTACGTCTCACGTTTTTTTTTGTTTTGTTTTATTAAGTTATACTCAGATGATTACTATTATGATTAACGTTATATAAGAGTAACGATAAGGTTCTATTAACATAAATTATAATTTTGTAAATGTAGCATCGAAATGGTCAGTGAATTTGTCTACTTCAGAAGTGGCGGTGTTTATCTGGCAAACCGGTAAGGCTACTTCTGTGTTCAGTCATTCTCTTAAAAGAATATCTTGAGAATTGTTTCTGGATAAGGAAGCGGCTTTGCGTGATACTGGTCACATCACTGATAGTTACTACACGGTTGTTCACAGAAAAACAGTAGCAATAAAACCATTTTGAGTGGACACACAGTAAGAAAAAAAAACGTAGAGCCCCGTCACGCAAAGTGACGTATAGGGAATATGATGAATATGATGTGATCATAAATTTTACAGACCTTCGGCACATGATTTTTGGGGTAATGTGGTCGGTATTATGACCGAGCCGCTTTACTTTCCCAGAAAAAAATCCGGTACCCATTTAAGGCTGGGTGAACCCCGGAAGCCGTCGATCAGGATTAAATCCGACCTCTTGTCCTTTGTAGTCCAGTTCACTATCCACTGAGCTATCGCGGCTTCCATGTACCAACACTACTTTAAACAAATGCTGTTTATTTGGTATTATCTCCAAATGCACTTTTTATGTAGAGCAGCCACAGTATCCAAGAGTCGCGGACATGTGTTGAAGGTAATTTTAGTCGTCCTGTAGAGAGATGTTTCATTTATTTCCAATTAGAGTTGTTAATCACAAAGATATATTTAATATCACTATCAGAGCGCCGCGATGTCAGAGTACCATTTCTCTTATTGGCTATAAAGCGTGTGCGACTAGAGAATCGAAGTTCTATCAAGGCTTGAGACCGTCTATTTACTTAGAAATACGTGCTGGATGTGGATATCGGTTGTAAATCGTAGAAATATATATTATCAACACAATAGTCTCATTGAACGGAAGTCTGATGACGGTGATGATGATGGGGATGAAAGCAAAAATAACATTAATGTTATAGTGCTGTTGATGATTATAGTGTTGTTTTGTAATTTTTTTGTTTCTAATGTTATAATTACGATATTAAACTATGATTATTATTATAGTGATGGTGATAGCAGTAATGGTGTAGATGGTGTTGTTAATAGCAGTAATGGTGTTGATGGCGATGTTGACAGCAGCAATGGTGTTGATGGTAATGTTGATAGCATGATGTTGATGATGATGAGGATAGCAGCAATGGTGTTGATGATATACAGAGACACGTTTAGCTCTCTACTCACCATAAATATTTTGAATGTCGTGTCTATCATCCCAACTAAGCTCAAACTCCGGCGTGAGCTCCGTTCCGTGGTAGGCATACATGATGGAGTAGGTCTTGTTCGTGTGGGTCAGCCCCAGGATGTGTCCTATCTCATGCACGGCAACCCTCAGCAGGTAGATCCCGTCGGGACTGTAGGAGCGGATTGATTTGAAGTTCTCTTCATCATCGAAGTGCATGTTGCCAGCATTCCAAGAATGGGCAATGTCTCCTCCGTTCCCATCGAAATCATGATCGCAGTTCTGGTGTGATCCTGCATGGTAATAAAAACGATTACAATGAGTATATGCTAGTTTCTATACTAGAGAAGGTGCGCGTGGCCGTGCGGGAAAAGACCACTGTTTCGTTGGTTGAAAACCCGGCGTACGGTGTTCGATAGAAAGGACTTTTTTTTTTTTTTTTAATCGGGGGCTGAAATAAAAATCCTGAGTCTCGCACGTCGTGGCGACTGCTTTGACCAAGCGGCCTTTATCCCTTTGGTTCTATCGTGAGCCCCCCGACATACACCAGCAATGGTACTATGTGTCGTAATGATAGTTTGTTAGTCACATACTAGTCTCAATTACACCCAAAACTGTTTATGTTTCTTTACAATAGTTAGAAGATCGGGGAGGGGAATTGGTTGGAGAGGGGAATCTGTTGGAGAGGGGAAATGGTTGGAGAGGGGAATCTGTTGAAGAGGGGAAATGATTGGAGAGGGGAATCTGTTGGAGAGGGGAAATGGTTGGAGAGGGGAATCTGTTGGAGAGGGGAATTGGTTGGAGAGGGGAATCTGTTGGAGAGGGGAAATGGTTGGAGAGGGGAAATGGTTGGAGAGGGGAATCTGTTGAAGAGGGGAAATGGTTGGAGAGGGGAATCTGTTGGAGAGGGGAATTGGTTGGAGAGGGGAATCTGTTGGAGAGGGGGATTGGTTGGAGAGGGGAATCTGTTGAAGAGGGGAAATGGTTGGAGAGAGGAATTTGTTGGAGAGGGGAATTGGTTGGAGAGTAGAATCTGTTGGAGAGGGGAATTGGTTAGAGAGGGGAATCTGTTGAAGAGGGGGAATGGTTGGAGAGGGGAATCTGTTGGAGAGGGGAATTGGTTGGAGAGGGGAATCTGTTGAAGAGGGGAAATGATTGGAGAGGGGAATCTGTAGGAGAGGGGAAATGGTTGGAGAGGGGAATCTGTTGAAGAGGGGAATTGGTTGGAGAGGGGAATCTGTTGGAGAGGAGAATCTGTTGGAGAGGGGAAATGGTTGGAGAGGGGAATCTGTTGGAGAGGGGAAATGGTTGGAGAGGAGAATCTGTTGGAGAGGGGAAATGGTTGGAGAGGGGAATCTGTTGGACAGGGGAATTGGTTGGAGAGGGGAATCTGTTGGAGAGGAGAATCTGTTGGAGAGGGGAAATGGTTGGAGAGGAGAATCTGTTGGAGAGGGGAAATGGTTGGAGAGGAGAATCTGTTGGAGAGGGGAAATGGTTGGAGAGGGGAATCGGTTGGAGAGGGGAAATTGGTTGGATATGGGAATTGGTTGGAGAGAGGAATTGGTTGGATAGGGAAATTGGTTGGAGAGAGGAATTGGTTGGATAGGGAAATTGGTTGGATAGGAGAATTGGTTGGATAGGAGAATTGGTTGGATAGGAGAATTGGTTGGAGAGGGGAATTGGTTGGAGAAGGAAATTGGTTGGAGAGAGGAAAAGGAACGTTTTCAGTTCAAGCACTTCTTCTAACGTTTCAAGATGGGTGTGCAGCATTAGAGTCGAATTGTCTGAGCGTATTCCCCCCCCCTCTCGCGACCTCCATTTTCCACCACCAAAGCTCTGGCAATGGGATAATGCAAAAATATGTTTCATTTTGCCCAGAATTGTATTTCTTCTATATTGTGGCAACTTTCTTTAATATCACTAACTCTAGTAAATACTTCTGCGGTAAAATTATCCGGCATGCTTTGTTTGTAAGCACACGACTAGTGCTATTTGCTGATCTAGAATTACTTCCTATTGCCTTCAGCTCTGTTGCGTGTCTGGTAGACGGGACAAAAATATGAAAGTCACTTGAGATCAAATCGGCTTGTCAAGTGTATGACTCTCACTCCACTTCATCGGCAAAGTAAACAGGATATCCCCATTACCGATAAGATTTTTTTTTGTTCTCTGCCTTCCCCTCCCCCAATCCCTGCTTTCGTATCAATATATCTAACTATGACATAAGCCAATTTAAGACATAGATGGCCAGATTTCTCCTAATTTTGCTGCCATTTACTTTCACAGTTTGGAAACCTGAGTACCCTGACAGCGCAGTCAATGCAAGTTAGTGGAGCGTTCACATTAATGTGCTCGCTCCAAGTTCAGAAGTATTCGTTTCCGATTCCAGAGTGAGGCGATTGTCAGGTGGGTTTTTGTTGTTGTTGTTGTTGTTGTTGTTGTTGTTGTTGTTGTTGGGTGAGATCGAGCGTCTATTTTTAGGGAGACGGACAGTCGATCAGTAGATCACAGGTCCCGTGCCAAACGAATTTGTAGACAAACACCAGACATACCAAGAGTTGTCAACCCCCTACTGCCCATACCAGAACAGACCCCCTGGACAGGGGAATCAGGATTATCAACACAAATACGGACAGAAGTGAATGGAATACTTGACAAGAAGGAACAGAACAGTCTTCACCGTAAAATAATCACACTCAATTTCATGGGATGAAGGATACCCACAGGATCTATAGGTTCGTGTGTACACAGTTATACCAGCACAGAATGCAGTACAGAAGGGAGAGCAGCGACGTACATAGAGTACCCAAATAACACTCTAATAACGCACCTAAAAGTCGAATTTTAAGCGGCCGAATTCGAACCCAGAAGTGTCCTGTTCTGAGGCAGAAGTGTTACCTCTACGTGACCAACTTCCCGTGACTTCTACCATGTAAAAAAAAAAAACATAATAAACTTTAGTGTCATAAAATTACTTCAGAGGATCATCGTCGGTGGTACGGAACTGGAGCACTGTACTCAGATCGTACTTGCAGCTTGAAGATAATGTTCATGATGATGGTCCAATGCCCAATAACAAGCCGCCATACTTGCAGGGCCCATGGACTAAAGTAAAATGTATTCATTTGACTTGATTCATGAGCATCTTCCCTTCGCCAGCGTGTCTTAAGTAAAAACCTTCTCTCCACTTTTCTCTATCAAATGGATGTGAATCTATCTCCATTGTTTTGTTTTATTTTCTACAGAGCAAACACACTGAATGATCATTGCTACTCTTATTCTGAGCTCGTGGGCTATCCAGCATGATGACTGACCGAACTCTAAACCTAAGCATTTACACTAATTTTGTTGTGCAGTAAATTAACAAACCCAAGTGTGTTCATGTCTTATGTGAACTATTATTAAATTAATAAAACTAATGGTATTTAATGAATATCAGGCTGAGAAACACGATTAGAAGGACAGGAGATGGTAGGAAGGTTTGCATTACCGCGAGACAATTTTAATTATTAAATTAATTATATAAGTTAGATGGTTTAACCACGTGACAAGACGAAAAGCTAATTACGATCCACACAACACCAGACATACCCAAGAATTTAATAACAATCTTACAAATAAAAACCACTGTTGGCGACAGAAGAAATCCTTGAAAAATAAAGAAAGATTGGTATATCGACTCTCACTCGACAATGTGACAGCAGAAGAGGAGAACTGCAAACTTTCTCCTTCCATAGTAAAAAGCAGTAAATGTGTAAATTGTCTCTTTACACTAACTTGTACAGATATGAAAGTTCCAGTCCAAAACAAATCAATTACAACATGTATATTCAATGAAAAACAACAACAAAATTAAATAATTTATTCTTTTTTTTTTTAACTGCTTCCCCCATTATACCCCCCCCCCCCTACATAACCACAGCTCCAGATGAATTAGAACCCACGTTACTTGGCAACTCATTCAACTTTTCACTTACAGACTCTGCCTACACTAATCAATTAATTACTCAAGATTGTATTTGCTGAATCAAGTATTGATAGCACATTTCTGGCCCAAAATAAGATAATAAATCATTTGCTTGCGTCATACCTTATATAAACACGGCTGATGTCATTTCCGTTTTTTATTGTCAATTAACACCTACATACTTGCGGAGGTCACCGATTTGGGGACAACTGCAATGGGAACGAACTGGACTAGCAAATTTAATTATAAAGAACAGATTATTCAAGTAAGCATCTGTGTATGAGCGTCAAGCGCGGATTGCACAGCAACTTACTGTGATATGAAAGTGAAGAAATACTTCAGAAATAGAAATATTACAATAACACAAATACTTTAGATCTATCTATCTATCTATTGACCTTTCGAGCCGTAACCGGCCCATAGGGCGTAGACCAAGATACACCTTCTCCTATATGAATTTTTGTTCTAGCAGTTTTCTTTTAAAGATATTTTATCAAATCTCGCCATCTGTCTCTGTTCTGTGCAAGCAGTTCTATCTCATTGAGGGAGCCGATTCCTGCTGCTCTTGCCTCTCTCATCAATGTTCTTCTCAGTGTCTCCCTGGGTCTTCCTCTTTTTCTTTTACCTGTTGTTTCCCATATGAGGGCTTGCTTTGCTATTCGATTATTATCTCTTCTCATCACATGTCCAACGTATGACCATCGTCTTTTCTTTATTATCAGGTCTACGTTTCATTAACAACATCGTTTTTACGATAGCGGCTTGTTAAACCTCTGATCAACGGTTCTATACCAAGCCGGAGAAAAATAATTCCTCCATTTTGGAAACAACCGGAAACTTTAGATCTACACATTTTTTATTCTTTAAGGATGAGAAAGATCTGAGTCTATATTTTTCTTGACCCTCTTGATTATTTCTTCCTAATATTGGATATTATATCTGTATTTGCTTTCGCCTCTTTCAGAATGTTTTCAGATACCAAAGCAAAAAGAGAGCTAATTTCAAATATTAAGATGAGACAATTGTCATTTCATTTTTTTTTTTTTTTTTGCCATGTAATGAGAATAGAACAGCTGGAATATAATGTTTCCATGTTCCCCCAGCCTTAAATGGGTGCCGGATTTTTTCCCTTGGGAAAGTAAAGCGGCACGGGCGAAATACCGACCACATTTCCTCAAAAATCATGTACCGAAATTCTGTAAAAATGATGGTCACTGACACCATATTCTCTATACGCCACGTGGCGTGACGGGGCTCTTTACGTTGCACAAAAAACTGGCATTTCCAGCTCAATAATGTGAACGTTAACATATTCATTCTGTAGCTCATGACACGGGGGCTGGGTGAACTAGTGGTATGATGTTGATCTCTGAACATAAACATCAAAAGTTCAAATCTCGTTAGAGATTCGATGTCTAGCCCTCTAATGGTGGTGAGATTCGATACTTAGCCCTATCAGGGTAGTGAGATTCGATGTCTAGCCCTATCAGGGTAGTGAGATTCGATGTCTAGCCCTCTAAGTGTGGTGAGATTCGATACTCAGCCCTATTAGGGTAGTGAGATTCGATGTCTTGTCCTTTCAGGGTAGTGAGATTTTATGCCTAGCCCTCTCAAATAACGATTACAAACAAGTGGCCCAGTGAGCACTTTTCACTAGCGCTAAAAAACTCTTTGTAGTTCAAACTGGGACAAACATAGGCTAGAAATGGCCGTTGCCCGGGTAAAAGTTGTTAAATTAGAAGTCTACCCATGTCGAAGACGGATGTGTCGGGTCGAAAGCCGCGGATACCACGGTTTGCTGTCGACAAGCGGCACAACGTATCCATGTTATTTGACTGGTGAAGAAGTAGAACAATGCTCGTGATAAGAAATCTTTCTTAAAACTGACTAATGTGTCATCTTTTCATAAGAATACCTTTTCTTTCTGATAAAATGATAATATATTTGAAGCTATAATTTCGGCAATTCAACGTCAATGTAACGTGGAAGAATTATGTTCAAGATATCTGAAACGAGCAAATGGCAATCAAACTAAAATATCAGCGTGAAACAACTGAGATTGGCGCACGCAATAAGGTCAGGTGCAGTGACAGATGTATGCCGGTTAAGTGTTGGGGGTGGGTAGGAGACAAGCCATATCTTTTTTGTTCATTTTACACGCGCGATGACGTCATTGCTCCGTGGATTGCAATTATCATACTGGGGCGGCGATTGTGCGGGTATTCAGTAGTGCTCAGCTAATCTTAACGAGGTTCCACTGACGCACTACAAGTGTTCATGCTAAATTATGTATTTTTTATTTAGGTTTCTATATTTAATGGTTAATTATATGTCGCGCTGACTCTATAATTGCATGTTTCTTATCCATGACGGCAGCAGCAGTATGCAGTGCCATGTCGACTGACGAATCATGTCGGGCCTTATTTGTCTTTCGGCCAGGTATGGGTGACTGCTGTTGCTGTTTATAGCAGTCGCGTGCAAGGGCGTAATTGCAACTTTGCAACATTACAGAATCCTTCAAGAAATTAAATGACAATAAGATATAAAACAGCTCGCTATTTCTAGCCTGTAGGTGTTTAATATAACTACACAAACCGGAATGCCAAAAAAGGCAAACACAACCCTAAGTTCACCGCCAGAAAATGCCCTTAGTTAATTATCTCATTCAAACGTTCCAGTCGACCATACTAGGGACACGTATTCTCAGTTCAACAACATCTAATTTATCTCTAAATTTGGTTGAGGTTTAGCCAACCAGTTAAAACTTGTGTGGAATTAAGGTGCCAATATATCATCAATCGGGTTTATTCGGTCCAATATTATTTTTGTCTCAGTTTTAATACCAACTAGAGATTCTTATATGTTTGCTTGCGTTCGCCCGATTAAAGTATTCTAGAGTATTCGTAGACTGTAGAATTCCTCTTCGTCATCCGTCCTTAAAAGGACGTTAAGTGGGCGTGTCTGCGTTGTGTTGTGGTTTGCAGTATAACTGTTATATTTGCGTCTTTCGGCCCAACACATCCGACTTCAGCACGACATTTTTGAGTACCGGGTTGTCTTCCCTCTTCGATCCCTGCTCGCTTGGCCAGACTAGACAGGTTAGTCTGTTACTGGAGGCACCACGGAGAGGTGGAGCAGGGTCTGGATGGTTTTAGTTCACCGATCCTAGCGCAAGCCATCAGCTGTAGGTCGCTGACAACTTCCAGCTCTGGTGCTGGGAGGAGCGCCTTCGCCTCCGACATTCGTGTATGAAACTCCTTTCCTGGTCTACCTGTCTTCCACTCCTGGCCTCTAATTTCGCTGTTTTGACTAAAAGTTTCAATTTGTCCCTTCCAGTTCCGTCTCTTGAGAAAGTGACTATCAAGCTTTTCAAGAGGATAATCAGGGCGGGGTAGACTATAAAGGTAAGTCGTCGACCCCTGGACAGAAGAGTGCCGTGTTCAATTCCGCCAGTGGGAATATAAAAGAAAATAAAGAAGATTGAATTCATGCCCCCCCCCCCCCCCACCGTGTCTTGGTTGTGAGATTCGTTGTCTAGTCATCTCTGAGAACGACAAAAGTAAGAGGAAGAAACGTGTTTGTTGCGCACGTTAAAGAACATATGGCAGTTAAAAATTGAAAAGAGTAAAATGGCCGCAGCTCGGGCAAAATTGTCTGCATAAACCTACCCACACCAATGGATCCCAGACCGTGCTACGGAGTTCGTGCGCTTGGCCCAGGGACCCCCGTTCTCCTAGAAGAATTTCGATTTTTCTTGGGGAAATCTGAGCACCTGTGGATTCATCCAATGTGTAGTGATGCTGAACATAACATTAAAAGATATACAATTAAGAAGATAAACATAAATCAAGGAAAAGTAAAGAAATTTACCACTGGAAGAAATCCACCAACAACCTTGTCTCTGACCCCCGAGGCTTCTTCTGCTAGTTAATGTTCGTTTAATTGACTTTATTATCTTCAAGATTGGAAGAGCAGACACGAACACTACACAAGCACATACTCTACATATACACACTCTCGCACACACATGCGCGCTCTCTCTCTCTCTCTCTCTCTCTCTCTCTCTCTCTCTCACTCACTCCTAGCTTACATACTTTCATCTTCAATCATTCGCAAAACAAAGAAACATCAAACCTCTATACGACCAGCGACTCCTACCCCTCGCTCCTAGAATCAACCAATACTTCTGCCAGCACCAACCTTCAAATCTACCACATAAACATCAGATCACCTCTGCAAACTCAACCTTTGTTACTTCCAGCGCCTATCTATATTACTTTTCCCACTTTAATTACCATTCATCTGCAACCAAAACATGTATGAAAATTAGGTAGACTATTTCTGCAATCAGCCCTCGTTGCCATGACAACAGAAAAATAACCAATCAGACGACGTTCAATCTCTTAATTGAACCATATAGAAGTAGAGCCAATAGGGGCAAAATTATCTAGAACCTCCTTAGGATCACAGCGCTGCGTCTTTACATTAAAAAAAATACTCGAACAAAACTATTAGAGATTTTTATTATCAGCAAAACCATGTATTTTCCTCACAACTTATAATGTAACTAAGATATTATGATGTAATTATAATTATGTTAATTTAGGGCGCCGTCCACCGCAGGTTCCTACACCGTTACCTCTTGCCTCGGAGTTTCCCCAATAATAAATAATTGTGAATTAAGTGTTATCACCTAATACATTACACAAACACTCAATACTTAAAACATTAGTCGCAAGATTGTCTTCTTTTAGTTGGAAGTTCATTTTTAAAAAATGGTAACTGGGATGTAGAAAACTAATCAGCAAAAACAGTGCTTAGAAGGGGTAGATGTCGAACTGATGCTGGGCCGATTCGCCAGACAGACAGCAATTAGCTACTCATCTATGTTTGAGTCAGCACCCATGAAACGCAACTGATCAAGTTGATGCTCCCTACCAGGTCTGGCCAAGCTAGTCGGGATAGTAGAGGAAAGGGAAGGAAATCCACTACTCACAAATCATGTCCGAATGTTGGGTTGAAAGACAGACGTACTCACGACACAACGCAAGAACGTCTTCACAAATCATGTCTGTATGTTGGGTTTGAAAGACGCAGGCGTTATGAGAACTGTTATAATTCACGACACAACGCAAGAACGTCTTCACAAATCATGTATGTATGTTGGGTTGAAAGACGCAGGCGTTATGAGAACTGTTATAATTCACGACACAACGCAAGAACGTCTTCACAAATCATGTCTGTATGTTGCGTTGAAAGACGCAGGCGTTATGAGAACTGTTATAATTCACGACACAGCGCAAAAACGTCTTTTTACGGAAGATGATATGCGTGTGGAGAAAGGATAAGAAATGAAAATTCCAGTAATTGTATCCATTCCAACGCTGTGGTACAATACAAGACCTGGACCCTAGATGCAAGACAAGAAAAATAACCACTACTGAGATGTAATGTGTTAGACGAATCACGGGAAACAGTCTCAGAGATAAGATCAGAAAAGAAGAACTGGTTTTTAAAATGCTAGAAATAACCCACGCCATATATTATATAAAGAAACAACAGATAAAATGGTTTTACTATGTAATAAGGCAGAAATATCAAAACACAACACAAAGAGCCTTCAATAAGCGTTGCGAGAACACCAGACCCAAGGGTTGACCACGAATCAGATGGATCGATGAAATATTAGAAGCACTAGAAAACATAGCAGCAGAAGCAAACAGAAGAGCAAAAGACCACAAATTATATCTCCCTTCGACGCTGAAAGGCAAATGAGGAAGGAAAGAAGAAGATACGAAAATGACAGTGAGGAAGTGAAAAAGAAAGTGAAACTGAATGAGAGAGAGAGGGAGAGAGAGAGAGAGAGAGAGAGAGAGAGAGAGAGAGAGAGAGAGAGAGTTGAAAGAGATTATCTCAAGATCCATCTTTCTAGTAAGATTCTCCTATTCCACGTTCAATAAACATCAATGGTAAACTTGCATGAGAATGACATCCACAGTAAAGGACAATTTCTATTTCAGCACTAATCTCTTCTCAAACTTGTCTGTTCTCAAGTGCTTTTCAAAATTTCCTTTCGTCAACAAACCACAATGCAGTTAAGAGCTCTCGCTGATTCAGGGAGTAAAAAAACCGAGCCTGCGGTCGTGTGGTGTGAATGAGGCGTCCTGAACGAGTCACCGCTCCTGACCCTGGCATCAAATGTTTAGTGAAGTCACGGCCTGATTGTGAATGAAAATTGTGAGGAATCTTTCGAGATCAAAGGGCGTCCACAGACCGGGGATTGTGGCCCTCACGTTCTCTGTGTCAACAACTGCTATTGGGGACATCGGGAGATGACAGATTGGAGATTGTGGGAAAATGGTGGTTTTAAGTGTGACAGGGAGAAATAGTGCCATTAAGAGAGTGATGGAGAGGAAAATGATGTAGAGTAACAACACTGAGGGGACGAAATAGTGTGAATGAGAGAGAGAGAGAGAGAGAGAGAGAGAGATAGAGAGAGAGATAGATAGATAGAGAGAGAACATTGGCGAGGTAAATGACAGAAGAAATCACACAAAGTGAGGGGGGATGTAAGTAGCAGTGTAAAGAATGAAGTAATTTACAATTGAAACAGTGTTAAAAGTGTGACAGTTGAGAAAATTGATAATTTGAATTGAGGTAGATAAGAGCGGTAGAACGTGAAAGAAGGGCAGCAATAGTAAGACAGTGACAGACATTGAGAGAGCGGTGGGTGGGTGTGATGGCTGCACTAAAAATAAGTGAACGTGAGAGTGTGATTTTATTTTTCTGGCAATGAGTGTGTGTCTGTGTGTGATACAGAGAGCCGGTGAGGGAGATAGGAGGTGATTATAACTACAGTGGAGGCAACGAAGGAGTGTCTTTGTGTGAGTATGTGTATGTGTGAATAATAGTGAGTTAGTGAGTGAGTGAGTGAGTGAGTGAGTGAGTGAGTGAGTGAGTGAGTGAGTGAGTGAGTGAGTGAGTGAGTGAGTGCACAGTAGTTAGTAAGAGAATACAGTTTTTTAAAATGGAAACTACTGAGTGTACTATCAGCAGACGTTATTTATGTGCTAAGACCAAAACCTGTTTATCGAAGACTATTTAATCTATTGATAATGAAAAAAAAGTGAAAGTTGCAGCGTGCATTTTTTTAAAACGGAATCAACAATACACCTCGTATTAACATGTGATACATTTCTAACGTTTCTACAAGTCTTTGCGAAGCGGTCCCTGGATATTTAATTCCCAAACCCAACGGGTGCAGCGAGGACACGAAGCAAATCCCTCGATTTGATTGAATCTAGCGTGGAAAATAAGGAATGTATGCAGCTCTAGCAGATACAAAATAGGTCTAGACTGTGCTGCGCCTACAGTTGTTCACATGAACAAATACAAGGATGCGTACGGAGATGGTTGGCGACACTTTCGGTGCCCAACTTGCACCGGTTCAATTTGACAAATACCGTTAACAGATTGCTCAATCAACATTGTACCAGCTTGAAAAAAGATACGAACACACTTCGTCTATTACCTGGGGCTTTCACATAATCGCCACACGTCAGGTGTTATATATTGCTATTCTCAAGGATCCGCTGTTAAGCTTTCAGCATATACAGACAGATATCAGCTCCCGTTTCTGCTATGAGTCATTTGTGAGATTAATGCGACAGATAACGCTAGGCAGTAGTTGCAGTAATAGCTTCCTCATTGAAAGGTTTCTGGGTTCATTTCGTTGAATAGACTCGCTGTGTTCAGTCCATCTTAGACACACGTTTCGCTGAGTTAAATACAACTAAATAAAGAATCTATTTACCCTATAGTGGTGTTAGTTGACCATATTTTTTGTCCGCGACAAGCGGTGAATTTTTATGGGTGATGTGGTCGGAATCACGCCAGGCCATCTTTACTTCCCAAAAAATCTCTTTTCCCGTTTTTTTTTTTAATTCTGTGTGAATCTCAAAAGTTGGTTAGTCCGAAAAAAAAAATCGTCCCAACTGGAAGTTAATCCTGACCATTGTGCTTAATAGCGAGTGCCCTAACCACTCAGCCACTAAAGACTTCACGCAGAAGTAAACGGTAGCTATGTATTGTATCATGTCGCAGTTGTGAATTTGGGACACCATAATAGGACGGAACCTCGTTGGCTGAGTGGTTGTGCCCGCTTCGTGATCAGAAGATCCACGATCGATTCCCAGAAATGGCAGATTTTTTTTTTCGGATCGACAAGAATCTGGGGTTCAGTCATCTTCTAACATTGGATATCAGAAGATTATATTTTCTGGTATATTTCAATAATACAGACATATGCACCTACTCAAGACTACACAGATGAACAAATAGAGGCATACTATGAAGACCTAAATAAAGTTATGAAGCAAGTGAAATCTTCAGACATCCTGATTGTAATGGGTGACATGAACGCTAAAGTAGGAAAAGGTAGATATAAGACAATTTTAGGAAATCATGGTTTAGGAAAAAGAAATGACAGAGGAGAAAGATTAATACAATTCTGTGAAGAAAACAGGCTGATAATATGTAACACCTACTTTGAGCAAGAGAAAAGGAAACTATACACATGGAAAAGCCCTGGAGATAGGAAGAGGAATCAAATAGATTACATAATGATAAAAGAAAGGTTCCGTAACAGCGTAAAGAAAGCCAAAACCTACCCAGGAGCAGATATTAATTCTGATCACAATCCTGTAATGATTAAAATGTAAATCAAACTAAAGAGAAACAAGCAAAAATCTGATTCATCAACAAACCCACTCGACATAACAGCTTTAAATCAAAAAGATATTAAAGATACCTATACAATACAAGTAAAGAACACATACCAAAAGCTGCTAGAGGAAGGAATTGAACAATACAGAAGAGAAAATCCTGATGAAAAAGTAACAACCAAATGGCAATGCATAAAGAAAAGCATACAAAAAGCCTGCGACACCTTACCCAAAAGAGAAAAGAACAAAAAACAAAAATGGATAACTAACACCATCTTAGAAAAAATGGAAGAAAGGAGACAAGCGAAGAACACTGCCCAATACAATAAAATAGATAATGAGATACGCAAAATGTGCAAAAAAGCAAAAGAAGACTGGCTCAGCCAAAAATGTAGAGAAATAGAAACTATGGAAAGCAAACAAGACCTAAGAGGAATGCACACAGAAATAAAGAGAATGACTAAAAAAATAAAAAAGCCACAGAAGGTGGATGCATTGCAGACAAAAAAGGAAAAATGCTAACAGACAATAAGGATATCATAGATAGATGGCAGGAATATATAACAGAACTATTTCATGATCAAAGGGACAAGAAACCAGTTATAAAATGTACATCAGGCTATAAAATCTTAAAATCTGAGGTGGAAAAAGCTATAAAAACAATGAAAGGGGAAAAGCAGCAGGACCTGAAAGCATACAGATAGAGATGATACAGGCACTTGAAGATTTTGGCATTGAAGTGATTACAGACATATGCAACGACATATACCACACAGGATACATACCAAATGAACTAAAAACATCAACTTTCATTGCATTGCCTAAAAAGAATGGTGCAGTTGAATGCAGTGACTTTAGAACAATAAGCCTAATGAGCCATGTTACAAAAATCTTGCTAAAAGTTATACAAGGAAGGATTCAGAATAAAATCAATACTGAATTAGATGAGCAGCAATTTGGATTTAGGAAAAATAGCGGGACAAAAGAAGCCATATTCTGCATGAGAACATTAATCGAAAAATACACAGAAGTAAACAAACCAATATATGCCTGCTTCATAGACTACACCAAAGCTTTTGATAGAGTACACCACAAACAACTTATAGAATGCCTAAAAGAGATACATCTAGATGACATGGATATACGACTAATATGCAATCTATACTGGGAGCAAACAGCAATAATAAAATATAACAAAGAGTTCTCTACACCCATTGATATAAAAAGAGGAGTAAGACAAGGATGCATCCTATCACCAAGCTTGTTCAATCTATACACTGAGCAAATCTTTAAAAACATCATAGAGATGCCAGGCCTACAAATTAATGGAAAGATAATCAATAACCTAAGATATGCTGACGATACTGTACTACTAGCAGAAAATCCTAAAGACCTACAACAATTACTTAATGAAATAAACACGACAAGCAAAAAATATGGACTAGATATGAATATCAAAAAGACTAAAACTATGATCATAAACAAAGAAAATACCCAAAACCCACAAGTGGATATCAAAATTGAAGGAATAGACCTTGAGACAGTTCAGAACTATAACTACCTTGGACATACTATAACCAGTGATGGAAAATGTACAACTGAAATAAACAAAAGAATAGGAATGGCAAAAAGTAATTTTAATGTCATGAAGGACATACTAACATCAAAACAAATAACACCAGAGCTAAAACTAAGAATAGCAAAATGTTACATCTTCTCAATATTCCTATATGGTGCTGAAACATGGACATTAGACAAGAAAACAGAACAGAGAATTGAAGCCTTTGAAATGTGGATATATAGAAGAATAGGTAGAATTGGATGGAAGGAAAAGAAAACAAATGACAAAGTCTTAAAACAACTAAAAATGAAAGAGAACTTCTGAACACAATTAGAACAAGACAAATGCGATTCTTAGGCCATGTTAAAAGACACAACAGCCTACTGAAAGTGATCCTGGAGGGGAAAATACAAGGTAAAAGAGGCAGAGGCAGACCAAGATTAACATGGACGAGTAACATCAAAAGATGGACAAATCAACCGATGACAACCTGCACCATCAAAGCAAGAGATAGAGCAAAATGGCGCTCCATGGTAGCCAACCTTCGTTGCGGAGACGGCACTCAATGATGATGATGATGATATTTTCTGGGAAGAAAAGGCGACCTGGCTTGATACCGACCACATAACCCAAAAATGTAGGGTTTGTGTCAATAACACCATATCCCCAAACACTTAGCAGGGTGTGGACATAACCTATAACTTAACGTTTTGTTTACTATTACAGGACACATATCAGTTACAGGACACATATCAGTTACAGGACACATATCAGTTACAGGACACATACCAGTTACAGGACACATATCAGTTACAGGACACATATCAGTTACAGGACACATATCAGTTACAGGACACATATCAGTTACAGGACACATATCAGTTACAGGACACATATCAGTTACAGGACACATATCAGTTACAGGACACATACCAGTTACAGGACACATATCAGTTACAGGACACATATCAGTTACAGGACACATACCAGGTACAGGACACATATCAGTTACAGGACACATATCAGTTACAGGAAATAGTCATAATTAGTAGAACACTTCAAGGGACGACAGGTATCAATAGTGCACATAAAAAGACATATGAATACATGCACTAATGGCCCCATACTTTCTGTACAGTGCTTGTTAGTAAGAATCATTGTGTGAGTTATACGTCTGAATGCAGTGTCTAAGTTAGTAAGAATCATTGTGTGAGTTATACGTCTGAATGCAGTGTCTAAGTTAGTAAGAATCATTGTGTGAGTTATACGTCTGAATGCAGTGTCTAAGTTAGTAAGAATCATTGTCATACGATTACACGTCTGAATCAAGTGCCTAAGCTATTTTCTGAACACGTGTGTCTATTTGTCGAGCGTCTCTATTAATGGAAACTAATAAAAAAAAAAGTCTTTATCTGTGACTAAATTCGAAAATATCGCATTCAACTATTTGGTGCAGCTGAAACCCTGAAACAGACAACATGCCATTAAATACTGCTGACCGAAACTGACAAAGAATGATGGAGAACGTGGTCTTGTCGGCGAACATTGAAAAAAAAAACAGAAACAAGCAAAAATCAGTTATATTGAGCGACTTGTGGGATAATATTGTGTGGCATTTTTTTCCATGACTGCCCAAACATAAATGGATAATATGGTCAGCGCAACACCTAGCCGCTAAACTTTTCTCGTGACCCTGAATAGAAATAATCCCTAAATAATTGTTCACTTAATTAAGCACACTCTTTTTAAGGAAAAGAAACATATACGATTAGACTCCCAAGCAATAGAACACTATTGAGACAGACTCCCGAGCAATAGAACACTATTGAGACATAGACTCCCGAGCAATAGAACACTATTGAGACATAGACTCCCGAGCAATAGAACACTATTGAGACATAGACTCCCGAGCAATAGAACACTATTGAGACATAGACTCCCGAGCAATAGAACACTATTGAGACATAGACTCCCGAGCAATAGAACACTATTGAGACATAGACTCCCGAGCAATAGAACACTATTGAGACATAGACTCCCGAGCAATAGAACACTATTGAGGCATAGACTCCCGAGCAATAGAACACTATTGAGACATAGACTCCCGAGCAATAGAACACTATTGAGACATAGACTCCCGAGCAATAGAACACTATTGAGACATAGACTCCCGAGCAATAGAACACTATTGAGACATAGACTCCCGAGCAATAGAACACTATTGAGACATAGACTCCCGAGCAATAGAACACTATTGAGACATAGGCTCCCAAGCAATAGAACACTATTGAGACATAGACTCCCGAGCAATAGAACACTATTGAGACATAGGCTCCCGAGCAATAGAACACTATTGAGACATAGACTCCCGAGCAATAGAACACTATTGAGACATAGACTCCCGAGCAATAGAACACTATTGAGACATATACTCCCAAGCAATAGAACACTATTGGGACATAGACTCCCGAGCAATAGAACACTATTGAGACATAGACTCCCAAGCAATAGAACACTATTGAGACATAGACTCACGAGCAATAGAACACTATTGAGACATAGACTCCCAAGCAATAGAACACTATTGAGACATAGACTCCCAAGCAATAGAACACTATTGAGACATAGACTCCCAAGCAATAGAACACTATTGAGACATAGACTCCCAAGCAATAGAACACTATTGAGACATAGACTCCCAAGCAATAGAACACTATTGAGACATAGACTCCCAAGCAATAGAACACTATTGAGACATAGACTCCCAAGCAATAGAACACTATTGAGACATAGACTCCCAAGCAATAGAACACTATTGAGACATAGACTCCCAAGCAATAGAACACTATTGAGACATAGACTCCCAAGCAATAGAACACTATTGAGACATAGACTCCCAAGCAATAGAACACTATTGAGACATAGACTCCCAAGCAATAGAACACTATTGAGACATAGACTCCCAAGCAATAGAACACTATTGAGACATAGACTCCCAAGCAATAGAACACTATTGAGACATAGACTCCCAAGCAATAGAACACTATTGAGACATAGACTCCCAAGCAATAGAACACTATTGAGACATAGACTCCTAAGCAATAGAACACTATTGAGACATAGACTCCCAAGCAATAGAACACTATTGAGACATAGACTCCCAAGCAATAGAACACTATTGAGACATAGACTCCCAAGCAATAGAACACTATTGAGACAATAAAAGCAAATATCCACAGGCTGCTGCATCAATAACAAGAGTTAAAAGAAAAGGATTTCGTCACAAGCAAAGATGTATCAAGACGTGTTTCCCAATGAATTATAAAAAGAACAGATCAGAGACACAACAGAGGCGTACGTGGCGGGTTAAGTCTCAGGGGCGAGTGAGGAAAATATAAACGTCAAAGGTAAAAGTTGGCAAGGAGCCAGGTAAGTGACACATAAACGGGGGCAGGTAGAGTGAATCATCGGTGCAGATCTTAAGCTCTTTTCGGAAGGGAGCTTACCGTACCGTCTCTCCTGCAGCAGTTCTCGAAATGTTGGGTTATCGTTCCATTGTTTTCATAACGTCCATTTTCATTGTCACTTTCATCAAATCGAGCCAGTACCCAAATAGTAACAACAATGAATTCTCCTGTCTTTGCTTCATAAACGCGCTGTCATAGCTTGCTGCTGAGTTTTTAATACCACACTCCCATTCCTTATTGATTCTGTAGCATCATCCTCACTGCTTCCAATTGATAACGTAACACATCATCCTCACTGCTTCCAATTGACAACGTAACACATCATCCTCACTGCTTCCAATTGATAACGTAACACATCATCCTCACTGCTTCCAATTGATAACGTAACACATTATTTTCAAAGCTTTCAATTGATAACGTAACACATTATCCTTACTGCTACCAATTGATAACGTAACACATTATCCTTACAGCTTTCAATTGATAACGTAACACATTATCCTTACTGCTACCAATTGATAACGTAACACATCATCCTCACTGCTTCCAATTGATAACGTAACACATTATCCTCACTGCTTCCAATTGATAACGTAACACATTATCCTCACTGTTTCCAGTTGATAACGTAACACATTATCCTCACTGCTTCCAATTGATAACGTAACACATTATCCTCACTGCTTCCAATTGATAACGTAACACATTATCCTCACAGCTTCCAATTGATAACGTAACACAACATCCTCACAACTTCCAATTGATAACGTAACACAACATCCTCACAACTTCCAATTGATAACGTAACACATTATCCTCACAACTTCCAATTGATAACGTAACACAACATCCTCACAACTTCCAATTGATAACGTAACACATTATCCTCACTGCTTCCAATTGATAACGTAACACATTATCCTCACAGCTTCCAATTGATAACGTAACACAACATCCTCACAACTTCCAATTGATAACGTAACACAACATCCTCATAACTTCCAATTGATAACGTAACACATTATCCTCACAGCTTCAATTGATAACGTAACACAACATCCTCACAACTTCCAATTGATAACGTAACACATTATCCTCACTGCTTCCAATTGATAACGTAACACATTATCCTCACAGCTTCCAATTGATAACGTAACACAACATCCTCACAACTTCCAATTGATAACGTAACACAACATCCTCACAACTTCCAATTGATAACGTAACACATTATCCTCACTGCTTCCAATTGATAACGTAACACATTATCCTCACAACTTCCAATTGATAACGTAACACAACATCCTCACAACTTCCAATTGATAACGTAACACAACATCCTCACAACTTCCAATTGATAACGTAACACAACATCCTCATAACTTCCAATTGATAACGTAACACAACATCCTCATAACTTCCAATTGATAACGTAACACAACATCCTCACAACTTCCAATTGATAACGTAACACAACATCCTCACAACTTCCAATTGATAACGTAACACAACATCCTCATCTCATCCACAATTTCAAAAACGCATTCATGGTGACAGCAACTACCATCCTTCTAACCCACACGCCGATGTAAAAACATCCTCACAACTTGTTTTTGTTCAGTAAACTAATTCATCACGATCTGTTTAGTTTCATGAACTTGTCGAAACTGTAAAAATAAAGTAAAGTACCCCCGTCACGCCAAGTGGTGTAAAGGGAAATATGGTGTTAGTGACCCTATATTTTACAGACCTTCAGCACATGATTTTTGGGGTAATGTGGTCGGTATTACGCCCGTGCTGCTTTAATTTCCCAGAAAAAAATCCGGTACCCATTTAAGGCTGGGTGAACCCGGAAGCCGTCGGTTGGGATCGAACCCTACCCCTTGTAGTCCAGTTCACTAACCACTGAGCTATCGCGGCTCCCTTTGTCGAAACTGTATGTACCAATATTTGCCATAAATTCTTCACAATTATACTCCGTGTTCAACTTTTGCGGTATAGGTGTAACCATATTCGCATATGCTAACATTCTCTAAACTACCATCTAAACGGAGAGCCGCGATAGCTCAGTGGTTAGTGAACTGGACTACAAAGGATAAGGTGTAGGGTTCGATTCCAACCGACGGCTTCCGGGTTCACCCAGCCTTAAATGGGTACCGGTTTTTTTCTGGGAAAGTAAAGCAGCACGGGCATAATACCGACCACATTACGCCAAAAATCATGTGCTGAAGGTCTGTAAAATGTATGATCACTAACACCATATTCCCTATACGACACTTGGGGTGACGGGGGTACTTTACTTTTTTACTTTTTTATGCACAACTCTGGCAACCTTCTTATGTTCTATCTGCCGCCATTTTGTGAACCACTGCACTGTTGTTGTTCACACTGGAAGATTAACAGACCGAATCGTTTTTACAATCACAAGTTATCGAAAATCAGACACTATCATTGCCTTTAGATTAAGATACAGATACAGGAGCAAATCGCGCCGTACCAACACATCCACCCACCTATTTCAACAATATCAGCAGTAAAATAAATGTAATCTCATGCTAAAGCGAAGTAAAATTTTACACGAACGTCCAGTCTACATAGTATTACATTGTAGCATTTAGACATGAGGACGGGTTGCCGGAGAGTGCTCTTCCACTCTTCTATAACCAACAAGTACTTTCGACGCAAGTACCCATTTTTATATAGTTGCATCAACTGAACAGTATCCGACAAATAACGAAGCACAGCAGATGTCAAAATTGACATTAGCTGTACCTGATGACACTTTTGTCCATAAAAAGAAAACACATTTGAGAGATATTTTCGTTATGATAGCAAAGTCTGGAAATGTACGATTAAATTGACATTAACTGACCTAATGTAACATGTACAAGAGCAGATAATTTCTTCAAAGCTATTGCCAGACAAAATGTAATATTTCTGATTGGAGATTATGAAATACGTGGGTAAAGGCATATAAGTGCATACAAATGCATAAAATACAAAGCTGTTGTAATTGTGAACGATGTTTATGAAAGATGTTTATGAAATACGTTTGTGAAAGATGTTTATGAAATACGTTTGTGAAAGATGTTTATGAAATACGTTTGTGAAAGATGTTTATGAAATACGTTTGTGAAAGATGTTTGTGAAAGACGTTTGTGAAAGATGTTTGTATCAAACTATTCTTATGTGCCGGCCAATACTTCACAATGGAAACTCCTTTGACCTAAACCCTTCTGGTTGTCTCAAATGCTATGCCTCTAATATTCCATTAATCTATCCTTAATCGCTCTTTTTCTAGAATCTAATATTCTTACAGCGCTCCAAACATTACTCTGTAAAACTCACTTTTCTTTAGCCTATAAAGATTTTCCGTTTTATTGTCAGATTGAAAGATGCTTGTTCCTGAGCTATTCTAACTGCACCTTTACTGTGCAAATGCCACTTGATGCTATTAACATTCCAAGCTGTTTGACTTTGTTAGGTTGCTTTAATTATAACCCATTCACTTTAACAGTGCAGGAAGAAGTCATGTTTCTGTGCTATGACTATTACTTGAGTAATTTCGTTGTTGGGGTAATCTCCCTTTTTGCCATCACTGTAACGACAACTGTAACAAAAATATTCCTAAACAAAATTAAAACTTTCGGTGGTCCAGTGATTCAATTTCATATGTGCTGAAAGTGGTCAGCGATGTTCATTGCTGATTATTCAAGTCAGAGACAGTGAACCATAATTGATCAAGACCATGCTCCCCTTTCCAGCAATGAACACAAAACATAACTGACAAGCTGGAAAAACAACTTGTTCAGTTTTCTTCTCTTTTTTTTTCTTTCTTTTTTTTTTTTGACTTATCATAGGTCAAGAAATCGGTAGTGACGTAAAATGATAACGTTCCTTCACTTCGTACGACCTATCGTTCTAAGAGTGCTACATATCTGGCGCACACAAATCATCTCTATGTTGAAAATCATAAAACCTGACGGAAAATTTATTTTTTTTAAACCTCATCTAGCATTTGAACTTGGAAACTTTAGGTCCACGGCCAGATTTTGCCCTTGACCCTTATCCTTGACCCCAAGTGCCTATCTTAGGTCAAGTGTCTCCCTTCCCTTCCTCCACCCAAATCCGTCTAATTGTGCTTGGATACAAATCTAGCTTTGATGTGTGTGTGTGCTCGCCAGCGTGGATTAGTGTATTAAGTTGTGCGAGGCAGGTAAAGCTTCACTCAGTTTTATTTCGGTGAGAGAGTTACATTGGGATTTGGAGAGGGTCGAGTTGCATGGGGATTTGGAGAGGGTCGAGTTGGATGGGGCTTTGGGGAGGGTCGAGTTGCATGGGGCTACGGAGAGGGTCGAGTTGGATGGGGATTTGGAGAGGGTCGAGCTGGATGGGGATTTGGAGAGGGTCGAGCTGGATGGGGCTTTCGAGAGAGTCGAGCTGGATGGGGCTTTGGAGAGGGTCGAGTTGGATGGGCTTTGGAGAGGGTCGAGTTGCATGGGGCTATGGAGAGGGTCGAGTTGGAATGGGGCTTTGGAGAGGGTCTTGCATGGGGATTTGGAGAGGGTCGAGTTGGATGGGGCTTTGGGGAGGGTCGAGTTGCATGGGGCTACGGAGAGGGTCGAGTTGGAATGGGGCTTTGGAGAGGGTCGAGCTGGATGGGGATTTGGAGAGGGTCGAGCTGGATGGGGCTTTCGAGAGAGTCGAGCTGGATGGGGCCTTGGAGAGGGTCGAGTTGGATGGGGCTTTGGAGAGGGTCGAGTTGCATGGGGCTATAGAGAGGGTCGAGTTGGAATGGGGCTTTGGAGAGGGTCTTGCATGGGGATTTGGAGAGGGTCGAGTTGGATGGGGCTTTGGGGAGGGTCGAGTTGCATGGGGCTACGGAGAGGGTCGAGTTGGAATGGGGCTTTGGAGAGGGTCGAGCTGGATGGGGATTTGGAGAGGGTCGAGCTGGATGGGGCTTTCGAGAGAGTCGAGCTGGATGGGGCCTTGGAGAGGGTCGAGTTGGATGGGGCTTTGGAGAGGGTCGAGTTGCATGGGGCTATGGAGAGGGTCGAGTTGGAATGGGGCTTTGGAGAGGGTCGAGTTGCACGGGGCTTTGGAGAGGGTCGAGTTGGATGGGGCTCTGGAGAGGGTCGAGCTGGATGGGGCTTTGGAGAGGGTCGAGCTGGATGGGGCTTTGGAGAGAGTTGAGCTGGATGGGCCTAGGAGAGAGGGTCGAGTTGGATGGGGCTTTGGAGAGAGTCGAGCTGGATGGGGCCTTGGAGAGGGTCGAGTTACATGGGGATTTGGAGAGGGTCGAGTTGGATGGGGCTTTGGAGAGGGTCGAGTTGCATGGGGCTATGGAGAGGGTCGAGTTGGAATGGGGCTTTGGAGAGGGTCGAGTTGCACGGGGCTTTGTAGAGGGTCGAGTTGGATGGGGCTTTGGAGAAGGTCTAGCTGGATGGGGCTTTGGAGAGAGTCGAGTTGGATGGGGCATTGGAGAGGGTCGAGTTGGATGGGGCTTTGGAGAGGGTCGAGTTCGATGGGGCTTTGGAGAGGGTTGAGTTGGATGGGGTTCTGGAAAGGGTTGAGTTGGATGGGGCTCTAGAGAGGGTTGAGTTGGATGGGGCTCTGGGGAGGGTTGAGTTGGATGGGGCTCTGGGAGGGTTGAGTTGGTTGGGGCTCTGGGGAGGGTTGAGTTGGATGGGGCTCTGGGGAGGGTTGAGTTGAATGGGGCTTTGAAGAGAGTCGAGTTGGATGGGGCATTGGAGAGGGTCGAGTTGGATGGGGCTTTGGAGATGGTCGAGTTGGATGGGGCTTTGGAGAGGGTCTAGTAGAATGGGCTTTTGAGAGGGTCGAGTTGGATGGGGCTTTGGAGAGGGTCGAGTTGAATGGAGCTTTGGAGAGGGTCGAGTTGAATGGGGCTTTGGAGAGGGTTGAGTTGGATGGGGCTTTGGGGAGGGTCGAGTTGCATGGGGCTATGGAGAGGGTCGAGTTGGAATGGGGCTTTGGAGATGGTCGAGTTGCACGGGGCTTTGGAGAGGGTCGAGTTGGATGGGGCTCTGGAGAGGGTCGAGCTGGATGGGGCTTTGGAGAGGGTCGAGCTGGATGGGGCTTTGGAGAGGGTCGAGCTGGATGGGGCTTTGGAGAGAGTTGAGCTGGATGGGGCCTAGGAGAGAGGGTCGAGTTGGATGGGGCTTTGGAGAGAGTCGAGCTGGATGGGGCCTTGGAGAGGGTCGAGTTACATGGGGATTTGGAGAGGGTCGAGTTGGATGGGGCTTTGGAGAGGGTCGAGTTGCATGGGGCTATGGAGAGGGTCGAGTTGGAATGGGGCTTTGGAGAGGGTCGAGTTGCACGGGGCTTTGTAGAGGGTCGAGTTGGATGGGGCTTTGGAGAAGGTCTAGCTGGATGGGGCTTTGGAGAGAGTCGAGTTGGATGGGGCATTGGAGAGGGTCGAGTTGGATGGGGCTTTGGAGAGGGTCGAGTTCGATGGGGCTTTGGAGAGGGTTGAGTTGGATGGGGTTCTGGAGAGGGTTGAGTTGGATGGGGCTCTAGAGAGGGTTGAGTTGGATGGGGCTCTGGGGAGGGTTGAGTTGGATGGGGCTCTGGGGAGGGTTGAGTTGGTTGGGGCTCTGGGGAGGGTTGAGTTGGATGGGGCTCTGGGGAGGGTTGAGTTGAATGGGGCTTTGAAGAGAGTCGAGTTGGATGGGGCATTGGAGAGGGTCGAGTTGGATGGGGCTTTGGAGATGGTCGAGTTGGATGGGGCTTTGGAGAGGGTCTAGTAGAATGGGCTTTTGAGAGGGTCGAGTTGGATGGGGCTTTGGAGAGGGTCGAGTTGAATGGAGCTTTGGAGAGGGTCGAGTTGAATGGGGCTTTGGAGAGGGTTGAGTTGGATGGGGCTTTGGGGAGGGTTGAGTTGGATGGGGCTCTAGAGAGGGTTGAGTTGGATGGGGCTCTGGGGAGGGTTGAATTGGATGGGGCTCTGGAGAGGGTTGAGTTGGATGGGGCTCTGGAGAGGGTTGCTGTGTAGGACCTTACCTTCTCTTTGGGACATCTTCTGTGTGTGGGGGGGTTGGGAGGGGGGGGGGGGGCTAGGTGCATTTCCTTGCCTCGCGATAGGTCAGAATTCATCTTGCCAATCTCCCATCTGGACAGACTTATGACCGCATTGCTTAGCTTGATCTTCGTCGTTGTATTTAAGAAAGCCTAATCTCGACTTCACTAAAACTGCCAGGAGTTCTTTCAACTCGGTCAGGCAAAAATAGTCCCATAGCATTTTATCATCATCATGTGCCATACCGGTTGGCGTAGGCGATCATGTCCTTCCACAAACTTCTATCTAGAATGCATCGTATCAGTTCTGTTGTTGACTGTTGTCCATACCATGACATCAAGCTATCCAGTATTTTCTCTCTTTGTCGTCCGTAATTTCTCTTTCCCTGTATTTGCCAATTGTAACCAGGTATTCCAATTTTCCTCTTCTCATAATGCGTCAGAAAAATGTTGATTATTCCACAGAAATTGATGTTAGGTAATGAAGTGTTAGTGATCTCATTCTACTAAACCCCCCCCCCTCTCGCTTCAAGAGGAGAGGTGGTCAGTTTCCTTCCCAGAAAATATTACCGGTACCCATTTACAGAATTTGAGTGGACTCGCAAAACTTTTTTATATTTTAGGTCGAAAAATCTTTGTTTTACCTCATCTAGCATTTGAACCCATAATCTTCAAATCGGTAGGCAAATGCACTAACCACAGCGTCACAATATACATCGATAGATGAGCCAAATATATGCAGTGAATCTCGAATATAGTTAGCAGACTGGCGTCTATCTCCCCATCTGACTTCTCAAAGCATCACTCCTACCTGTCTGAGCCTGGAGCCGTCACAAATCAGACGAGTGATGGTCTTATAAGAAGCTGAAAAGATGCATTAACTCAACGAGTCGGCGATGTCAATCATGTGCACTGAATTATCCATAAGCCTTTTTCTCCTCAGCTGAGCGCAAACGACGTATTGCAAACCAGACAGAAACCCAGGCGGGAGCAGAAGAGCGAAGGGAAATAATTCTGTCTGGCCAGACCACCCTGCGTTCACCCACAGACTCTGGAGAAAACGAGCGTCTGCTGGTTCCAGCGCCGCATGTTCACTGCATAACGACACTAATTAGAGCGCTCGAGTTCAGACGAGCATCGATTCTATGTCCCGGGTTGGGTCGGTCTGTGTTTCTACTCAATGCACTTCTTTTTGGCGTCATCTGTGCGTGTTTGCGTAAGTAATTGTAAAAAATACTCCCGCCAGGCATGGATTTATTTGTTCTAATAGGAACACCCATCTACAATTTCGGATTCAATAGACTGCCACTGATATTCTAGAAGATGAGCGGTTCTCAAGTTACACAAATTAGATAACAGGTTGATGAACAAATCACAAATTGTGCAAATTACATGACACTTCAAGCAAGTTTTTATTTAAATGAGATGACATGTTGAAGGTTAGTTATTCAACATCATCATCATGTGCCATACCGGTTGGCGTAGGCGATCACGTCCTGCCACAATCTTCTATCTACAGTGCATCGTATCAGTTCTGGTGTTGACTGTTTGCCATGCCACGACACACAAGCTATCTAGTATTATCTCTTTTTGTCGTCCGCGATCTCTCTTTCCTTGTATTTTTCCTGTTGTAACAAAGAATTCCAACTGTCCTCTTCTCATAATGTGCCCGAAAAATGTTGATTCAACATCATCATGTGCTATACCGGTTGGCGTAGGTGATCATGTCCCTCAACAATCTTCTATCTACATTGCATCGTATCAGTTCTGTTGTTGAATGTTTTCCATGCCATGACACCAAACTATCTAGTATTTTCTCTCTTTGTCGTCCGCGATCTCTCTTTCCTTTTATTTTGCCACTTGTAACCAAGTATTCCAACTTTCCTCTTCTCATGGTGTGCCCGAAAAATGTTGATTGCTTCTTTCTGATGTTTTTTAAGAGCTCCTTTTTGTGTTGGCCTCTTTGAGAACTTCCTCATTGGTCTTTTTAGCTGTCCAGGGAACTTTCAACATTCTTCTTATTCAACATACACAACGTTAATCACGAGCTGAATGGTGATTACCAACATAAACCGAATCAGAGAACAAGATTATGACCGGTTTTTAAATGAGATCATTAGAGATAGTATTGATGGATGATTTTCAATTACACAAAAATGATGACGTATTGAGCGGGTCTCATGTTTAACCCGAAGCAAATAATAGTTGCAAAAGTGGTTTCCAAACACAGATAGATTATAAATTGGTTTTTTAAAATAATGCCAATAGTTGAAATTCTTCTGGTCATATTGAGTTCTTCGTTTCTTTCTCTCTCTCTTTTTATTGTCTTTTTTGTGTTTGTTTATTAATTCTGCTTTAGCTGCACAACCTAAGTATAAATAATATAGATGATGAAGTATATAAAGAAGATAAAGATACAAACGTTACAGGAGAAACATAAAATAAATGTGAAGAATAGTGAGTAAGTTAGGTGGAAGTTTGACAAAAAGAATGAGGTGAAGCAGAATAATGAGCAGTTGCAAGTAGAGTAGTTAATGGAAGTAAAGTGAAAGTGAACTGTGAGCAATTATAGGATAGTAGCTGAAGAAAATGTGGAGGAGGAGAATATCGATGATATGAGAAGAATGATGGAATGGAGAGGGGGGAGGGGGAGACTAAAAATGCAGAAGAAGAAAAATATATATAAAAAAAAGAATACACAGGGAGAAGAAGAAATATGACAAATACAAGAAACACAAATATTTCTAGTGAGATTAAGTACCAAAGAAACAAATTATTTATAGTGTGAGTAATAAAGAAACAAATTAATAAAAAATAGACTACTGTTAAAAACAACAGAAATGTTAAGTTTACAGAGACAAGAAAACGTCCATAATAATAAACACACTGGATGGGATTAGACAGAACTGAATTCTTACCTTTGCCAAATGCTATCTCAATGTCCACACTACTGATATCACTGTCCGTATCCTCCACGAACCGTAATGGTATCACCTCACTCCACATTCGAAAGGCGAGGTCGATGGTTGCTCTCTGGTCCTCCGCTGGGATCCGAGTGCTGAAGCCGGTGTTGAGAAGCCGCCAACGAATCAGTTCCTTATCGAAAAGAGCACCTTTATGGGCGTTGAACTTGGAAAGATGATGATTGTCTCTAGACGCAGAATGGAAAGAACGCTTCTTTCTAACATGTAGCATTTTTTCTATAGGATTTATATTTTGAGAACTAATCCGTTGTATGTATTCATGTAAATGTCGCCGATGTGAATCTACTGTTCGAGTACTTGGCTTTTCCCCGGCTAAAAGCCTATACAACGTACTTCTACTTGTTTGTGCGGATCTTTTCCACAATCTTTGACCTTTCACAAACGAGGATTTGTTGTCCTCGCCATCGTCTATCGTGGTACTGCTGTCAGTCTTTTGTGATGAAATGTTTGTCTTATTGGTTTTGGTCCCAATCACTAAGTCTTTTGTTTCTTTGTTTGTGATTTTGCTTTTTGCTTGGTTCTTCTCGCTGTCCTTGTTGCCACATCTGGAGGTACTCATCAATGACTTGGTCTCTTCGTCAAGTTCTCCCGTTTCTGGGAGGTTATAAGTCCTTTGGTATATTCTAATAGCTTTCTGCACTTCATTCTCATCACAGGTGTCTCCGCCTCCTTCAACAAGCGTCCCCAAAACAGACAGTAAGGTATTAGAGGGCGATGACACGTGCCTATTGCTTGCATCTCGCTTCCTTCTTGTCACGTGACACCGAAGATAGCCATACTTTGACAGAACAAACTGTGGAAAGAATATATGGAAGAAATATAGACACGTAGATACCTAGAGTACTACTAATATTTAGATATCTAGAGTACTACTAATATTTAGATATCTAGAGTACTACTAATATTTAGATATCTAGATTACTACTAATATTTAGATGTCTAGATTATTACTAATATTTAGATGTCTAGAGTACTACTAATATTTAGATATCTAGAGTACTACTAATATTTAGATATCTAGAGTACTGCTAATATTTAGATATCCAGAGTACTGCTAATATTTAGATATCTAGAGTACTACTAATATTTAGATATCTAGAGTACTACTAATATTTAAAATAATTTTTCTTCATTTTTGCCCGCTACCTCTGAGTTCTCCAGACGATTATTCGTCGTCTGCTCTTAAAAGTGTGTACAGTTTCTACAATTGCTGCTTTTATGATTTCTTTGTTGGTTTTGTGCGCTAGCTTTATACCTCTAGTGAAGTCCGGAGGTCATTAATTTTGCGTGATGAATATCACATTTTTCAAGTCGACGCCAATGTCTCCCTCGCCATACAGGCATATATTCTCCGACTTCAGAGGTACTTTCTATTGATATCACCGAGAGTTTTGACAATTTAGGAGAGATTTTCTCCCACCAGTTTTTTTCCGGTCAGCGGCCATTTTTGATCTACAAGTTCCAACTGCCAAGGGGTTTTTAACATGCGCAAAATGTACACGGGACTTCCTGCTTTTTTCGTTATCTGAGTGGGCCAGAGATCGTATCTGACTCCCCAGAGAGTAGGGGACGGTAAAGCCATAAAGAAACCACAGATTTGAGGTGACAAATTGTTGTAGCCCGTGGTAGGATTCGATCAAGGTTACTTGTCCAGAGGCAGACGTCTTACCTCTAGGTCAAACTTCCCCCCATCCCCATCCCCCACAAACACACACACCTCCCCGCTCTCCACCCAGTTTCTATAATTTAATTTTAAACTAATTTCTGAGCGAAATTATTTTCCCTATTTTAAAAAAATCGCATATGTCTCACCCCCCCCCCCCCACACACACACACACGCCTTCTCCCCACACACCTCCCCGCTCTCCACCCAGTTTCTATAATTTAATTTTAAACTCATTTCTGAGTGAAATTATTTTTCCCTATTAAACACACAAAAAATCGCATGTGACTCCAACCAAAAAAAAAAAAAAAATACAAAAAAAAAAAAACAGCACCTCACACATTTCTTGCACTGCAAGCAATTTTCAGTTTCACTGATGTGCACGACTGATCTCTAATCTAAAAACTGATAAATGCTGCGAAATATGATAACCAAACAATAACAATAACTACATTAGACGATGTTCCCCTTCTATTTTATTCGGTGATAAAAAAAAAAAAAAGGTTGACCTTGTTCCCAGCGTTGAACACTGCTCCATTAGACGGATCGTATACCGCGGGGACAATATGCACTTGATAACCTGGCCTTTTGTAATTAAAAGTGAAAAAGGTGTATAAAAGATATACTTGGCAGATAGGGAATTGTTACCTGAGATATTCCACCATGATGAATGACTGCCCGGGTAGCATTACACAATTTCATTTGCTAGAAACTGTCCTCTAGATCCGGGAATGATAATGTTTGTTTTTTTCCATTCGAGCCACCTTGCCTGCCGAGCCCAATTTATAGTCTATCTTCGATTACTGCTGTCTTTAGTTCCTTTATGTCTGTTATCACTTCTGTGACTATTAAGTCTGTTATCACTTCTGTGACTATTAAGTCTGTTATCACTTCTGTGACTATTAAGTCTGTTATCACTTCTGTGACTATTAAGTCTGTTATCACTTCTGTGACTATTAAATCTGTTATCACTTCTGTGACTATTAAGTCTGTTATCACTTCTGTGACTATTAAGTCTGTTATCACTTCTGTGACTATTAAGTCTGTTATCACTTCTGTGATTATTACGTCTGTTATCACTTATTTGATAATTACGTCTGTTATCACTTCTGTGATTATTAAGTCTTTTATCCTCCTTTCACCTTTCAGCTCCATGTGGAGCATAGGTCTTCAACAAATACTTTCCAAGTCGTTCTGTTTCTTGCCATTCTTTTAAGATCATTCCATGTCTTCCCCATCATCTTATTCTCTGCTTCTATCTGTATCTCCAAGAATTCATTGGTCTTTTCCCCTGGGGATTCCAAAAAGGGCCTGTTGTGTAATACTCTCAGTTGGCTTCCGCAGTGTGTGTCCTATCCAGCGCCATCGTCTTCGCTGTATCTCCTTATCCACTGGTATTTGACTGGTACGTTTGCATAATTCTGTTAGTGATTTTGTCCTGCCATTTCCATCCTTTTATTCTGCGTAAGCATCCATTAATGAAAGTCTGTATCTTCATGATTGTCAATTTTGTTGTTCTCCATGTTTCACATCCATATAAAAGGAATGACTTAACATTGGAGTTGAAAATTTTTTTGTTGTTTTTAACCTAATTTCTTTTATCATTTCTGTGATTATTAAGCCTATTATCACTTATGTGATTATTAAGCCTATTATCACTTACGTGGCTATTAAGCCTGTTATTACTTCTGTGATTAAGTCTGTTATCACATATGTGACTATTAGCCCTGTTACACATCTGTGATTATTAAGCATATTATCACTTCTGTGACTATTAAGCCTGTTATCACTTTAGTGACTATTAAGCCTGTTATCGCTTATGTGACCATTATGCCTGTTATCACTTATGTGACCATTATGCCTGTTATCACTTAAGTGACCATTACGCCTGTTATCACTTCTGTGACTATTAAGCCTGTTATCGCTTATGTGACCATTATGCCTGTTATCACTTAAGTGACCATTACGCCTGTTATCACTTCTGTGACTATTAAGCCTGTTACCACTTATGTGACTATCGCTACAGTTTTTTTTCCCATAACAGGATTATTTCATGTGATTTCTGTGGCACCTGAAAATAAAATCCGCATGCACAGTGCAGTAGCCACGAGGTGTTTAGTTCTGAGTTTTTATTTCAAGGATTTTACTTTTTCCTTAAACTCTTTCATTCTTTTTTTTTTCTCTCGCTCTTTCTTCTTTTTTTTTTTTCTTTCTTTCTTTCTTCATTTTCTTTTGTATCCGTTCTGGTGTAGAGGGAAATACAAAGTTCTGGTTCTCGCTCTGTTTGCGTCTGGTTTGGAGACTTTGTTTGTTGTGAACTGAGGAGTGTTCGCTGATCTCCATTGTTGCAGTACCCTAAAAGCAACTTATCCAATTTTGCAATAATATTTCTTTTCGTTTTTGCTTTTAATTGCTTGTTTGACCAGAGGAGGGAAGAACTGAAATAAAAACATACCTTGTGAGAAAGAGAGGACATAGAATTATATACAATAATACACAGACCAAGCACAAACCGTTTTGCCAATCTGAAGAGAATGCCATGTGACCTCAAATTAAGGAGAAGAGGAAAAGTGGAGGTGAAATCCAGGCATAGTGTGAGTAAAAATGGCTGATCAAATCAAGAATACACCAGGGTCATATGACAACCTCTGTGGTTGTCGGTGCTCGTATTCTTCCACGAGAAACTGGACGTTAGTGAGCGATATGACAACCTCTGTGGTTGTCGGTGCTCGTATTCTTCCACGAGAAACTGGACGTTAGTGAGCGATATGACAACCTCTGTGGTTGTCGGTGCTCGTATTCTTCCACGAGAAACTGGACGTTAGTGAGCGATATGACAACCTCTGTGGTTGTCGGTGCTCGTATTCTTCCACGAGAAACTGGACGTTAGTGAGCGATATGACAACCTCTGTGGTTGTCGGTGCTCGTATTCTTCCACGAGAAACTGGACGCTAGTGAGCGATATGACAACCTCTGTGGTTGTCGGTGCTCGTATTCTTCCACGTGAAACTGGACGCTAGTGAGCGATATGACAACCTCTGTGGTTGTCGGTGCTCGTATTCTTCCACGTGAAACTGGACGTTAGTGAGCGATATGACAACCTCTGTGGTTGTCGGTGCTCGTATTCTTCCACGAGAAACTGGACGTTAGTGAGCGATATGACAACCTCTGTGGTTGTCGGTGCTCGTATTCTTCCACGAGAAACTGGACGTTAGTGAGCGATATGACAACCTCTGTGGTTGTCGGTGCTCGTATTCTTCCACGTGAAACTGGACATTAGTGAGCGATATGACAACCTCTGTGGTTGTCGGTGCCCGTATTCTTCCACGAGAAACTGGACGTTAGTGAGCGATATGACAACCTCTGTGGTTGTCGGTGCTCGTATTCTTCCACGAGAAACTGGACGTTAGTGAGCGATATGACAACCTCTGTGGTTGTTGGTGCTCGTATTCTTCCACGAGAAACTGGACGTTAGTGAGCGATATGACAACCTCTGTGGTTGTCGGTGCTCGTATTCTTCCACGAGAAACTGGACGTTAGTGAGCGATATGACAACCTCTGTGGTTGTCGGTGCTCGTATTCTTCCACGAGAAACTGGACGTTAGTGAGCGATATGACAACCTCTGTGGTTGTCGGTGCTCGTATTCTTCCACGAGAAACTGGACGTTAGTGAGCGATATGACAACCGATAGGTCTCGGCTTACTTTGTGCTACCAATTTTTGGAGACTGTAGACTTGGAAGCATTCGCAATAACAGTTTGGAATCGAGCTGGGATAACTCTATGTGCAAAATAAATTAGTGACTACTTTATCACCACGCTATCATTTATTCTTTCTGAACTTAACCTTTATTTTATCGAAATCTGGTTAAACTTCTGTCTAGTATAGCAGTAATATGCACTTTTAACAGCCGTACTAATTTAACTTTTCTGCAAAACTTATTTTTTTAACTTGAGTGTTGTATTCATGTATCGATAAGCCCGAGAGAGGCGATGATATTTGTGTCAAAACCCGTTCTGTTTAGATTTTTGTTTCTTTGTAACTGGATCAAACCTAAAACAAGCCTGGCGCTGCAAAGTGCGGTGTACACAGCAGTCAGTGTACGACTCTATGCAACACTCAGTAGAAAAACAAACTGCCTCCAGGCATATAGATAAGCTGTGCCAAACACTTCAACCGTAGACGCGTGTTCACATCTCAACCGCTTTATGAATGGAAAACAAAATGTAAAAAAATGGCACTCTTAACTTTATCTTAACTAATGTGAATAAATATTATCTCAACGTGCTCCACTCGGAACAATAATTGATCTAAACTTTATCTACTCGTTAAAAAAAAATGGAAACATATATCCAACAAAAAAGTATGACGCAAACTGTAATAGAGACATGATAAATCTCAGGTTACTATCCATATTATGACATAACATCCTTCATTGTTGGGTATCCTTGCACCAGGTGTTTGATTGATTGCCTGGACGGTCATCCAGGAAGACGTTTCCGCTCCTGTCAGTTCTTTAGTTGACACGCTGACCTATACAACATGAGTCAGAACATGACTCTTCATCACACCTTCCTACGTCTACGCCAGCAAAAACTCATTGACATTTGACCGATTCACTAACTGGCTCAAAATTTACAAATGCTTTTCTTCGTTCACAGTCTTCGTTCTTCGCTTACTTTCCATGTACATTACCTGGGAGCTGTAACTATGAGCGGTCCTTCTGGAGTATGATGGGAGGATTATATATATGTACAAAATCTGAGAGTTGTAACTATGTGCTTCTGGAGTATGATGGGGGGGGGGGGATTTTTACATTTTTAATCCGCCAGATTAGAAAGCTGGTGAACGCAAAACAAAAAACATGGATATACAAATTTGGGGGCAACACACAAGCTGAAGCAACAAGCCAGCAACTTTTAGTTGATCATTTCGTCAGGATGAGCGGCAATAACTGATCCTTACAAAAACTTAACGTCACGGCTGCTGTAACAGACTAACCAATCTGACCAAGTAGGTAATGACCGAGAGAGAAGGCAACCCTCCACCCAGAAATGTCAATTTGAACTCGGATGTCTTGATCTGAAAGGTTTGTTACAAACCACAACATGACTCGGCTACGCTCACTTAACGTTCTTTCAATGGCGGACAATGGAGACGAGTGGTCGTTGCGTCAACGCAAAGGAGGAGGAGGAGGAAGAAGAGGAGAAGGTGGAGGAAGAAGGAGAAAAGGAGGAGGAGAAGAATGAGGAGGAGGAGAAGAAGGAGGAGGAGGAGAAGAAGGAGGAGGAGGAGCAGAATGAGGAGGAGGAGAAGAAGGAAAGGGGGAGGAGAAGAAGGAGAAGGAGGAGGAGCAGAATGAGGAGGAGGAGAAGAAGGAGGAGGAGGAGAAGAAGTAGGAGGAGAAGAAGAAGGAGGAGGAGGAGCAGAATGAGGAGGAGGAGAAGAAGGAGGAGGAGGAGAAGGAATAGGGGGGGGGAGAAGAAGGAGGAGGAGGAGAAGAAGGAGGAGGAGGAGCAGAATGAGGAGGAGGAGAAGAAGGAGGAGGAGGAGAAGAAGGAGGAGGAGGAGCAGAATGAGGAGGGGGAGAAGAAGGAGGAGGAGGAGAAGAAGGAGGAGGAGGAGCAGAATGAGGAGGAGGAGAAGAAGGAGGAGGAGGAGAAGAAGGAGAAGGAGGAGGAGCAGAATGAGGAGGAGAAGAAGGAGGAGGAGGAGAAGAAGTAGGAGGAGGAGAAGAAGGAGGAGGAGGAGCAGAATGAGGAGGAGGAGAAGAAGGAGGAGGAGGAGAAGGAATAGGGGAGGAGAAGAAGGAGGAGGAGAAGAAGGAGGAGGAGGAGCAGAATGAGGAGGAGGAGAAGAAGGAGAAGGAGGAGGATGAGCAGAATGAGGAGGAGGAGAAGAATGAGGAGGAGGAGAAGAAGGAGGAGGAGGAGCAGAATGAGGAGGAGGAGAAGAAGGAGGAGGAGGAGAAGGAGGAGGAGGAGGAGGAGAAGGAGGAGGAGGAGAAGGAATAGGAAGAGGAGGAGAAGGAATAGGGGGAGGAGAAGAAGGAGAAAAAGGAGGAGGAGGAGAAGGAGGAGGAGGAGGAGAAGGTGGAGGAAGAAGGAGAAAAAGGAGGAGGAGGAGAAGGAATAGGGGAGGAGAAGAAGGAGGAGGAGGAGAAGAAGGAGGAAAAGCAGAAGGAGAAGACGGAGGAAAAGCAGAAGAGGGGAAGGAGGAGGAAAAGAAGGAAAAGCAGGAGGAAGAAAAAAGGAGGGGGAGAAGAAGGATGAGAAGGAGGAGGAGAAGAGGGATAAGAAGAAGGCGGAGGAGAAGAAGGAGAAGGAGAAGGAGGAAAAGCAGGAGGAAGAAAAAAGGAAGGAGAGAAGAAGGATGAGAAGGAGGAGGAGAAGAGGGATAAGAAGAAGGAAGAGAAGAGGGATAAGAAGAACGAGGAGAAGAGGGATAAGAAGAAATAGAAGGAGGAAAAGAAGAAGAGGAATGGACACAATAGAACCGGTGATTTGAGGTTAGTAATTGCTGAAGAAAGGCGGTGCGACACACGATGATGATAACAATTTGACTTTCTGAATCAGAAGACAGAGCTTAGCGTAGCAACAGATTACGTAGGGCCTACTTTATTATGGTGAGATAAGTCGTGCCCTCTGGGTGCACAGGCAATTCTCAAAACTGGATTAAGCATAAAACTGGAAGTACTTTAGCAGATAATATCAGCTTTCCTGACGTTAGATCCAACTTTTATTTTGTTTCACTTTCGATTCTTTAAGTCGTGAATTATTCCGCAGGCCTGGACAGAGTATTTTTCTTTTATTTGGCAGTACCTAATTTCAAGCTATATTTTCAGTGAAAGAAAGGCAAAGAGGAATGGACGTACCTAATATCAAGCTGTATTCTCTGTGAAAGAAAGGCAAAGAGGAATGGATGTACCTAATATCAAGCTGTATTCTCTGTGAAAGAAAGGCAAAGAGGAATGGATGTACCTAATATCAAGCTGTATTCTCTGTGAAAGAAAGGCAAAGAGGAATGGACGTACCTAATATCAAGCTGTATTCTCTGTGAAAGAAAGGCAGCGATGAAGGGAATGACCTACCACACCTCGTCTTCATTACCCAGTGACAATTATTATTGGACTCCCTTTACCTTTTACCAAATATCAATTCCTCACATTTGTTTAATCTATTTTCCCAAATGCTATGTCTTGTCTAGCTCGCTAACATTATTTGCCCTGTAGTATCATGGGAAAATGGGGTGTTTTTGACGGTGGTCTTTGATCGCCCCACCCATGTGGTGCTTTGTCTGGATCAGATATTTTCTTTTCCATCCCTTCTACCTCTTGTGTCGTTGCCCCTTGAAGCTGATGCTTGTTTTATAGTGAACAATTTAGCAAAAGAGTAGGGAACACAAGGCTCAGCACTTCCGACCTCAGCATGATGCTTATGAGTATCATATAGACGTCCCTCTCGATCTCTATTTATTTTGCCAGACTGGTTAATTTGTTTGTAGGGGCACTGCACAGAGGTGGAGTGGGATCTGGACGGGTCTGATTCACTAATCGTGACACAAGCAGTCAGTTATGAGTCGCTGACCACTTTCAGGAATGACGCTCACGTGAGTCTTCGCTCCTCTAAGGAAATTGTTCATCTTAAATATGATATGAATATCTCAACGATAAAATTATCTCCGTTGTTCAAATGGTTTAGCAGTAATTTTTGTAATCTCTGTAATATCTCTTCTTCATTCTGTCTAAATGTTCTCTGTGTCTTGTCGCAGTTTACGACGATGCTTTAATTTTTGTTATGTATCTCTAGACCCTACACATCTGATGTCACTGCAAAATTGTGGGGTTTGGTTTCTATTCCTTGCTCTATCCTTAACCACTTGGCAAAGCCGAGTTGTATGTTTCCGATATCATCAGTTGAAGGTTGGGATCTTGGTCAGCTTTACATTGATGACGCAGATCTATAAATCAGCTGTCGTTGGTGGCTCTCATTTCATCACAGAACTATAAACCCCACTCCCTAACATGAGCAAACATCTCATAATAATTCATCTGATTCACCAATTCACGGTCTCCGGTTTTGTTCCCAAACTTGCAGTAATAAATCACCAACACACAAACTGTCATATAGCTCCGGGGGCTAGTCTCGCACTCTCTGCATCTATTCTGTTTATCATAACCTGATAATAATACTGACTGTGACAATCAACGTTCACTGAATACTGACCTGTCGCATACGTTATATATGACATGATGAATGAGGTCAGGTGATAAAACACAGCCAGGCGACTCATTCTCTGATGTGTCGCAGCGTTTTGCCCCAAGACTCAACAAAATGATTGGTTCGGCCTCTGTCTTAAAGTTAAAATCCCTGATATCAAAAGAGGATACATCATCATCTGTCAAGCTGACTAGTCCCCCGCCCAAATCATCATCATCATCATCTTGAGCCGTGTCTGTAATGAAAATTCCCTGCCATGACACATCATTTCACTCCTGTCTTGACTGTACACGTCGTCAGTCACAGTTCTCCTGCCCCTCCTCCTTTCTCCCGCTGATTACGTCAGTTCACTTTAGTATTTACCTGCCTCTTCCTCGTTTGCTTTGTATTTTCTCCACCAAATTGACGTTTTGTGTGTTATTGTTCTGTCTGGTTCTTTTTCGTGTCCTAAAATCCCACTTATCTTATTAGAACGAGGCAAGGTGCCCGTGTGGCAACAGAGCTGGAAGCTGTCAGCGGACTCATAGGTATTGACTTGCGCCAAGATCGATGAACTAGAATCATTCAGACCCTACCCCACCTCTTCGTGGTGCCTCTAGCAACAGACTTATCAATTTAGTCTATCCTAAATAGTAGATATCGAAAGTGAATGCAGCCTGGAACTCAAAAACACCTTGCTGAAGACGATGAGTTGGGCCGGAAGTAGCAAATATCACAGTGTTTACCGCAAAAAGCAACACAACGTATTTTCACCAACTGAACGCTCTTTTCATGGTTGAGAGCGAATTGGCATAGCTTGCGTCGGGATCGGTAAATCAGAACAGTCCAGAAGATCAATTTGCGTCGGGATCGGTAAATCAGAACAGTTCAGAAGATCAATTTGCGTCGGGATCGGTAAATCAGAACAGTCCAGAAGATCAATTTGCGTCGGGATCGGTAAATCAGAACAGTTCAGAAGATCAATTTGCGTCGGGATCGGTAAATCAAAACTGCCCAGAAGATCAATTTGCGTCGGGATCAGTAAATCAGAACAGTCTAGAAGATCAATTTGCGCCGGGATCAGTAAATCAGAACTGCCCAGGAGATCAACTATTCTTTTAGCCATCGCGTAAATGCAAGCAAGTATGCATGCATTGGCTATGTCTTTATTAATGTTCACCTGTTTCAAAGTTTCATTATTGAATCTCTACTGTCTTCTCTCAATCCTTCCCATTCTTCTATAATTTCACAGTTAAACCCCTCCTCCCCCCAGGCAATAAACGAAGTCAGAGATCGTCCTATCTTCCAGCGACTTGATTGTGGCGGTTAATTAAATTGTTTTTCAATTGATGAATTAATCAATGGACCAAGGGTTTAAACCAGCACTTCCTTACTCATTCTCACCAATTCCTCCTCCTTCTCATTATCCCTCCTCCTTCTCATCATTCAACCCTCTTTCTCATCATTTCTTCCTCCTTCTCACCATTTCCTCCTCCTTCTCACCATTCCCTCCTCATTGTCATCATTCCCTCCTCCTCCTCATCATTCCCTCCACCTCCTCAGCATTCCCTCCTCCTCCTCATCATTCCCTCCTCCTCCTCATCATTCCTTCCTCCTCACTATTCCCTCATCCTCATCATTCCCTCCTCCTCCTCATCATTCCCTCCTCCTCCTCACCATTCCCTCCTCCTCCTCACCATTCCCTCCTCCTCACCATTCCCTCCTCCTCCTCATCATTCCTTCCTCCTTCTTACCATTACCTCTTCCTCCTCATCATTCCCTCCTTCTCACCATTCCCTCCTCCTTCTCATCATTCCCTCCTCCTTCTCACCATTCCCTCCTTCTCACCATTCCCTTCTCCTCATAATTCCCTCCTTCTCATCATTCCCTTCTCCTTCTCATCATTCCCTCCTCCTCATCATTCCATCCTCCTTCTCACCATTGCCTCCTCCTCCTTACCATTCCCTCCACCTTTTCACCATTCCCTCCTCTGTGCCTCATGCCCTCCACCTTATCCGGCACAAACAATGTATGGTGTCTACACTGAACTCAAGGCTTTAAAAAAAAAGGTCACACAACATTAAAGTCATTTGTCCCTAAAATAAAACCACTACCTATTGCAGTTGTGTAAAATTGCAAAGAAAAGAAAATTAATTTAATACCAAATGTTGTACGTTTTTATTGAGACCTGTAAAGTGAGTCAGAATGCGTCATTCACTTTACTAAGAATACATGCAATTTATTAAAAGTGAAGTGACACTGGATTGGAGATTAAGCTATAAAGATAATATATATATGCTCTCTAAATCATAAAGTCACTCAGTTTTTAAAATGTAAAAAAATGAGAGAATTAAACCTAACGTATTTCTATATTCTGAAATGAAATTAATCCTGTCAAATATGAAGGCTTACATAAGGTAAAATCCTTTAAAATAAAAAAAAAGAGAAGAAATGAAAAACTCGTTCTACTCGTATATTTGTTCTGAAAAGTGGAAACGTGATATTACTGGTAGTTAATATTACAAGGTAAAGGTAAAGGTAAAGGTAAAGTACGAGACTTGAACCGGCGTCTTAGCACGCGAGTATATACCCATATGTGCTCGGCCGCCTATCCAGAAATGTTCGGATATTTCTGTATAGTGTCGCCTCAAGCATCGAAACTCAGATGCGAAGAGACATTCCTCACCTTCCCAGGGTAATACCCTGGTACCCATTTCTGCCAACGGCTGGGTCGACCGTGGGGGTATTTTTTTTTTTCCAATCACGAGTACAATTCACACTGCTCCCAGCGGGAATCCAACACGGGTTGTCCGAACGTCGATAGTCCAGTCGAGTTAATACTTTTTTTTTTTTTTTTGGGGGGGGGGGGGGTCATTTGAAACGAGTCTGTTCTTTCTCATATCAAATAACGTTGGAGGAGCAATCCTGTTTCAACAATAAAAGAAACATTAATAAAATAGGGTTTCTGTTTTATTTGAGTTTTTATTTTTAGACAAACAAAAAGTGATTCATCATCATCATCATTAACAAGTGCCTGTTGGCGTAGGTGATCATGTCTCTCCACAATTTTTTATCTCGACAGTTATTTATCATTTCTGTTTTTGACCTTCTACCAAGCCATTCTCTTAAACTGTCTGGTATTTTTTCTCTTTGCTTTCCTCTATCTCTTCGTCCTTCAATTTTCCCAGTTGTTACAATATATTCCAGCTGTTCTCCTCTCATTAGATGGCCAAAAAATGATGATTGCTTCTTCCTAATATTGGAAATTAGCTCTCTTTCTGCTTTGGCCTCTTCCGGAACGTTTTCATTACTCATCTTAGCTGTCTATGTGATTATGCTTGAAGCAAAAAATGATTATGCTTGTACAAATGGAAAATGGAGAACTCGTAAGCTCACATATAATGGGAAGGGGATCCGTTCAGCAATTCATATCTTTTTCTTCTTAGCGTTCAACCGTTTAGTAGACGTGGATGCGATGTGTCGCAGGTTTACGACAAGATAGCGATATCTTCACCTATAGGTCCACCACACCTGCCGTCGGCGTGGGAAGATTTCTTTCACAATTTTGCCACGACAGCGACCATTTTTGATCTACTCTTGTCGACTTTTAACTACCAATAGTTCTTTACTGTGTGCGACTGCACACTAGACCTAATGTTTTTACAGCGGTTTCCGAGAGAGTCACATATCGGATCTCACTACCCACAAACTACGCGGAGAGTAAAGACACGAAGAAAGCTTTCATTCAAAGTGAACAATTCCATCGTCTACGGCGGGATTAGAACCTGGGACCTTCCTGTCCAGGGGCCGAAGTCTTACCTTTTGACCACACAGTCACCACAATGAATATGATCTGTCGAGTGAAACAAACTTATACCCGAGAGCTGAAACGACCACCCAACATTCTCCTAAACATTAATTTTAAGGTGTTGGTCAACATTTCTGAAAGGTGTGCACAGCTGGGAATCTGTCTAATGTTGCAGCTGCGTTATGTTCAAGTGATCCTTGAGTGGATGTTAGGTTGCATAGCGGAAAACAGTAGCCGGTCTTCTCCTGTGAGGTCCTACTAAGGCGAGCATGCCTTCCTTTGACATAAAGCCTGAGTGTCATTATGTGTGTACTTCTATTGCGAAAATAAGTGTGCAGGATTCGGTTAAATAAAATGAAATACCTTTAATGGAGGCGAAGGCGTGCCTCACAGCACCAGAGCTGGAAGTTGTCAGCGACTCAAAGCTGACGGCTCGTGCCAGAATCGGTGAACCAGAACCATCCAGACCCTGCTCCACCTCTCCGCGGTGCCTCTAGTAACAGACTAACCTGTCTAGTCTGGCGAAGCGAGTAGGGATCGAATAGGAAAGACAACCATGTACTCAAAAATGACGTGCTGAAGTCGGATGTGTTGGGCCGAAAGGTGCAAATATGACAGTTATATTGCAAAACAACATAACGCAGACACGCCCACTTAACGTCCTTTTAAGGGCAGATGATGAAGGGGTGCATTCCTTCAGTCATCAGGCGAACGCTAGCAAGGAAATACCGTTAATTCTTGCTGGAACACAGTGTTTGAAGGTTGATACATTTTATACTTATATTGGAGGCGAAGGCGCGCCTCCCAGCACCAGAGCTGGAAGTTGTCAGCGACCCACAGCTGATGGCTTGCGCCAGGATCGGTGAACCAAAACCATCAAGACCCTGCTCCACCTCTCCGTGGTGCCTCCAGTAACAGACTAACCTGTCTAGTCTGGCCAAGCGAGCAGGGATCGAAGAGGGAAGACAACCAGGTACTCAAAAATGTCGTGCTGAAGTCGGATGTGTTGGGCCGAAAGGCGCAAATATAATAGTTATATTGCAAACCACAACACAACGCAGACACGTCCACTTAACGTCCTTTTAAGGACGGATGACGAAGAGGAATTCTACAGTCTACGAATACTCTAGAATACTTTAGTCATCGAGCGAACGTAAGCAAGCATACTTATATTAATGATGTTAGTGGGAGAGGATTATAATACTGAAGGGTTCCCGTTATGGTGCAAATGTTTAGATGCTCTGTTTTAATATACGGAGAAAGGATAATAGGTGTATAGCAGTACTTTGGTGGTCTATATTGTCAAACTTTTAGAGACATTTATATGAGGTTAAGTTGTTCCTACCTGTTATCAACTATTCAAGAAGACCCTGTGATTATTAATATCAACGTCGATCTAGCCGACTGAACACCTATGGGTTTGCCAGGAGTGGCGTCGTGTCAACTTTATTAACAACTAATAATGAATAAATAAGCTGGCAAACGTTTAATTAAATTTAGTGGCGATCTGTTGTTGCATATAACAATGTATGTTAGTGCTACACGCGCGCTTGTTAATTCACAAATTGTTGGTTGTCTGAAAGGACTATAATCATTTAATGGTATATGTATGTATGTTGTTTGTTTGTTTGCGTCCGTTGATAAAATTATTTTGGTTAAATTCATGTTTCAGTGGATATTTAAGTAAGTCTTGAGATATATTTAGACTTTAGCACAAATATATTTAGCACAAGAGCGTATATGTTTGTTGATGTCGACAAGAAAGCACTCATACGTTTATCGTTCGTTTCAGTGAGTTCAGTTGTTGTAGTACTCTGGGCGCGTTCGGGTGGGAGTGAGGAAGTGTATCGCTTAAGCATTAAGGATAGAACTCGAGTCTCACGTTCAAAAGCAAAAGGTTCGAGTTCTGGGAGGAGCTATTAGTTTTTATTTTTTCCGCAGTAACTGTTAAACTCAAAGTTTTGTTTTAACATCGGATGTTTCGGGTCGAAAGATGCAGACATCACAAATTAATACAAATCTATCCAACTGCTTCCATTTAGCGTCTGTTTTTTTTTTTTTTCAGGATGAACAACAAAGGTTAGGAATGGTGGGGGAAAACTCAAAAGAAGATTATAAGCGATCAACAGTCTAGTCATATCAAAGACGGGCAATACAACGTATGTCACATGTTCAAGTTGAGCAGGTAAAATACTAATAATTATTGACATCTAAAACAACAGTAGGTCTTAAGTTTAAGCTGTAGTACAGCAAAAAGAAACCCAAAACAAAGACATGAAAGTGACTATCAGAAACTGTTCTAATGACATTATCAAGCTTTATGAAAATGCACCTCCGCGGTAGTACGGAGTTCGTAAATTTGGCTGAGATTATACTGTTTCAACAGGGAAGACATGAGAGTGCTAGTTTATCGAACACAATGGTTCTGTTGGAGAAATAAATACCACAAACAAGATAACAGTGTTGTTATGTCTATATTAAACAATTTAATACCAAAGAGAGCAGAGAGCGTACAGCCAAGAAAGGTTCTTTTTTTTTTTTAAACCCACAGCAGACCTCCTCCCAGGGGTACATTAAAATATCCGTGGCGAAAAGATGGACGCCATAAAATGGTCCCGTTTATTAAAAAGAAAGAAAAAAAGAAGCCGCCGAGAGTTTGTGAAGCCGAAAGATCTGTCCCGCTTCGAACATTATTCTTTCTGGGGGTGGTCCCAAGCCTTAAGTGCTCTTTCTACTCTGCGCTCCTTCATCCGGGTTCTATTCAAACCCGTACCGGTAGTGCACCAAACAAACCCACTCATGGGGTCTCCGTTTGTGTTCAGGAACTCATTCATCAGCGCCCAACTGGCTTTTATTTGCAGGACACGGGTTCGCAATCAAAGGTTGGATTTCCCAAAAAAAAAACTGATGTTGCTCCTCAAACTACATGTGATGGGATTTTAATTGAAGCCCGCCTATTTAATAACTGCTGGCCTTGTTGACAATTTCTAGGTCGGTTGTGAAGAAAACTAGTAAGACGATAGCTGTAAGCTAAGAGAAGGTAATGAGTCGTACTAACACATCTTTAGAAATTATTTGCGTGATTAAATCTTTCAGCGCAAACAGCAAGCGACAGACGGCATTATAAAAAGTAGGATTCTTCAGTTCTTCCATTGAAGGTGAAAAACGTTTCTATTGCGTGATGGTTCTCTCTCAATCATTTTCGTAGGGAGAGAGGTAGGGGTATGTATTACGCAGTAGAGATCTACGTAAGTTTACTATTGTTATGTGGAGACGGTATGTCCCTCGTTTTAATGTACTTACGGATGCATGCAAGTTCGTTGACTGCATAATAACGAGGTCGAGAGAGAAAACTACTTCAGAGAGACCCTAGCAACTATACCTGGTGACAAGCTGTCTGCACATACACTAGAAACTCGTCTAAATCAGTTATACAAACGCCATTAGGGCCATCTAGCGACGACGGGCACGTTTTATCTGCGACAAAAAAATAGAAATGATCTGATATCCGCGACCAGACAGCCGTCTTAGGCACCCAGTGCGTGATTGTTATGATTAATGTGTCCCTTGTTATGATTAATGTGTCCCTTGTCACGTCACTCAAACACATTCTCACTTTGTGTATCAAGGATCTCACAGTGCCTCAATACTACTGCTGCTGTTGGGCGATAACCGCTGAGTCGTCTAAAGGCGTTGGCTTCTAGACAACAAGGTCCCGGGTTCGAATTCAGTCACCGGCGGTGGGAATTGTTATCTTCCGACTCCGTGCGTGCTTTCACCCTCTCCCTGTACTTCTCGGATAAAGGCGAAAAACAAGATTGGTGTGCTAGTTGAGCACTTTAAAGAAACCTTAAAACGTAAAAGTTGAAAGGAGTAACAGGCTGATGTTTGGACGAAAATTGTAGAGAATACTTTTTTTTATTATTTATCCAACAACCTACACCCCACAAAATTATATATCCTTGCCGGGATTACGGAGTTCGTGCACCTGAACTGAAATAATCTTCAATATTTTGACTAGCGCGCGGCAGTTGTGGCTCTCACTACCATCGACATCAACTGAAACAATGAGACAGATGCTGGAGGTCAGGACATTACGGAGTTCGTACACCTGAACTGAAACAATGAGACAGATGCTGGAGGTCAGGACATTACTGAGTTCTCTATTGTGTGCAATGAAGGTGATTTGTCAACTAAACTAGAACACTCTCACCAGAATCAATAAAGCAAACAGCATCAACTAGCACTGATCAATATACATTATAACGTTATTACCATGCAAGCAAAAATTAAAGAGAAGGATACAATGTCTTTACTGACATGTTACTACCAATATCTGACACTGATGGTCCTTGAAAGACACAAATGTGAAACGACAAATGAGATGTCAAAACAAAACAAAGAGAGGGAAACTGGTTGATATGTATATGTATATATATATATATATATATATATATACACGATAGTCTAAGAGAATGGTTTAGTAATTGTCAACAAAATAATGATAAAGAACTGTACAGAGTTAAAGAAGGGAAAAGACATGATCGTCTAAATCAGAATACACGAGACTAAAATTATGTTTCCGCAGAAAGCTTGTACAAGGCTGCAATGTTGAGCCGTTCTGTACTATTTATTAATTCACGCAAACAAAAGAATGAAGGATGGGGGTAGACAAAATTAAAACTGACAAAAAAGCACTTTTAGTAAATTATAATACTGAGCATGAAAGAATTAAACTGTCTGTATGGCTGACAAGAATAAAACCCGTCTGACTCGCATCACAAAAATATTACATGAAAATGTCAAGCTACGGAGTCAACGAACGAAAGAAAAAAAATTCGTCAGGAGAACAGCTGAAGATACCAACTAACAATATAAAACTACAAAAAGCTCTTCCTTGCAACACATCAAGATGCATTTTAGTGGGAGGAAAGAAAGAAAGCAGCGGTTACAGACTATCCTTGTTTGTCATCTCTTTTTGTTCTTGCAGCTGCAGATTGTATAAATAGCGGTGCTAACTTTTTAGTTTCTTGTGAATAAAATAAATACAAGTATATTATGTTTCAAAAGATGTCAAGCAAAGTACTGAAGGAACTAACACAATACATTTATTATTACGTCGAAAGATCTGTGTTTACCACACACACACAAAAATCCACCATAATAATACTAATGTAAAATGCATAATGCCTACGTTGTGTGTTCTTGTTATCGTCCATGTATTCATTGTCTGCTGTGTCGTTCAACCTTCCAAGGAAGACGTATCGTTCAGTCGCACAACCGACCTGGCCACTCTGCGCATGCTCACAGTAAGACATTACCCCATTTGTTGCCGACGTAAATATCGAACCATTGCCTCTATTCAATCTATATTCATTCACTAGAGACCGTCTCATAGTATATCCGTGTTTTCCCTTTCTTTAGGTACAGTTTATCAATGGACCAGTTATGTCTTTGCAAGCTCTGCGCGCGGTATTATTTATTACACCTTTTCATATCGTAAGCCTTCTTTCATTAGCTCGGGCCAGTTCGTGTACTCTTGTGGAAAACACGAGTGAATGGGCCTGTTTGCTTCGACCTATCCAAGAACTAGAATTTAGTGATCCAAGAAAAAAAAAGTTGTATCTCAGGGTTTCTCAAACTTTCGGACGTGGACCCTAAGAAATACAAACAACCGTACACAATATCTCTTATCATGTGCACAGATTGACTGGTGAAGGGCAAACATGAATAAACTATAAACAAATGGTGCAAGATACCCCGCCACTTACCACTGTCGTCTTCAGAGAGTGAAAACATAAACCTCGCATCATGTGGGGGTGTATGAAGGCCATTGCTCTTTCTCCATGTGGACAAATCCCGATCACTGAATTGTATCGCCCAGCTAGTCATTGTGCCACTGTAGCTCACAGCGACAATCTTAACATATTATATCTACTTAATATCATCAACTTCAAACCCTCAATATCTGCTGTATTATTCATTAGAATTTCACACTTCAACATTCAAATAAAGCAGACATTTGGATGAACCTCAATCATAAACGTAATGAGATATCTTTCTTCTTCAGCCATCAACACCTGCTCTTTATCTACGCTGCAAGCACTACAATGTTATGTCGTGTACGGCTTATTATTTTGGTCATATTATTATAATTATTATTATTGGTTCTTGAAATCGGCACAGCCTGTATCATAGGGGATGCTCGAGATAAAGTATTCGCTTTACAACCAGAAGGTACGTAGCTTGAACCAAGTTTGCAGCAATATATTTTGTATCCTAACAGAAGGTAATGTCTAGTCTTATCTCAGAGTAGAGATTATAAGCAAGCTCCCAAGCTCAAGTTTAGCAGGTAAAAGTGCTACTAGCAGTGAAAACCGAAAATGAGGACGTATGCTCCTGCCCGGAACATATTTCAAAATAGAAAAGTCAAACTGCTGCCAACTTTCATAATAATTAACCAACTTTCTAAAATTACTCGCCGTGGGGAGGTTATTTGTCGGTGCCACGGAATTCCAGCACTGATGGCTTCCGCTATTACTAGAAAAGACGTCGGAATACAATTAGAGTGCAGGTATAGTAGTGATGGTCACAGCATAAGGTCTTGTAGCATTTGGCCGGATTAGCAGTTCTACGTTCGTAGATGGCGACAATTATCTAATTTGGAGAAGACGTGCTCTAGGGCCACACGAGCTAGGAGACAAATAATAATAAATGAATATCATCATGGAGGGAAACTTCCGAGGTGATCGATCAGCGAATCATTTCAGGGGAAGACGTGTGTTTACAGCACTCGGAAAAAATTCACAAATAATCGACAACAGCAAAAACAAACAAACAAAGAACGATAGATAGTCAGAAGCAGAATCGAACCCGCACTCCTTGACACAGCGCCTTGCCACGAGAAACCAAACGCTAGAGCACACGGCCACAATAGCTACTTGTTCTAAGTTCAATGTATTAACTCCCACTGTACGGTGTTCGCTACTGAGAGTATCTGCCCCTTCCCTTCGCTGTGGTTATCTGTCAAACAGGTAGCACCAATTTTTGTTTCCCAGCTGTGTCGAATGGAGACCGTCAGGCTAGGGTTGAATCCATGTTCACTGTATCTATATGCTAATGGATTAGCAAGTACACCACTCACATGCCCATGAACTTGTTTATACAGCGCTGTCGCTTTTTTTTTTTTTTTTTTTTTTAAATTTCTTGGATCTTCTCCATTTCCCTTTAATGGACGAGTTAAATTTCATCGTTGATTATTTCAATTCTATCAAAATGGTGTTTCAGCTGGAGTCCTATAAACTGTGCAGCATTTATTGATAGGTGTTTGTGACTTCAGTACAGTTTTCTCATTCTTAATGTATGAATGGCTTCTGTAGGAAGTGGTTTTACTTTGTAGCACGGCACCAGACTGTAACACTTTTAGCTCAATTAATGCTTGTGCTAGTGACATTTTAATACATTAAAGCTGGTGATAATAAACTTTTGGAACATTGATAAAGATGACATTTTCTTTGTAAAATATTTCATCCCCTACCACAGAGAGTATTTACATTTTAGATATGACTACCTGATCAACATCAATGAACAAACGAATCATTACTATCATCATCATCACGAAGTTATAAAAAAAAAAGTAGAAACAATGTTTTGGTAGCAGCTTAACTCAGATAGTAAACAACATAAAACAACTCGACGCTGTGGTCCGGTACAAGCCCTCTCTGCAGGAAAACATCACTAAGTAGTAATGTGCATTCAGAAGCAGGTGATCATGTCACTCACATACATCTATACATCTCTACAATTCTTTTTCACTTCCGCTGAAATCTTACAAAACCCTTCTCTTAAACCGATTTCCTTCCTTCCTTTCTGTTTTCCTCTTTCTCGTCTTCCTTCTGTTTTCCTCTTTCTTGTCTTCCTTCTGTTTTCCTCTTTCTCGTCTTCCTTCTGTTTTCCTCTTTCTCGTCTTCCTTCTGTTTTCCTCTTTCTCGTCTTCCTTCTGTTTTCCTCTTTCCCGTCTTCCTTCTGTTTACAAACTTCGTATCAATGTTCGATTCCCGACATGAGCAAATCAGAAAAAAAAAACATCTGAAAATAACAAGACATAGTTGTGAAAGAGGTATTACAACAAAAAGTTGAGAAAATCTAAATCTGAGACTTCATGTACCATGAAGTTTGACATATCGTACAGGCAATATGTCACTGGTGGGAGAGAAGGGGAGGGAGAGAGATAGAGAGAGTAATACAGCGTGAAAGAACGTTAGTTGGAGCATGTATTTTTTTTTCCTTGGACGCGAGGTATATAGCAGGAACCATTGAAAGTGAGACGGTGTAAAGTAAAAATGTCCTCTCATAAAATCAGGTCATGATTATCGTAACGTGCGGTGGGGTCTCACAAATACACTATTGAATAAGACCTCTTTGAAAACTGAGAGTCGCCCAGACAGCTACTTCATGTGGGCAGCATTGTTGCTTGAAAGAGTAAATCATTGCCGCCTCCAAACTGCTGTTTGGAAATTCTTTGACAGAAAAAAGGAGTGTTTTTTAAAGTCATTTCCGGACACGTATGCTTATACAATTATTCGCTTAATATCATTCACGGTGTTCATCCAAATTAGAATCCAGGACACTTTTTTTATCAAACGTGATGCGGCGAAGTTTTTACGGTCCAGAGCTTTTGAAAGATCCGGCCGATGGGCCCAGACTAGTTATAAATTTCATTCATGAGCGGGCTCAAGCTGTAGAGCTGTTTCATTTGTACACGACACACGACGTTTGTAGGGAACGGTCGGTCTGGCTGAGTATTTGTGTCTTTTCTATAAACTAGCATTCGCAGCAAAATTAATATTTAAACAAGAATTGTATTTACAAATGCCCATGGCATTGCTGGAAATCACATATAGTGTAATGTATGTTGAGTGTGGGAGTTGTCAAGTGCGTAGGACACTGACTTCTCAATTGAGGCGACGTGGGTTCATGAGCTCCATGCACAAGTTCGATGTCTCGAAGACCTCCAATGACTTTATGTTTGAAAATTCGACACTGTTATTCGTTTGAGTAGAATGTCGAACGAGTATTAACTTACGAGGTGCAGTCTAGGTGTGTGCATAAGCAGCGAGATGCTGGAGTTTTCTGTACGGGCACATTTTGATATCTTCGCTATTTGCATATGTCTTTGTTTTATCATTACTGTCCGTGGACATTGTCCGATCTTCTCTTTCATGATAACACACGGAGACCTCAGTCTTGTACAGACAGGCTCCGTAACGTCAGCCTGCTGTGTGATTTTGAAAAAAAAAATTAATTATTGTGATGACAGTAATGATTTTACTTTTTTCATTTATCCCCGGCAGCGAAATACACCCTACTCGTTTGCGCATGGCTGTGCGTCTAAAACCACTGTTCCGCTGGCTGAAAAACAGGCGTACTGTTTTCTTTTTTTCTATCGGGAGTATGTCTCACACGTCGTGCCGACTGTTTGACGAAGCGGCCTTTATCCCTCTAGTTATCGTTGCCCCCATTCCTCGACATACACCTGCAATGGCGCTATGTGACATAAAGATAGGTTTTTTTTTTTTATTAAACGTTTCTTTTGTGGGTTCAGCTTGAAAAACGGATTCGCCTTTTCATCTCCAACCTCCGAAAGGGCTAGGTACCAATCCCATCTACCTCGCATTCATGAATTACTGAAGGGAGAGGTTCGAACCCGGTTCCTTTGGATTGTGATGCGAGAATCTCAGCCTGAGATACCAACGACTTTGCCCGAATGCTTCTTGCGCCTGAAACTTGACGGTTATTAAGTTCAATGAAAACCCAAGTCCACGCAAAGAATCACAATAAATCTTGTCCGGCTTGACGTCACTGGCAATGATCACACGATCCTTCTCCGTTAATCCTGTGCTGGACACTTTCGTAGTCTGTGTTTGACGGCCATGTTGCTAGTGTCACAGACACATTTACTATGGGATTCTATCTTTAGGGTGTCGAAAAGGTTAATACCTCAATCTATTATCGCCAGCCTGGTAGAAGTTTAACATTTGTTATTGGTTCCCTTCTGCCGAGCTGGTTAGCGTATACAATTTTTCTCTCTCAACTAAATGTTCCGTATTTTTTCTCATTTTTTAAAATTTCTTTTCCTTTCTCTTCTTCCTTTTTTATTCTTTCAACAGGCCACTCTCCATCGGCCGCCCTTAAATGACGTTAAGTGCATTGTTTAGTATAGAAAATAGCCAAGATATGTTCGCTTTGACTTCACACATCCGTCATTTGATTGGCATTTTTTGGACTAGAATCTCATTTCTCATACTTACTTGGCCAGTCTGGAAAGTTTTAGAAACTGCTGGTAGGATCAAGTCTATTGTTCGCTGATCCTGACACATGCAGTCAGTTATGAGTTGCTGGCGCCCAGACGCTCGTGGACTGCTTGATCTGTGTCCTATGCTTTCTGTTATTATGCTTATGAAGGAAGTCGCGATAGCTCAGTGGATAGTGAACTGGACTACAATGGATAAGAGGTCGGGTTGGATCCTGATTGACGGCTTCCGGGTTCACCCAGTTTTAAATAGGTACCCGATTTTTTCTGGGAAAGTAAAACGGCATGGGTGTAATACCGACCAAATTACACCAAAAAATTATGCGCCAAAGGTCTATACAAATTATGGTCACTAACATCATATTCCCTATGCGCCACTTAGCGTGACGGGGCTCTTTACTTTACTTTTTAATTCTTCTGAGTCAGCTTTACATATTTCTTATTAAATGTGCAATGTGATAGGGAAAGACCAAAACCTCTTATACATTACGACAGTACGAACTACTGGAGTTGTCAGTGAATAGTAATGTGTTCATTTCGTTTCATTCTTATTTATTTGTGTCTAAAGTTGTTGTAACTAATTTGTTTGAAGAATGACAAGACATGAGTCTATATTTCATTGAAACTGTGAAAGATGAGAGATGAAAAGCTAGGCATAGGAAGATAACATCAGAATGGACAGTCCTAGACTGAAGATTGAGGGAAATGGACAAGATTGACAATGTTTGTCTGTAGTGCCCAGTGACCCTCAGGGTTAGGGGAATAAGAAAGGGAAAAAGGACTATGAAGTTTATATACGGACGAGTCAAAGACATCCAACAACACTCATAGCTAACCGTCGGCGTCAGGATCAATGACATCAACAACACTCATAGTTAACCGTCGGCGTCAGGATCAATGACGTCAAACAACACTCATAGCTAACCGTCGGCGTCAGGATCAATGACATCCAACAACACTCATAGCTAACCGTCGGCGTCAGGATCAATGACATCCAACAACACTCATAGTTAACCGTCGGCGTCAGGATCAATGACGTCAAACAACACTCATAGCTAACCGTCGGCGTCAGGATCAATGACATCCAACAACACTCATAGCTAACCGGTTGCGTCAGGATCAATGACATCCAACAACACTCATAGCTAACCGGTTGCGTCAGGATCAATGACATCCAACAACACTCATAGCTAACCGGTTGCGTCAGGATCAATGACATCCAACAACACTCATAGCTAACCGGTTGCGTCAGGATCAATGACATCCAACAATACTCATAGCTAACCGGTTGCGTCAGGATCAATGAACGAAAAGCTATCAAGATCCTTCATTATCTCCTCATGAAAGCTTACAAAACGGACGGACGATTCTTCCTACGTCAATAGGGACTAAAGCGCGAAAACAACACACTATTCAAAAACACTCCGTTCAAGGTCAATGTGTTGAGACGAAGGCCTCGATGGCTCCTTTAAGCCAAAACACAATTTATCTTCTCATGATTAGTGTCTCTTTACGGACGCAGAACAACGGAGAATTAATTGTTGAACTTACGCAGAAAAGCAGTGTCCATTATTAGTTCAATCTCTCAATATCTCGGAAAATATCGGCCCAGAGCAAAAACTCAGAACAAAAAAAAGAACCGAGTGCCGGAGACAGCTTCAGAAAGTGAACATCATTTCAATGATCGTAGACATTATGCTTGTTGAATTATAGCACAGGGAAGAACGTGTCTATTATTGTAAACGTACGAAGTTTGAAATTAATACATTCCACAGAGCACATCATCAGACATAAGAACATAAGGGAGAGAGTAAATGGGAAGATAACTTTAGAGAATTGACAGAATGAACCTTTCTCGCATCTTAAGAAGTAGCTCATTATCGTGAATGTTGAAAGGAAATGGCGAAAACATCCTCTAAAGGTTTTCAGCGATCGCCAAGGTTACATAATTAATATATGACTGAATGACTCAACTTGAACACGTGACTTATCGTCCACTCCTTGGGACTAGGCACTCGATCTCTCTTATTTTGAGATCAATTGGGGGACAAAAATAGCACCCTTAGGGATTTAATATTTTATTCTCGACACTTTAGAGCTTCGAGGAAAGCACACAAACCTCAATGCTATAACGGCCCATTTTTTGTCCACATTTTGATTGTTGCTTTTAACTCGTGCACTTATCATTAAAACTTAACACCTTTCATATCGTGGCGGAAGGTTAAATCATGAAAGGGTTGACCGTTAATCTGAACGATCAGTTTTGGGCTGGGTTTGGGCGATACTAATCTTAGTGACGGCTAGAGTCGTGGTTAGTTAGTACAGGTCTGGGCTCAGGCGGGAGGCAGACCTAGAAATGGAACATCTGAAGACTTGACAGCTTTTGCTGTGGTGGCGTTAATCTATACTTAGATATGACTATACCCTCGGGGTTATATCATAATGGGTTTTCTTGTGTTGAATGAGGGGCACAACTATCGTCCAGTCTTTCTGGATTTTTAATAACGCAAAACACTGACAGTACATGGGCTGAACTTGCTCAGCGACTCATAGCTGACTACTTGCAATATTTTTTTTCGTCCGCCAGCTGTTACCTCTGACGAAGTCCCTAGAGACTAGGAACTGAATTTTGCGTGTTAATCCGTTTTTCCCTGGCAGCCGTGTGCACAGGGGTCCCTCGCCACACAGGCAGATAACTCCGTCTTCGGTGGTACTGATATTTGTTTTTCCATCTATGAGTAATTGACGTTTGAAGCCGGGCCTCACTGCTGATACCAGGGGCGGTTGCAGCAGAGTGAAATCATAAATAAAAGTCATAATTGGTGCAGCCGGTATTTAAACCCACAACATCTCTGTCTCGAGACCGGCGTTTTGCCTAGAGACCGGCGTCTTGCCTCGAGACCGGCGTCTTGCCTCGAGACCGGCGTCTTGCCTCGAGACCGACCAGTCTCCCCCCCCCCCCCCCCTTTTGCAATAAATGATCAGGAACCGATAACGGATGCTTCATGTTCTACATGTCCAGTGGTTTTGAAACAAACTTGCCAGCCTGATCAACAGGCTAAGACTGAAGGTGAAAGGGAAATCCGTGCCCAAAAACAGCACACTTAATTAGGATGTGTAGGTCCGACAGACATAAATACAGCAGAGAAATCTGCAACATAAACAAGCAGCAAAGTCTACAACATAATTGAGCAGTAAAGTCTACAACATAACTGAGCAACTAAGTCTACAACATAACTGAGCAACAAAGTCTGCAATATAACTGAGCAGCAAAGTCTACAACATAACTGAGCAGCAAAGTCTACAACATAACTGAGCAGCAAAGTCTACAACATAACTGAGCAGCAAAGTCTACAACATAACTGAGCAGCAAAGTCTACAACATAACTGAGCAGCAAAGTCTACAACATAACTGAGCAGCAAAGTCTACAACATAACTGAGCAACAAAGTCTACAACATAACTGAGCAGCAAAGTCTACAACATAACTGAGCAGCAAAGTCAGCGCAACGTAACTGAGCAGCAAAGTCAGCGCAATGTAACTGAGCAGCAAAGTCAGTGCAACGTAACTAAACAGCAAAGTCAGCGCAACGTAACTGATCAGCAAAGTCAGCGCAACGTAACTGAACAGCAAAGTCAGCGCAACGTAACTGAACAGCAAAGTCTGCGCAACATAACTGAACAGCAAAGTCAGCGCAACGTAACTGAACAGCAAAGTCAGCGCAACGTAACTGAACAGCAAAGTCAGCGCAACATAACTAAGCAGGAATGTCTGCAACGTAACTAAGCAGCAAAATCTGCGCAACGTAACTAAGCAGGAACGTCTGCAACGTAACTAAGCAGCAAAGTCTGCGCAACGTAACTAAGCAGGAACGTTTGCAACGTAACTAAGTAGCAAAGTCTGCGCAACGTAACTAAGCAGCAAAGTCAGCGCAACGTAACTAAGCAGGAACGTCTGCAACGTAACTAAGCAGCAAAGTCTGCGCAACGTAACTAAGCAGCAAAGTCAGCGCAACGTAACTAAGCAGCAAAGTCTGCAACACAAGCCTGTTTTAATCTAAGAATGTAAATAACCTTGACGTTCTTTGTTTTGTTTCTTTTCTTTGCGTTGGTTGTTTGACCTGTAAAACATGCTGATATCTTGTTGAGGAATAGCAGACTAAACCCTCGTACTAGAATCCATTGTCAAGGTTGATGGCTAAAATCGAGCAGGGAATGATAAAAGGATTAATTCATTTGTCGAAAAGACAATGCGCAGCCACTAAACTATTGGCACACTCAAGAGCACTCAAGCTGCCAGTATTAGATAATGCAACACTAACATGTCGGCGTTTACAGGAGGGCTTCTCTTCCAGCGGCCTGTTTTCTCTGTTACCTATTATACTTACTGCTTTCTCTATCACGCTTGCTTTTGACAAGACAGGACAATCCGAACAGTAGGTAGGACAATTAATGAAACCACAATACTGAGATTGGGCAATAACGCGCGTGAAAAATAAACATTTCAGATTCCTGTGTAGATGTATTTAATTAGATACCTAAGGAAACGATGAGCAAGCTAGTACTTTTTAACGAACGGGACGGACCACCTTTTGCTTGTTTACGTTCGTCCGATGACTAAAGTATTCTAGAGTATTCGTAGACTGTAGAGTTCCTCGTCATCATCCGCCCTTTAAAGGACGTTAAGTGGACGTGCCTGCGTTGTGTTGTGGTTTGCAGTATAACTGTTATAGTTGCGCCTTTCGGCCCAACACATCCGACTCCAGCATGACATTTTTTAGTACCGGACTGTCTTCCCTCTTCGATCCCTGTTCGCTTGGCCAGACTAGACAGGTTAGTCTGTTACTGGAGGCACCACGGAGGGTGGAACAGGGTCTGGATGATTTTGGTTCACCGATCTTGGCGCAAGCCATCAGCTGTGGGTCGCTGACAGCTTCCAGCTCGGTGCTGGGAGGCGCACCTTCGCCTCCTGGATCACCTTTTGAGCATCTTTATATACAGTGATGTCAGTTTTTATTAACCAATCAAAACAAAGCTTCTCCTTTCTTCCTTCAACATTTGCCTGCAGCAGTCAAGGTTACCCGATGTTATATTTCCTAGTGCTTCTAATATTCCATCAATCCATCTTTTTTCGAGGTCTAGTGTTCTCGTAGCGTTTGTTGAAGGTAGTTCGTGATGTATTTTTATCTTTCTGTCCTACTAGGTGGCCAAACTATTTTATTTATGTATTCAATGGTGGGAATTACACATGGTTTTTCCTTCAGCTTTTCACTATATTACCTCTCTGGCTCCTGTGCTGCGTCTAACACATTTCATTCCTGCAGTGGTCACTTTCTTTACTGTTATAAAGTCTAGTGTCAGGTATTGTGTCTTGTTTGTGTTGGACAGTAGTCGTGACATATGGCCGATGATCTGTTTTGTTGTATCTTAAGTCAGACTTCTTAGGTATTTACATTCCTCAACGTGTTTTACGTCTTTTTCGTCTGTCATAATATTGATGTCTCTTTTGTGATGCTAATAATTTCTGTCGTGTTGGTGTTAACTTTCATATTGTGATACCTGTGATGTTAAAGCTTATATATTGTGATACCTGTGATGTTAAAGCTTATTTAGGTGTTCTTGCAGGCCTACCGAATATAAAACGAAACTGTATGTGATAAAGCATTCGTACTCCTACTGGACTGGTCTTTCCTTCTTTAAGAATTATAAACATAAACATATCTCATATCAGTGGACACATGAGAACAGAAACCAACAACACGTTACGGAGACTACTTACCTCAGCGTCTGTCCTGTCCTTAACAACGTTCTCGTTTGAAGACTTCACGTATTTCGCTTGGTCAAAGTGATCTCTTCGCTGGTAGAACGGTTCTCCTACAACTACCAGCAACATCAGCAGCGCGTGAAGCAACCCCACCAGCCACGTCCTCCACCACAACATCTTATCCCAAAAGCACAATTGAGAAAAATTGGCGTAACGACACTGCACAAGATAGGCGATTATCTATCGCCAAGTGTAATCACCAGAGCACCGCGCAAATAACATGCAGAAGACGCTAGAGGTATGTAAGTTTCCTGCCTGTCGTTTATTACTACTGTTATTGTTAAACACACAATCTGCCGTCCTTGTTGGGATAATCCACTGTCAATACGTTAATAATCCTTGTTTCCAATTTGTGAAAGTTGTTTCCCTTGCTTCTGCTACAAGTGACTATCGCGGGCAGGCCGGCTCTATATGACAGCTTCGTTTCTCAACGTTAGTGCCATTCATTATAAGGACGCAGATGACTCGTGGCCCAATCGTTGACAAAGTTCACCGTCAGCGACTAGCTGAATGTTGTGAACACCGCTGGTTAGAAGATTTGCGTGTGAATAAGCCCCTAGCTGTGATGTGCAGGACAAGGCAGACGGTCAGTGTTGTTTGACAGGTAAAATAAATGTTCCTCTCTTTGAAAGTGGTACGGAGGCAAAGTGCTGGGAAAACAGGACGGACACAGTCGTTTGACAATGGAAACAAATGCCACTGTCTGTGAATAAGCTATAAAACGGAGACTACTGCCGGTCAATTTCTTTCAACGCCGTCTTAAACTTCAATTCGCATGCCCTTGCCAGGAGTGGTAGAATGCGTAGATAGGGGCGACAAATGCGCTCAATTTTTCCTGACTTTGGTTTTATACGCGAAGGTCAATCTTTTGAGTTGACGTCACTCATTCAGTGCCCGCCATCCCCGCAGCCATACTCCATCTCCAGCGAGAGACTTCCGCTTGTCAAGATGCTATAATTAGGAATCTGGAGATAAAAATAAAAAGGAGAAAAAAATGAGCTAATTAATTATTAGTGTTTGTGAATGAACGCGTGCCCACCTCCCCCTTTAGGTGCCAATCCTTCCATGGTGTCGCCACACCAGTTACACATTTCCCGCCTACTCTCTCACCTGTACAAGCTAGTAGAACGACAACCACGACGCACGCCGGACTGGACTCACGCTACAGACGGCCGGGCGTCTACCAAACTTCCAACACCAGGTCGCCCACATTATCCTTTCGTTAACTTAACCGTTCTCCCAACAATTCAAGTTTAACTGTCCGCGACAAGCGACACCTAGGCTTCTATTCGGTTCCACGCGGACGGTAGGAAAACCAATAAAATAATATTTTATTTAATATCTTTTTTAAGTAGCAAAGTTTCCAGACAAAAATATGCCATCAGACAAAACTGAAACTTACAGCTTGTCTGTCCACGTGACTATTTCAAACCGCTAAAGGTTTTTTCATTCATCTTAAAATAGTCAGTTACAACACAATCAACTGTAGTTGAGCAAAAACAAAAATATGTATTATTATTTCAAACAATTTTTTATAAATACATATTTAACAATTACACCAATTAATATTTGATGCACGCCTTTTGTTGTTGTCTTACTGTTAGTTATACAGTTTCTCTGTTTATTCTGGGTGTCCATTACAGGTGCAAAGATGCACGCGCGTAACTAAGAGAAGACAGAAAAGTTGGCCCTAACCTGCAGAAGGTTTGGCATTGGGATAGCATGACTCTGTCATATAGAAGACTTGATATCAGGCTAACACAACTCTGTCATATAGAAGACTTGATATCAGGCTAGCACAAGTCTGATAATATAGAAGACTTGATATCAAGCTAGCACAAGTCTGTCATATAGAAGACTTGATATCAGTCTAGCAAAAGTCTACCATATAGAAGACTTGATATCAAGCTAGCACAACTCTTCCATTTAGAAGAATTGACATCAGGCTAGCACAACTCTTCCATTTAGAAGAATTGACATCAGGCTAGCACAACTCTTCCATATAGAAGACTTGGCATTAGGCTAGCACAACTCTTCCATATAGAAGACTTGGCATTAGGCTAGCACAACTCTTCCATATAGAAGACTTGGCATTACGCTAGCACAACTCTTCCATATAGAAGAATTGACATCAGGCTAGCACAACTCTTCCATATAGAAGAATTGACATCAGGCTAGCACAACTCTTCCATATAGAAGAATTGACATCAGGCTAGCACAACTCTTCCATATAGAAGAATTGACATCAGGCTAGCACAACTCTTCCATATAGAAGACTTGGCATTACGCTAGCACAACTCTTCCATATAGAAGAATTGACATCAGGCTAGCACAACTCTTCCATATAGAAGAATTGACATCAGGCTAGCACAAACTCTTCCATATAGAAGACTTGGCATTAGGCTAGCACAACTCTTCCATATAGAAGAATTGACATCAGGCTAGCACAACTCTTCCATATAGAAGACTTGGCATTACGCTAGCACAACTCTTCCATATAGAAGACTTGGCATTACGCTAGCACAACTCTTCCATATAGAAGAATTGACATCAGGCTAGCACAACTCTTCCATATAGAAGACTTGGCATTAGGCTAGCACAATTATTGACATAACGCAACCCTTTCATGTGTTACGATTGATCACCAGGCTGGCGCAGCCCTGTCCTGTAGAAAAACAAACTAACAAATCTTCCTCAATTAGCTGTATGTTGATTTAAATAATCTTCTTGATGTAAGTTGAAAACGATGGGGGGCGATAATTATTATATTTACAACAATCAGTAGCCACACCTGTTGAAAACACCACACAAAGACTGGGTACCAAAATAAAAATACAAAAATTGTAGCGAATGTAAACAAATTGCTTTAAAAAAATCACAAATTTTAAAACAAAATACACATTAAATCGACAAAGTATTGCCGTAAAAATGAATCAGATTGTTATATAGTTATAGTAGTAGCAGTAGTAGTAGTAAGATGTGCACACACGAGCGAGCTGACCAATCCTGTATGAGGCCACGATTCTTATAAGCCCGACACAGTACGTTTGAATCTGTTTATCGCACACAATATTCTATTTGACACCGTAAGTCTGCGCTTTCTAAATGCCCTTTTGTACCACTTTTGACGTACACGAGAGCCAATGCTATCCGGTTACGGAATACGGGCTTCGTTGCTAAGAGGACGGGTCCAAACCGTCGCATCAAAATTCAAGCGCTTCGGAGATAAGAAGTGAGATTATAAGTTATCCAGCCTGTCAGCTCTACCTGTCTGTCTGTGTCCTTAATCCTGTCGGCCCCTCCTCCACATTGGTTCACTTATTTTTCTCTCTATCTGCCCCCCCCCCCCCCCCGCTCTCTCCGTCTCTTTCATACACACGCAATCTTAACCAAACAAATCCACTTGCTTTCTCTCTACCGTGGTCTCTATCACGCACACAATCTGTTCTCACTCTCTCACAATCTCTACAGTTACATTCCCTCGTTCCATCTCTCAGACTCTCCCATTCACAAAATCTCCCGATAGGTCTTTGTAAGCTCCCTTTCGTCTACGCATACCAACAGTTTTTACAACAATATTTTACACACAATTTACAACAACATTACACACAATTTACAACAACATTACATACAATTTATAACATTACACACAATTTACAACAACATTACACACAATTTACAACAACAATACATACAATTTACAACAACATTACATACAATTTACAACAACATTACACACAATTTACAACAACATTACATACAATTTACAACAACATTACATACAATTTACAACAACATTACACACAATTTACAACAACATTACTTACGATTTACTTTTTCTTCCTTCTCACAAGAGATCAGTCTCACCTTCTCTATCTCTCAAAAACCCTCACCGATTCAGCCCGGTTCTCTCTCTCTCACACACACTCACTCTCTCTCACTCACTCTCTCCTTCTCGCACAATCACACCACCCTAACTCATTTTCTCAGTATCTACCTATAGCTTTCTCCTTCACACACATAATTTATAATATCCATTCATCTTTCTCTCCCTCACTCTCTCTCTCACTCTCACTCACTCCCTCTCACTCTCTATCACTCCCTCTCACTCCCTCTCACTCCCTCTCACCCTTTCTCACTCCCTCTCACTCCCACCCTCTCTCTCCCTCTCTCACATTCACACCACCCTAACTTATTGTATCAGTATCTACCTATCGCTTTCTCCTTCATACACATCATTGATACTCTCCATTCATCTTTCTCTCTAAATACAAGATTACAGACACAACTATATAGGCCACTGCAAGAATGATAAAAGGCAGTCAAGTTTATGCAGGAAACGATACTGCAGCCAAATAATACTTCAAACGAATGAAAGGTAGATGGATCTCTCTCTTTCACGAACTCAAACACTATCTCTCCTCCTATCTCTCTCACTTGCACAGTTTCCACTCCGATTCTCTTACTCTTTCATACAACTGCACCCATCTTCTTCCTCTAGCGCTCATTGTCCTTGTCGTGTCTGCCCTCATTTTTCCTCTAGCGCTCATTGTCCTTGTCGTGTCTGCCCTCATTTTTCCTCTAGCGCTCATTGTCCTTGTCGTGTCTGCCCTCATTTTTCCTCTAGCGCTCATTGTCCTTGTCGTGTCTGCCCTCATTTTTCCTCTAGCGCTCATTGTCCTTGTCGTGTCTGCCCTCATTTTTCCTCTAGCGCTCATTGTCCTTGTCGTGTCTGCCCTCATTTTTCCTCTAGCGCTCATTGTCCTTGTCGTGTCTGCCCTCATTTTTCCTCTAGCGCTCATTGTCCTTGTCGTGTCTGCCCTCATTTCTGTCTCTCTCGTATCTCATATATAAAATATATGCATACACATAATACATACACAAACACATACTAGCAGTTTACTAGTGTTTCCCTGAGAGATTTAAATACTTTAAATCCATCAACAGAATCAATCTGCATCCACTCATCAAATTCACTCTCCACATCTTTGATTCACTCACCAAATTAACTTTCCCTGATTGTATCCACTCATCAAATTCACACTGATTTACTCACCAAATTAACTTTCCCTGATTGTATCCACTCATCAAATTCACTATCTACATCTTAGATTCACTCACCAAATTAACTTTCACTGATTGTATTCACGAATCTAATTCGCTCTCAGCATCTTAATTATATGCACATAATTTGTTTTTCATTTCCTATATCTTGAATCTACATACATATTTATTTATAGTTACTCGAAGGCCCCGGTATCACTGTAAACGAATGAAAATCCATAATTGCTCAACCGCCCGTGCAAGTGGAATCATCCGAATTAACATCTAATCGAATATCCAAACAAAGAGAGGCAGCTGCAGCCCCTATCATAGCAAAGACAGCACACGTCAAAAACATAAAGCGTATCAGCACCGAAAGCGAGTGCAGCTGAACGGTCCGTCATACGATATCATCATTCATCGTAAGCAATCGGAATATTGAAACACGATCGAATGAAAAACACAGCCCACGGTTTGCACAGAGCTGTAAACTCAGTAGCTCCAGCAGCAAGCCGGACTTGAAATATAAGGAAACTGCAACATGGAACACTTTTCATACAGTTCCTCAACGGTGCCTATCGCCTATCCGCCATATTGACCGGAAGTCCCCATATATATATATATATATATATAGATTTGAAGTACTTAATCTCCGAAACACGAAAAAAGTCATTAAATTTTTGTGAACTAATCATGATATTCATAAGCGAATTAAAATGAAACAGATCATCAAGAGTCCGATAATCAATGACAGTAATTTTTTTTTTTTTATATTACACGGTGAAATATTTAATTTTTGTTAAAAAGAAATATTAAAAGCAAATACAAATAAAGCAAGAATAATATTTGAGTTAGTCAGTCAGTCATTCAGTGAGTTTGAGTGAGTGAGTGAGTGAGTGAGTGAGTGAGTGAGTGAGTGAGTGAGTGAGTGAGTGAGTGAGTGAGTGAGTGAGTGAGTGAGTGAGTGAGTGAGTGAGTTGATGGGTTTGTTATTCGAAAGATCGCCCTCATTGCAAATCGGGCAGATTAATAAGTGCCCGAATCCCTCCTCAGTATATTCCTCAACGCGTGGCGATTGACAACCGCAGTTCTGTGTTAAAGTAAATAACAGAAAAACAGGTTAACATTATATAATAAATACAGCTGTTGAAAGAGCTGCGGAGCTGGCATGGGGATGTCCTGACCCCAGGACGCTATTTCGCACAACCAAATAAGCAGTAACAACGTATTTTAGAAAATACGAGACCACAAAGAAGGGAAGCGGAATAGAATATTCGTATAGGTAATGTAAGAAATGTAAATAATTCGTTTCCAACAGTGTGGATTGGTCGGTCTTTCGATACATGCACTCTCCACGTCTCTGATGGATAACATACATCGATGGATTGAAAGTACTCGTCATCATCATCATGTGCCATACCGGTTGGCGTAGGCGATCATGTCCTTCCACAATCTCCTATCCACAGTGTATCGTATCAGTTCTGTTGTTGACTGCTTTCCATGCCATGACACCAAACTATCCAGTATTTTCTCTCTTTGTCGTCCGCGATCTCTCTTTCCTTTATTTTGCCAGTTGTAACCAAGTATTCAAACTTTCCTCTTCTAATGATGTGTCCAAAAAATGTTGATGGTTTCTTTCTGATGTTTTTTACGAGCTGCCTTTTTGTGTTGGCCTTTTGGAGAACTTCCTCATTGGTCTTTTTAGCTGTCCAGGGAACTTTCAACATTCTTCTGAGAAATTCCATTTCTGTGGCCTCCTCTAATCGTCTTTTCATTTGTGTGACTATTGTCCATGATTCGCTTCCATAGGTCAGAAGCGAATCATGGACAATAGACAAACAAATGAAAAGATGATTAGAGGTCACATAAAATATTAACATATACTCATCTTTCATTCACTTAAACTAATCGTTCACATTATATATATATATTTGGCGTCCTGACAGACGGTTGGTAGAAAGCAATCAGGAATTGTCTGTAGTTTGGTAATATATTAGTGTTTAATGCTGGATGCTGTTTTACAGAGCCGCTTCTCTCGTGGATTAATCTGCCAATACTGGATAAGTAGATCTGATCCCTAAAAGAACAAGATGTATTTGTGCTGCCTGGCCTCATCTCATTCCTCCCCAGCCTTTTGCCTTCCGACTTGGATATCAACGCTTCCTCGAACATTGCTGAATCGTTGTTGTTATCTTTGTTTTCCATGTGCTACGATGTGGCTCCAGATTTGTCTAGCTTCTTACGCTGATAGAAAATTCACTCACTGAAGCTAACACCCTTATACCTCGCGCAGAACTGGTCTACTCTCTGGTCTTTTTCCGTCCATAAGTTCTATTCTATTCTATTCTATTCTATTCTATTCTATTCTATTCTATTCTATTCTATTCTATTCTATTCTATTCATGGAATCAGTTTCATTGCAGTCGGGGCATCCCAATATCCGATCCATCGACATGTCCCAGTATTTCCCGAAGCGTGTGCAGACTGATTGTTCCTGTATGGTGTTAATTATCGATACATCTGCTTTTCTCACTAAGCACTCCGGATCGAAGAGATCCCTCTTCCACCTTTAGACTCCTCAGTCTCTCAATATATACACAGTTATCCCACCTTTAGACTCTCAGTCTCTCAATATATATACAGTTATCCCACCTTTAGACTCCTCAGTCTCTCAATATATACACAGTTATCCCACCTTTAGACTCTCAGTCTCTCAATATATACACAGTTATCCCACCTTTAGACTCTCAGTCTCTCAATATATACACAGTTATCCCACCTTTAGACTCTCAGTCTCTCAATATATACACAGTTATCCCACCTTTAGACTCCTCAGTCTCTCAATATATACACTATTGTCCCACCCATTCTCCTCCTCTTCTCTTAAGGAATTCACCAACGTGTCCCTAAGTTCGCCTAATATTGTTTTGTAATACGACCGTTAGGAGCCTCGATAACTCAGTGGTTAGTGAACTGGACTACAAAGGACTAGAGAACGGCTTCGATCATGATTGACGGCTTCCGAGTTCGCCCAGCCTTAAATGGGTACCGGATTTTTTTTCTGGGAAAGTAAAGCGGCTCTGGCGGTACCGACCACTTTATCCCAAAAATTATGTGCCGAATGTCTGTAAAAAAATTATTTGGTCACTAACATCATATTCCCTATACGTCACTTGGCGTGACGAGGTTCTTTACTTTTTTTTACTTTTTAATGCGGCCAGTATTCATTCTTCTCAGGTGACCCAATCACCTTACGACGTGTTGCCATGATGGATGGTAGTTGGCTCGTTGCAAGACGACGATAGAATTGTGCTGCCATTCGATGTTCATTATGTTGCGATGGGCACCGCACATGAGAACTGTTTAACCTCCTCTCCATATACATAAACATGTAACACAATGTCCAACATTTCCACTGATCTCTAGCACGTATCATCATTTCTCTAACCCTGACATACTACTTATCAACCAGCCACAATTTCACTTTCCCACAGTCGTTATGACCTACTCTTTTATCCAGTGGCGTTGCTAAGGGATAGAGGTGCAAGGGGGAGGATATATCTGTCTCAGGACGCAACATCAGGGGGCGCCAAATTGACCATTTCGCATTAATAATTTTACTTTTTTTTCGTCCTATTCATATCTTAAGATTATGCTACGAAATGCAGGTTTTCATGTTCTAAAACTGAAAAGTTTTCGAGAAAGCAGGGCGGATCTACCTATGGCTTACACCTTGTCACGAGGGGGCCAGGAGAGGGCACGAAAACTTATTTTATCCCCGGGGTCTGAATTCCCTGGCTACGCCTTTGCTTTTATCTCTTTTTCACACACAGTTTCTAACATACCCCTATCCGTCAATTTAATTCATTTTCTTTTTTTCAACCTCTACAATCCCGAACTGCTCTCTATCTCCTTCTCTCTCTCTCTCTCCCCCTCTACCAAGCTAACTACATGCATATCGCCTACCCAATCATCTTTCTTATTTATCCCTCTCTCCTATATTTATTCTAACACCCTAGCCTCTCAATCTCTTACTCACACAAAAATTTATACATTATCTCCTCTCTCACTCTCTCTCTCTCTCTCTCTCTCTCTCTCTCTCTCTCTGTTATTCTCACTCACTCAAGATTTTCCACTCTCGCCATACGAATCTCTACAACCACAATCCACACCTATTTGCCTCCCACACACTATTATCTCTCCCCCTAAAACTCTCCTGCTCTCAAACTACTGCCCTAACATTTTCCCATCATACATTTTCATCCACATCTGCCATTTTCTCTCTTTATGTCTCTATTTTTAATACAATCTTTACAGGTACTCATCCATGTTATCTCACAAAATATTTTAAAAGTTCCATGTAATCTTTCTCTCTCTTTTTTATCATCTGATTTTTACAAACTTCATTTACACAATCTCTCCTCTTTCCACGTCTTCCCATATCGCATTTCTTTTACTTTCTTGTTAGCTCATATCAAAGTTCCTCTCATATTTTTTTCCTTTTAATCCATTAAAAAAATTATTATTATTTCTCCCTCTCCATCTATCTCTCTCTCTGTTTGTGTGTTTATTTCCTCCCTCTCCTTTTCTCTATCCCACTTCATCCTCCAAAAGTCTAGTCACTCGCTTCCTCCTTTCTCATACCTTATTCTAGACTTTACACAAAAATATTGATATATCATTCTTTCAATTTTTCTGCAGGTTTCTATAACAAGTAAGTAATCTAGCAAGCAAATCATTCAAATATTAGACCGGACAATCTCGGCCCAGTTAAGTGCTTGGAAAAAAACGAATCGGACGTAACACTTAACTTCATCACGTATTTCACCGACTCCCCCCCCCCACCCCCCACACACACACCTACACACACAAACATAACTTCTGTCAAGCTCTGGCATTTTATGAATAGGATTTTCGAGGTGTTCACATATGTCAACAAACTGATTTACACGACAGTTTGTCAACAGTTTGCTTTCATGTCACCACGTCTATGACAACGATTCTTAAAATGGGGTCTGTGCTCACTCGCGTTTACAAGAAATATGGTGACTTTTTAATCAGTGAAATGGAGAGAAAGAAAAATACAATAAATGGAAAAGGGACAAAGAAGGAAAGATACGGAGAGGAAAGTAAGAAACAAACAAAGAAATGTAAGAAAAAGGAACAAAGAAAGATATGGAAAAAGAACAAATAAAGATAAGGAAAGGGAACTAAGAAACGGAAAGAAAACAAAAATATGAAAAAGAAGCAAAGAAAGAAAAATATGAAAAAAGAACAAAGAAAGATCTGTAGAAAAAAAAACAATTTTATTATAGTTAGAATTAAGAATAAAAGAATTATAGAAAAGAAAGAAAGAAAGAATGACATGAAATAGGAACATAAAAATAAATAGACCAAAAGATAAGAATAATTGATTAAAGAAGGAAGATAAATAAAAAGAAAGAAATACATGAAAAAAGGAATAAAAGAAACGAAAACGAGAATAAAAAGTAGGAAAGGGCGGAATAAATGAAAGAAAGAAACAAACAAACAAAGTAAGCTGCAGTGATCGCATGAAGATCTACTTACATAACCTTTACATATTTCTACAAAGCGTTTACTGAACAGTAATGCATAATACTTGAATTTATGTTTAAAGCAATATAAAAATCGTTGACAGTGAAAGTGATCTAATTAGTGATGTCGCGATCATTGTCATCAAACTTATGGAAGAAATCATTCTCCAACTTTGACCAATAAAACGCTCTATATAAAATGTCGTCATAACAACAGCTGATATAATATTGAAAACAAATATGGAGTTATTGAGTTATTTTTATGATCATCATAATTGCACTCCGAACATGTCCATAGGTGCTCAGATCTCCTCATCAGCAAGTCCCGCAGTGTCCAGCGACTGACGACTCCAGTTGTATTAGTTGATAAGATATCTTATACGTCCACTAGGCTTCTCGTTTCTGGCTCTGCACATCTTAACTCCCATCTCTTTAATCCGAAGAAGTGACGTGGACTCATGGTTTTCGAAGTCCTGTGCCCTTCTCACATCTCGGAGGGCATTGATGATGTTCGCCCGATCCAATGGTTGACCGTCTTCAAAGACAGCACAGCTAGCCAACTTGTCCGCTCTTTCATTTCCCCGTACTTCCGCATGTCCAGGGACGTAGAAAGAGGTAACTCTACGTATTTTTTATTTGTGTAATGACTCTACCCATTGATTATGTACAGAGCCCGCCTCCACTTTTCTTATCAAGCTCATCGAATCACTCAGTATACCTGCGTGGGTGTAGTCTTGCGACTCTAACCAGTTGAATGCCTTGGTCACTGCCATCACCTCCATCGTTATACTACTCGTGGCCATGACGTATGCACCACAGTCTTCCTTGACTATTCTGCCTGTCTAGTATGCTGTAAATGCCCATGCACTTCTTTGGTGTCGCATTACAGATCCGTCTGTATAGATGACTGTATCATTCTCATCGGTGTTATCCCAGAATAGACCGTTGACCTCCACATTGACCACGACTGAGTTGTGTTCCCTATATTTCCTGCCGAATGTGACAATATACGAGAATGTCCCTTGAATGAGGTAGACATCGGTATCCACTCCTTGCCCAGCGTTGATATTGATCTGTTTTATGACATTTTCTGCTCGGCCCACCCATGATTCCCCTCTTTTTAGCCTGACACCCTTCCTTGTGTTGAGCTCATTATGCAATGGACGCTATTTATCTGCACTAATCTTCAGGTATGCTCGTGTCATCCAGATCTTCATCCTGTCATCCATGGTTGGAAAGTCAAAAAGATATCTCATTGCTACGCAAGGAGTGTCCCTCGTACACACCAAGTTAATGCGCACAGTTTCATTCTGTATATTTTTAGCCTGTCAATTTACGACGCACTGACAATAAGAACTGCCAGGGCATACTCGATTGATGCAAGGTCTAGTCCCTGGAACAGAAAGGTAAGTAGCCTCTGCTTGATGTTGGCAGCTGCAATGATCTTCAAGGCGGCCAATCCTTTGCGGGATTTTGTTATCACTTGGTCACGTGGTCCCTAAAACACAGGCTGCGATCAAACTTAACTCCTAGGTACGTCATCACTCTGTCCCTGGACACCTCATCAGCTCCCATTCTTACCACCGGTGTTTCTGTGTCAACGATATGATTGTTAAGGGTAAACCTTAACAACTGATGCTTTATTAGGATTAACCAAGCCACCTGATACTCCACACCCGGAAGAGATGCGATCGTCTTGCATTGTGGAGGCAATTTCACTTCTGCTTCTTCCCTGTCGATATACCAGAATGTCATCAGCAAAGGTCATAGTTCTTCCCCTCCCATCCAGCTGTTGTTCCGTGATTGTTATTGTGTACACGTTAAATAGAACTGGTGACAATGGTGAGCCTTGTGGCAGCCTTGGACAAATGGATGTTGACTCGGATGACCAACTTCCACATATTTGTATCACTTTCCTATGAAACAGTGAGGTGTGATCCATCTAATGAGGAAGGGGTGCACTGCCAGTATGAGGGGCATGTGAATGATGTATTCAAATGGTACTTTGTTGTATGCATCCTCCAGATCTATTGCAGCAGCACATGTATTCTCTCGTCTGTGGAAGCTTTCGTAGACGTCACAGTCGAAGACTGTTGCATTGAGCCATGTCTCTTTGTTATATCTATAACCTCCGAGTGTAGGTGGGAATGCGCGTTTCTGTTCAAAGTGACAGGTGAGGACACTGGCGAACTGTTTTCTCCAGTAGCTTTCCCGCAGTGTTCTGCATCATGATGATTCTGTAGGCACAGATCTGAGAATGGTCCTCGTTTGTCTTCGTCCCTTGCATTCAGAATTGGATGCAACCAAGAGCAGGCGTCTCAGAAGTGGAAAAGTCTGGATGATCTATGCGGAGAAGTCCATAAGGAGAGTATGCGATCTGAATGGCATTAGGACTGGGAAGGTTTGGATAGAAGTAAGAGCGGTGAAAAAGAGGCTAACCAAAGTAATCATTCAGCTCGGCAGGGAGTGTCGAAATTGGGCCAATGGAACTACTGAGGTTGTAATAAGCGAGTCAATCGATAAAGTGCCATCACCTCAGGCCAGGATACGATCATCTACACGGATGGTTCTGTATCCAGCGGACAACGCAGTGGTTCGAGTTGTGTGTGTACCAACATGGCGGTTTAGTGGCTAAGGAATCTAGCAAGTGTTGTGTTACAGTGACCAGCTTGTGAATGGAGATAGAAACAGCAACGGCGGCGAAAACATAGTTGGTTACACAGGACGTGGATCACGCAGTCGTGGTAGCTGTCTCGCAAAGTATGCTACAGCGCGATGGGAGTGGATGCAGCTCTTGGATGACTCTAAAGTAAACACGTTAACCTGGGTGTACTGTCCAGGGCACGCTGGTGTACACGGCAATGAAATAGACGATAAACTCGCTGTCAGCTCTGGCACTGAGTGTGGCCTAGTCATCGTCAAGTTTGTTCTTCATTCCTTAAGAGAAGATGAGGAGAATTGATGGGACAATGAAATATATATTGAGAGATTGAGGAGTCTAAGGGTGGAAAAGGTGTCTAATCGATGTGGAGTGCTCAGTGGGAAAAGCAGATGTGTCTATAATTAACACCATTACATGAACAATCATCCTGCATACGCTTTGAGAATGCTGGGATGAGCGGTGGAGCGGTTATGGGGATGCCCTGATTGCAATAAAACTGATTCTATGAATAGAATTACAGACTACAAATCTTGAATGTTTTTTTTTTATTCTACCTACAGCCTGTCACGGTTTTCTCGCTCCCATTGCCATTTATTTCATCAATTTCTACTTACAAATCGCTACTTCCCTGTTCTTCCTTATATCGTATATCACTTCTCTTTCCTGACTTTTATACCACTAATTGTTTATATTTCTCGACTTGTCATATTCCACTGATCTATTCTGGCTTACATTTATTCGGTTACATGAAATGACAATCAAAAACTTGTCACATATATCCAAGCCATTTGCAATTCTCACATCATTTACCAGGAGGCCTCGGTAGCCTAGTTGGGAAAACCACCCGACTGGACTACCGAAGTTCGGACAACCAGTGTTCTATTCCCCCTGGGAGCAGCGAGAATCGTACTCGTGGTTGGAAAAAAAAAAATACCCCCACGGTCGACCCAGCCGTTGGCAGAAATGGGTACCAGGGTATTACCCTGGGAAGGTGAGGAATGTCGCTTCGCATCTGAGTTTCGATGCTTGAGGCCACACTATACAGAAATATCCGAACATTTCTGGATAGGCGGCCGAGCACATATGGGTGTATACTCGCGTGCTAAGACGCCGGTTCAAGTTTCGTACTTTACCTTTACCTTTACATCATTTACCAGCATATTTTGGTTCAATACTGGATGCTGGGCCCTGCGGTTTGAGAACTACCTTACCTTGACCATTCTAATCCTTGCAAGTAACAGTTTTACTTCCATTCTATCAAGTCGAATCGGCATGCGCTGAATATAAGCAAATAAAGGTTCCACTTCACGCCTCAAACTATATGGGATATATCGTATTAGTGCCCATAACACCAACAGTAAGTTATATGTTTAATGGTATCAAGCCTGACCGCTCTATTCATCAATCTAAAAAAATAAATAACCGGCCATACATTTTTAACGCGCTAGGTGAACTTGTATCGGTCCGAGGATAGGGTCACAAACTTTTGCGACAGATGAGCATGAACCTGACAAAGACATATCACATTGATACAGTATAAGTTTGAAAATCATGCCTGTCTCTGCGTGCATATATTATATATATTGACAAATAGGTAAAGCCGGTACTGACTAGCGAAGTCATGACTATTTGATACTATGATACTGTGTAAATAACCTCTGTCACAGAATATATAAAGAAACAACAGATAAAATGGTTTGGCCACGTGACAAGGTAGAAAGATCAAAACTCAATACGGCGAGTCTTCAACAGCCGTTGTGAGAACACCAGGTACAGAGGCCGAAAAAAGATTGATTGATGGAATATTGGAAACACTAGGAAACATCAGCAGGGGCGAACAGAAGAGCAAAGGACCGCAAATGATATCTCCCCTCGATCCTGAAAGGCAAATCAGGAAGGAAAGAAGAAGTTTAAAAATAAAATGGAACTAATTATAATGAGCAGCGCGAGACGCAGTTGTTTTTCTTTAATTGCTAATGTACATTTTACCCATATTAGTATATTTATTACCTAGAGAACAGCATACCCTTGCTTTCTACTGAATTCAAATATTAGCAATATTTGTAAAGTATTGGTCCTTTAGGCTCCTCACTGCTTATCTTATATTGGAGGTTTTGAACAACTGGACGCAAAAATTAACGGACTTGTTATAATGTAGCCCACTTTATATATGCCATCAAGTAATAGGAAACTCACTAAACAGAGCTTCGCAGAAGGAGGCAATCTGATCATCAGAAGGTGACCCTTCGAGCAAGTGTTTCGGACCTTTAGCTTCTTGACACTCTAAGGGAGGTGGGCCCGCGTCAACCTCCAGCTGCAATGAGCTCAAAAGCTTACAATATATTCGACATAAAATAACTACACTTATTCTACTTTGGTAGCATTTACGGTTTTTGCCCGGTCGTTTACTATTTGTCTTTAACCAGCACATTGATGTCCTCTTCGTGGTGGCAACAGTCTAAAATGGCTTGTATTTGGAACGTTCATTTATATACACTCACGTGCATGCTGCTTCTTGTCAAGGCGCAACTGAATACCATGGATTGGATCGGTAACTGATAGTAGGGGATAAAGAGAGGTCGAGCTCGGAACTCCATTCATTTGAACTATCGGTATTGCAAACGTCGGGTGTGGCTCACACGTAATTTCTTGTAACAATGAATGGAACAAGTGGTCGCCATTGTTAATAGTAGGCAGCCAACAACAATTAGCAGACTGCAGAGATAATTACTGACTTATTGTTACGTGTTGACTCATTGTCGTGTCTGGAATTATTGTCTGTCGAGCACCGACTCATTGTCCAATGCTCACTCAATGACGCATACTGGCCTTTGTCGTGTACTGAATTATTGTTGTGGTATGTCTATTTATTGTCGAGCATTGACTTATTGTCTCACGCTGACTTATTGTCGAGCATTGACTTATTGTCTCACGCTGATTTATTGTCGAGCATTGACTTATTGTCTCACACTGACTTATTGTCGAGCATTGACTTATTGTCTCACGCTGACTTATTGTCGAGCATTGACTTATTGTCTCGCGCTGACTTATTGTCGAGCATTGACTTATTGTCGAGCATTGACTTATTGTCTCACGCTGACTTATTGTCGACCATTGACTTATTGTCGAGCATTGACTTATTGTCGAGCATTGACTTATTGTCTCACGCTGACTTATTGTCGAGCATTGACTTATTGTCTCACGCTGACTTATTGTCGAGCATTGACTTATTGTCTCACACTGACTTATTGTCGAGCATTGACTTATTGTCTCGCGCTGACTTATTGTCTCACACTGACTTATTGTCGAGCATTGACTTATTGTCTCACGCTGACTTATTGTCGAGCAGTGATTTATTGTCTCACGCTGACTTATTGTCGAGCATTGACTTATTGTCTCACGCTGACTTATTGTCGAGCATTGACTTATTGTCTCACGCTGACTTATTGTCGAGCATTGACTTATTGTCTCACGCTGACTTATTGTCGACCATTGACTTATTGTCTCACGCTGACTTATTGTCGAGCATTGACTTATTGTCTCACGCTGACTTATTGTCGAGCATTGACTTATTGTCTCACGCTGACTTATTGTCGAGCATTGACTTATTGTCTCACGCTGACTTATTGTCGAGCATTGACTTATTGTCTCACCCTGACTTATTGTCACACACTGACTTATTGTCGAGCAGTGACTTATTGTCTCACGCTGACTTATTGTCGAGCATTGACTTATTGTCTCACGCTGACTTATTGTCGAGCATTGACATATTGTCTCACGCTGACTTAGTGTCACACACTGACTTATTGTCGAGCAGTGACTTATTGTCTCACGCTGACTTATTGTCGAGCAGTGACTTATTGTCACACACTGACTTATTGTCGAGCAGTGACTTATTGTCTCACGCTGACTTATTGTCTCACGCTGACTTATTGTCGAGCATTGACTTATTGTCTCACGCTGACTTATTGTCTCACGCTGACTTATTGTCGAGCATTGACTTATTGTCTCACACTGACTTATTGTCACACACTGACTTATTGTCTCACGCTGACTTATTGTCTCACGCTGACTTATTGTCTCACGCTGACTTATTGTCGAGCATTGACTTATTGTCTCACATTGACTTATTGTCTCACACTGACTTATTGTCTCACATTGACTTATTGTCTCACATTGACTTATAGGCTCACATTGACTTATTGTCTCACACTGACTTATTGTCTCACATTGACTTATTGTCTCACATTGACTTATTGTCTCACATTGACTTATTGTCGAGCATTGACTTATTGTCTCACACTGACTTATTGTCTCACATTGACTTATTGTCTCACACTGACTTATTGTCTCACATTGACTTATTGTCTCACGCTGACTTATTGTCTCACATTGACTTATTGTCTCACACTGACTTATTGTCTCACATTGACTTATTGTCTCACATTGACTTATTGTCTCACACTAACTTATTGTCGAGCATTGACTTATTGTCTCACACTGACTTATTGTCTCACATTGACTTATTCTCTCACACTGACATATTGTCACACACTGACTTATTGTCACACACTGACTTATTGTCTCACGCTGACTTATTGTCGAGCATTGACATATTGTCTCACGCTGACTTATTGTCACACACTGACTTATTGTCGAGTAGTGACTTATTGTCTCACGCTGACTTATTGTCTCACGCTGACTTATTGTCGAGCATTGACCATATTGTCTCACGCTGACTTATTGTCGAGCATTGACATATTGTCTCACGCTGACTTATTGTCGACCATTGACTTATTGTCTCGCGCTGACTTATTGTCGAGCATTGACTTATTGTCTCACGCTGACTTATTGTCGAGCATTGACTTATTGTCTCACGCTGACTTATTGTCGAGCATTGACTTATTGTCTCACGCTGACTTATTGTCGAGCATTGACTTATTGTCTCACGCTGACTTATTGTCGAGCATTGACTTATTGTCTCACGCTGACTTATTGTCGAGCATTGACTTATTGTCTCACGCTGACTTATTGTCACACACTGACTTATTGTCGAGCAGTGACTTATTGTCTCACGCTGACTTATTGTCGAGCATTGACTTATTGTCTCACGCTGACTTATTGTCGAGCATTGACATATTGTCTCACGCTGACTTATTGTCACACACTGACTTATTGTCGAGCAGTGACTTATTGTCTCACGCTGACTTATTGTCTCACGCTGACTTATTGTCGAGCATTGACATATTGTCTCACGCTGACTTTATTGTCGAGCATTGACTTATTGTCTCACGCTGACTTATTGTCGAGCATTGACTTATTGTCTCACGCTGACTTATTGTCGAGCATTGACTTATTGTCGAGCATTGACATATTGTCTCACGCTGACTTTATTGTCGAGCATTGACTTATTGTCTCACGCTGACTTATTGTCGAGCATTGACATATTGTCTCACACTGACTTATTGTCTCACACTGACTTATTGTCTCACACTGACTTATTGTCTCACGCTGACTTATTGTCTCACGCTGACTTATTGACTCACGCTGACTTATTGTCTCACGCTGACTTATTGTCTCACGCTGACTTATTGTCACACTGACTTATTGTCGAGCATTGACTTATTGTCACACACTGACTTATTGTCGAGCATTGACTTATTGTCTCACGCTGACTTATTGTCACACACTGACTTATTGTCGAGCATTGACTTATTGTCTCACGCTGACTTATTGTCACACACTGACTTAATGTCGAGCATTGACTTATTGTCTCACGCTGACTTATTGTCACACACTGACTTATTGTCTCACGCTGACTTATTGTCACACACTGACTTATTGTCTCACGCTGACTTATTGTCACACACTGACTTATTGTCTCACGCTGACTTATTGTCACACACTGACTTATTGTCTCACGCTGACTTATTGTCGAGCATTGACTTATTGTCTCACGCTGACTTATTGTCGAGCATTGACTTATTGTCTCACGCTGACTTATTGTCGACCATTGACTTATTGTCTCACGCTGACTTATTGTCGAGCATTGACTTATTGTCTCACGCTGACTTATTGTCGAGCATTGACTTATTGTCTCACGCTGACTTATTGTCGAGCATTGACTTATTGTCTCACGCTGACTTATTGTCGAGCATTGACTTATTGTCTCACGCTGACTTATTGTCACACACTGACTTATTGTCGAGCAGTGACTTATTGTCTCACGCTGACTTATTGTCGAGCATTGACTTATTGTCTCACGCTGACTTATTGTCGAGCATTGACATATTGTCTCACGCTGACTTAGTGTCACACACTGACTTATTGTCGAGCAGTGACTTATTGTCTCACGCTGACTTATTGTCGAGCAGTGACTTATTGTCACACACTGACTTATTGTCGAGCAGTGACTTATTGTCTCACGCTGACTTATTGTCTCACGCTGACTTATTGTCGAGCATTGACTTATTGTCTCACGCTGACTTATTGTCTCACGCTGACTTATTGTCGAGCATTGACTTATTGTCTCACACTGACTTATTGTCACACACTGACTTATTGTCTCACGCTGACTTATTGTCTCACGCTGACTTATTGTCTCACGCTGACTTATTGTCGAGCATTGACTTATTGTCTCACATTGACTTATTGTCTCACACTGACTTATTGTCTCACATTGACTTATTGTCTCACATTGACTTATTGTCTCACATTGACTTATTGTCTCACACTGACTTATTGTCTCACATTGACTTATTGTCTCACATTGACTTATTGTCTCACATTGACTTATTGTCGAGCATTGACTTATTGTCTCACACTGACTTATTGTCTCACATTGACTTATTGTCTCACACTGACTTATTGTCTCACATTGACTTATTGTCTCACGCTGACTTATTGTCTCACATTGACTTATTGTCTCACACTGACTTATTGTCTCACATTGACTTATTGTCTCACATTGACTTATTGTCTCACACTAACTTATTGTCGAGCATTGACTTATTGTCTCACACTGACTTATTGTCTCACATTGACTTATTCTCTCACACTGACATATTGTCACACACTGACTTATTGTCACACACTGACTTATTGTCTCACGCTGACTTATTGTCGAGCATTGACATATTGTCTCACGCTGACTTATTGTCACACACTGACTTATTGTCGAGTAGTGACTTATTGTCTCACGCTGACTTATTGTCTCACGCTGACTTATTGTCGAGCATTGACCATATTGTCTCACGCTGACTTATTGTCGAGCATTGACATATTGTCTCACGCTGACTTATTGTCGACCATTGACTTATTGTCTCGCGCTGACTTATTGTCGAGCATTGACTTATTGTCTCACGCTGACTTATTGTCGAGCATTGACTTATTGTCTCACGCTGACTTATTGTCGAGCATTGACTTATTGTCTCACGCTGACTTATTGTCGAGCATTGACTTATTGTCTCACGCTGACTTATTGTCGAGCATTGACTTATTGTCTCACGCTGACTTATTGTCGAGCATTGACTTATTGTCTCACGCTGACTTATTGTCACACACTGACTTATTGTCGAGCAGTGACTTATTGTCTCACGCTGACTTATTGTCGAGCATTGACTTATTGTCTCACGCTGACTTATTGTCGAGCATTGACATATTGTCTCACGCTGACTTATTGTCACACACTGACTTATTGTCGAGCAGTGACTTATTGTCTCACGCTGACTTATTGTCTCACGCTGACTTATTGTCGAGCATTGACATATTGTCTCACGCTGACTTTATTGTCGAGCATTGACTTATTGTCTCACGCTGACTTATTGTCGAGCATTGACTTATTGTCTCACGCTGACTTATTGTCGAGCATTGACTTATTGTCGAGCATTGACATATTGTCTCACGCTGACTTTATTGTCGAGCATTGACTTATTGTCTCACGCTGACTTATTGTCGAGCATTGACATATTGTCTCACACTGACTTATTGTCTCACACTGACTTATTGTCTCACACTGACTTATTGTCTCACGCTGACTTATTGTCTCACGCTGACTTATTGTCTCACGCTGACTTATTGTCTCACGCTGACTTATTGTCTCACGCTGACTTATTGTCACACACTGACTTATTGTCGAGCATTGACTTATTGTCACACACTGACTTATTGTCGAGCATTGACTTATTGTCTCACGCTGACTTATTGTCACACACTGACTTATTGTCGAGCATTGACTTATTGTCTCACGCTGACTTATTGTCACACACTGACTTAATGTCGAGCATTGACTTATTGTCTCACGCTGACTTATTGTCACACACTGACTTATTGTCTCACGCTGACTTATTGTCACACACTGACTTATTGTCTCACGCTGACTTATTGTCACACACTGACTTATTGTCTCACGCTGACTTATTGTCACACACTGACTTATTGTCTCACGCTGACTTATTGTCACACACTGACTTATTGTCTCACGCTGACTTATTGTCACACACTGACTTATTGTCTCACGCTGACTTATTGTCTCACGCTGACTTATTGTCACACACTGACTTATTGTCACACACTGACTTATTGTCTCACGCTGACTTATTGTCGAGCATTGACTTATTGTCTCACGCTGACTTATTGTCGAGCATTGACTTATTGTCGAGCATTGACATATTGTCTCACGCTGACTTTATTGTCGAGCATTGACTTATTGTCTCACGCTGACTTATTGTCGAGCATTGACATATTGTCTCACACTGACTTATTGTCTCACACTGACTTATTGTCTCACACTGACTTATTGTCTCACGCTGACTTATTGTCTCACGCTGACTTATTGTCTCACGCTGACTTATTGTCTCACGCTGACTTATTGTCTCACGCTGACTTATTGTCACACACTGACTTATTGTCGAGCATTGACTTATTGTCACACACTGACTTATTGTCGAGCATTGACTTATTGTCTCACGCTGACTTATTGTCACACACTGACTTATTGTCGAGCATTGACTTATTGTCTCACGCTGACTTATTGTCACACACTGACTTAATGTCGAGCATTGACTTATTGTCTCACGCTGACTTATTGTCACACACTGACTTATTGTCTCACGCTGACTTATTGTCACACACTGACTTATTGTCTCACGCTGACTTATTGTCACACACTGACTTATTGTCTCACGCTGACTTATTGTCACACACTGACTTATTGTCTCACGCTGACTTATTGTCACACACTGACTTATTGTCTCACGCTGACTTATTGTCACACACTGACTTATTGTCTCACGCTGACTTATTGTCTCACGCTGACTTATTGTCACACACTGACTTATTGTCACACACTGACTTATTGTCTCACGCTGACTTATTGTCACACACTGACTTATTGTCTCACGCTGACTTATTGTCACACACTGACTTATTGTCGAGCATTGACTTATTGTCTCACGCTGACTTATTGTCACACACTGACTTATTGTCGAGCATTGACTTATTGTCACACACTGACTTATTGTCGAGCATTGACTTATTGTCTCACGCTGACTTATTGTCTCACGCTGACTTATTGTCGAGCATTGACTTATTGTCTCACGCTGACTTATTGTCTCACACTGACTTATTGTCTCACGCTGACTTATTGTCTCACGCTGACTTATTGTCGAGCATTGACTTATTGTCTCACGCTGACTTATTGTCGAGCATTGACTTATTGTCTCACGCTGACTTATTGTCGAGCATTGACTTATTGTCACACACTGACTTATTGTCGAGCATTGACTTATTGTCTCACGCTGACTTATTGTCACACACTGACTTATTGTCGAGCATTGACTTATTGTCACACACTGACTTATTGTCGAGCATTGACTTATTGTCACACACTGACTTATTGTCGAGCATTGACTTATTGTCTCACGCTGACTTATTGTCGAGCATTGACATATTGTCTCACGCTGACTTATTGTCACACACTGACTTATTGTCGAGCAGTGACTTATTGTCTCACGCTGACTTATTGTCTCACGCTGACTTATTGTCGAGCATTGACATATTGTCTCACGCTGACTTATTGTCGAGCATTGACATATTGTCTCACGCTGACTTATTGTCGAGCATTGACATATTGTCTCACACTGACTTATTGTCGAGCATTGACATATTGTCTCACGCTAACTTATTGTCGAGCATTGACATATTGTCTCACGCTGACTTATTGTCGACCATTGACTTATTGTCTCGCGCTGACTTATTGTCGAGCATTGACTTATTGTCTCACGCTGACTTATTGTCGAGCATTGACTTATTGTCTCACGCTGACTTATTGTCGAGCATTGACTTATTGTCTCACGCTGACTTATTGTCGAGCATTGACTTATTGTCTCACGCTGACTTATTGTCGAGCATTGACTTATTGTCTCACGCTGACTTATTGTCGAGCAGTGACTTATTGTCTCACGCTGACTTATTGTCGAGCATTGACTTATTGTCTCACGCTGACTTATTGTCGAGCAGTGACTTATTGTCTCACGCTGACTTATTGTCACTCACTGACTTATTGTCGAGCAGTGACTTATTGTCTCACGCTGACTTATTGTCTCACGCTGACTTACTGTCTCACGCTGACTTATTGTCTCACGCTGACTTATTGTCTCACGCTGACTTATTGTCGAGCAGTGACTTATTGTCTCACGCTGACTTATTGTCTCACGCTGACTTATTGTCGAGCAGTGACTTATTGTCTCACGCTGACTTATTGTCACACACTGACTTATTGTCGAGCATTGACTTATTGTCTCACGCTGACTTATTGTCACACACTGACTTATTGTCGAGCAGTGACTTATTGTCTCACGCTGACTTATTGTCACACACTGACTTATTGTCGAGCATTGACTTATTGTCTCACGCTGACTTATTGTCGAGCAGTGACATATTGTCTCGCGCTGACTTATTGTCACACACTGACTTAATGTCGAGCATTGACTTATTGTCTCACGCTGACTTATTGTCACACACTGACTTATTGTCTCACGCTGACTTATTGTCACACACTGACTTATTGTCTCACGCTGACTTATTGTCACACACTGACTTATTGTCTCACGCTGACTTATTGTCACACACTGACTTATTGTCTCACGCTGACTTATTGTCACACACTGACTTATTGTCTCACGCTGACTTATTGTCACACACTGACTTATTGTCTCACGCTGACTTATTGTCGAGCATTGACATATTGTCTCGCGCTGACTTATTGTCACACACTGACTTAATGTCGAGCATTGACTTATTGTCTCACGCTGACTTATTGTCACACACTGACTTATTGTCTCACGCTGACTTATTGTCTCACGCTGACTTATTGTCACACACTGACTTATTGTCACACACTGACTTATTGTCTCACGCTGACTTATTGTCAAAACACTGACTTATTGTCTCACGCTGACTTATTGTCACACACTGACTTATTGTCGAGCATTGACTTATTGTCTCACGCTGACTTATTGTCACACACTGACTTATTGTCGAGCATTGACTTATTGTCACACACTGACTTATTGTCGAGCATTGACTTATTGTCTCACGCTGACTTATTGTCTCACGCTGACTTATTGTCGAGCATTGACTTATTGTCTCACGCTGACTTATTGTCTCACACTGACTTATTGTCTCACGCTGACTTATTGTCTCACGCTGACTTATTGTCTCACGCTGACTTATTGTCTCACGCTGACTTATTGTCTCACGCTGACTTATTGTCACACACTGACTTATTGTCGAGCATTGACTTATTGTCACACACTGACTTATTGTCGAGCATTGACTTATTGTCTCACGCTGACTTATTGTCACACACTGACTTATTGTCGAGCATTGACTTATTGTCACACACTGACTTATTGTCGAGCATTGACTTCTTGTCACACACTGACTTATTGTCGAGCATTGACTTATTGTCTCACGCTGACTTATTGTCGAGCATTGACATATTGTCTCACGCTGACTTATTGTCACACACTGACTTATTGTCGAGCAGTGACTTATTGTCTCACGCTGACTTATTGTCTCACGCTGACTTATTGTCGAGCATTGACATATTGTCTCACGCTGACTTATTGTCGAGCATTGACATATTGTCTCACGCTGACTTATTGTCGAGCATTGACATATTGTCTCACACTGACTTATTGTCGAGCATTGACATATTGTCTCACGCTGACTTATTGTCGAGCATTGACATATTGTCTCACGCTGACTTATTGTCGACCATTGACTTATTGTCTCGCGCTGACTTATTGTCGAGCATTGACTTATTGTCTCACGCTGACTTATTGTCGAGCATTGACTTATTGTCTCACGCTGACTTATTGTCGAGCATTGATTTATTGTCTCACGCTGACTTATTGTCGAGCATTGACTTATTGTCTCACGCTGACTTATTGTCGAGCATTGACTTATTGTCTCACGCTGACTTATTGTCGAGCAGTGACTTATTGTCTCACGCTGACTTATTGTCGAGCATTGACTTATTGTCTCACGCTGACTTATTGTCGAGCAGTGACTTATTGTCTCACGCTGACTTATTGTCACACACTGACTTATTGTCGAGCAGTGACTTATTGTCTCACGCTGACTTATTGTCTCACGCTGACTTACTGTCTCACGCTGACTTATTGTCTCACGCTGACTTATTGTCTCACGCTGACTTATTGTCGAGCAGTGACTTATTGTCTCACGCTGACTTATTGTCTCACGCTGACTTATTGTCGAGCAGTGACTTATTGTCTCACGCTGACTTATTGTCACACACTGACTTATTGTCGAGCATTGACTTATTGTCTCACGCTGACTTATTGTCACACACTGACTTATTGTCGAGCAGTGACTTATTGTCTCACGCTGACTTATTGTCACACACTGACTTATTGTCTCACGCTGACTTATTGTCGAGCAGTGACTTATTGTCTCACGCTGACTTATTGTCTCACGCTGACTTATTGTCTCACGCTGACTTATTGTCTCACGCTGACTTATTGTCGAGCAGTGACTTATTGTCTCACGCTGACTTATTGTCTCACGCTGACTTATTGTCACACACTGACTTATTGTCTCACGCTGACTTATTGTCTCACGCTGACTTATTGTCTCACGCTGACTTATTGTCACACACTGACTTATTGTCTCACGCTGACTTATTGTCTCACGCTGACTTATTGTCTCACGCTGACTTATTGTCTCACGCTGACTTATTGTCTCACGCTGACTTATTGTCTCACGCTGACTTATTGTCACACACTGACTTATTGTCTCACGCTGACTTATTGTCTCACGCTGACTTATTGTCTCACGCTGACTTATTGTCTCACGCTGACTTATTGTCACACACTGACTTATTGTCTCACGCTGACTTATTGTCTCACGCTGACTTATTGTCTCACGCTGACTTATTGTCTCACGCTGACTTATTGTCACACACTGACTTATTGTCACACACTGACTTATTGTCACACACTGACTTATTGTCTCACGCTGACTTATTGTCTCATGCTGACTTATTGTCTCACGCTGACTTATTGTCACACACTGACTTATTGTCTCACGCTGACTTATTGTCGAGCAGTGACTTATTGTCTCACGCTGACTTATTGTCTCACGCTGACTTATTGTCTCACGCTGACTTATTGTCTCACGCTGACTTATTGTCGAGCAGTGACTTATTGTCTCACGCTGACTTATTGTCTCACGCTGACTTATTGTCGAGCAGTGACTTATTGTCTCACGCTGACTTATTGTCACACACTGACTTATTGTCGAGCATTGACTTATTGTCTCACGCTGACTTATTGTCACACACTGACTTATTGTCGAGCAGTGACTTATTGTCTCACGCTGACTTATTGTCACACACTGACTTATTGTCGAGCATTGACATATTGTCTCGCGCTGACTTATTGTCACACACTGACTTATTGTCACACACTGACTTATTGTCGAGCAGTGACTTATTGTCTCACGCTGACTTATTGTCTCACGCTGACTTATTGTCGAGCATTGACATATTGTCTCACGCTGACTTATTGTCGAGCATTGACTTATTGTCTCACGCTGACTTATTGTCGAGCATTGACTTATTGTCTCACGCTGACTTATTGTCGAGCATTGACATATTGTCTCACGCTGACTTATTGTCTCACGCTGACTTATTGTCACACACTGACTTATTGTCGAGCAGTGACTTATTGTCTCACGCTGACTTATTGTCGAGCATTGACTTATTGTCTCACGCTGACTTATTGTCGAGCATTGACATATTGTCTCACGCTGACTTATTGTCGATCATTGACTTATTGTCTCACGCTGACTTATTGTCTCACGCTGACTTATTGTCTCACGCTGACTTATTGTCTCACGCTGACTTATTGTCTCACGCTGACTTATTGTCGAGCATTGACTTATTGTCTCACGCTGACTTATTGTCTCACGCTGACTTATTGTCGAGCATTGACTTATTGTCTCACGCTGACTTATTGTCTCACGCTGACTTATTGTCGAGCATTGACTTATTGTCTCACGCTGACTTATTGTCTCACGCTGACTTATTGTCTCACGCTGACTTATTGTCGAGCAGTGACTTATTGTCACACACTGACTTATTGTCGAGCAGTGACTTATTGTCTCACGCTGACTTATTGTCGAGCATTGACTTATTGTCTCTTCTTCTTCTACCTTTTAGCTCCCAGTGGAGCATAGGTCTTCAACAAACACTTTCCAAGTCGTTCTGTTTTTTGCAATTCTTTTAAGATCATTCCATGTCTTCCCCATCATCTTCATCTCTGCTTCAATCTGTCTTCTCCAAGAATTCCTTGGTCTTCCTCTTTGTCTTTTCCCCTGGGGATTCCAAAAAAGGGCCTGTTGTGTAATACTCTCAGTTGGTTTCCGTAGTGTGTGTCCTATCCATCGCCATCGTCTTCGCTGTATTTCTTTATCCACTGGTATTTGACCGGTACATTTCCATAATTCCACGTTTGTGACTTTGTCCTGCCATTTCCATCCCTTTATTCTGCGCAAGCATCCATTAATGAAAGTCTGTACCTTCGTGATTGTCAATTTTGTTATTCTCCATGTTTCACAGCCATATAATAGAACCGACTTAACATTGGAGTTGAAAATTTGTATTTTTGTATTTAGCCTAATTTCTTTGGATTTCCATATGTTTCCCAGTGCAATGAAAGCTCCTCTTGCTTTTGATATCCTTATTTTGGTATCGTTTTCTGTTCCTCCCTCTTTATCTATATTACTGCCCAGATATATATAAGATTGTACGTCTAGTAGAGGTATTTCTCCTAGTTTTATTTGGTTATTGCCAACTGCATTAATTCTCATAATGTTGGTCTTATCTCTATTAATCTTTAGTCCTAGCTGTTGTGATCTCTCATCTAATATACTCATTTTATCTTGCATCTGTTGGTGGCTGTGTGATAGGAGAGCGATGTCATCAGCAAAGTCTAAATCATCAAGTTGTTTGGTCAGTGACCACTGGATCCCATTTCTGTTGTTTTGAGTTATTTTCATAATCCAATCTATGGCCAGTAGAAAGAGAAATGGAGACAGAAGGCATCCTTGTCTTACTCCTGTTCTTATTTCAAATGCTTCTGTAAGCTGTCCTTCATGCACCACACTACATTTTGTTCCTTCATACATTGTTTTTATCAGGTTAATAAACTTTATGGGGATTCCATAATGACTCAGCAACTTCCAAAGCATTCTTCTGTCTAAACTATCAAATGCCTTTTCGTAATCTATGAATCCAATATAAAGTGGGGATTTTAGTTCTAAACTTTGTTCAACTATTATACGTAGAGTAGTTATTTGATCAGCACATGATCTGTTCTTCCTAAAACCTGCTTGTTCATCTCTCAAGTGTTTCTCTATAGCCTCTTTTAGTCTCTCCAGAATGATTCTGCCTAATATTTTTCCTGGCACTGATAGTAGCATAATTCCCCTATAATTTGTGCACTCCTGTAAACTTCCTTTCTTTGGTAATTTGATCATATAACCTTCTCTCCAGTCTTTAGGTATTTCTTCCCTCTCCCAAATTTTATCCAATAGATTATGTAACATCTTGGTAGAGGTGATAATATCTGCTTTGATGGCTTCCGAAGGAATTTCATCTGGTCCTGTGGCTTTACCATCTTTTAACAGACTTATTGTCTCACGCTGACTTATTGTCTCACGCTGACTTATTGTCGAGCATTGACTTATTGTCTCACGCTGACTTATTGTCTCACGCTGACTTATTGTCGAGCATTGACTTATTGTCTCACGCTGACTTATTGTCTCACGCTGACTTATTGTCGAGCATTGACTTATTGTCTCACGCTGACTTATTGTCGAGCATTGACTTATTGTCTCACGCTGACTTATTGTCGAGCATTGACTTATTGTCTCACATTGACTTATTGTCTCACGCTGACTTATTGTCTCACGCTGACTTATTGTCTCACACTGACTTATTGTCTCACGCTGACTTATTGTCGAGCAGTGACTTATTGTCTCACGCTGACTTATTGTCTCACGCTGACTTATTGTCGAGCATTGACTTATTGTCTCACGCTGACTTATTGTCGAGCAGTGACTTATTGTCTCACGCTGACTTATTGTCGAGCATTGACTTATTGTCTCACGCTGACTTATTGTCGAGCATTGACTTATTGTCTCACGCTGACTTATTGTCGAGCATTGACTTATTGTCTCACACTGACTTATTGTCGAGCATTGACTTATTGTCTCACGCTGACTTATTGTCGAGCATTGACTTATTGTCGCACACTGACACATTGTAAAGCACTGATTTATTGACAGCAACAGAGCTGGCAGCTGTCAGTTACTCATAGCTGACTTCTTGGGCAGGGATCAGTGAATTAGAACCATACATACCACACTTCACTATGGCTGTAGAAACAAACTAACCAGTCTAGTCTGGCTAATCGAGTAGGTACTGGAGAAGGAAGACTCAAGATGGCGTGCTGAAGTTGCAAGTGTTGGTCAGAATGGTGCAATTAAACACAACACAACACATGCACGCTCACATGAAGTCATTGTAAGTTCAAATTACGAAGAGGATCTATCAATTCCTTTGACTGTCATAGGGCGAGTTCCAGAAAGATTGGCATAATTTGCCGGATTCTCTTGAAGACGTTGGAGCTTGTCCATCCTGGAGGTACTATGACTTTAGATCTTTTCTATCAACGGACAAATCATTGCCGAAACCCCAACGATATTAACCTTGTTGACTAGTCACTTGGACGCACCAGAAAGCCCTACTTGGTTGTGAAGTAATTTCTTTATCAGCTTTGAATTGATACCGCTGACAGGTCGACCACAGGCGTAAACTTGTGTTATCCGCAGTAGAGTTTCAGATCTGACACCGAGAAGGTAGGTATAACAGTAGTTTGTCAAATTGTGCTCTAGTTGATTCACTCATTTGCGTCTTTTCATGAAAATATACATGCTTATTATTTTATACATTGAAAGTGAATAGAAAAGGCTGTCTCTTAAAATTAGAAAATTTTTGTGGTTAAAAAGTGAACGTTTCATCCACCGAAACTCTCAAATCCTTGATCTTCATGTTACTATCACTAACTACTAAGCTGTCATTCATACGAACATATTGACTTTAGTTTAAGAAATGTGCATTCCTGTCACAAATTGAAACCACTTTCATAAAGTATTGATTTTAAGGTCTGAAATTCACAATGAGTGGAATGTACTATAGGGACAATTTCATGAATGAATGCTGAAAGATTTCCACCTTAATCTTCAAGACTATAACTAGAATGCCAGTGTTTGAGATGAAAGCAAACAGCTGTGGAATAAGCCGAACAAACTGATGGAATTAAATTCTGCAAGAAATTCCTAACGTACCGCATATAGACATCTCTGACAGTCCCTGGATAAGAACAAGAGAAATCAAAGTTGATGTATCCGCAATTCAAACCTAGTTCGGCTCCTAAAAAGAAGGCTAGAAATCTACCTTGAATAGTCAACGATGGATATCAAAAGAGGCAAATACAAGGAAACGCGAGGTTTAAATTTCCACCGACAGACAGGATATTTCCAAATGTCAAAGTTCATACCAGAACATTTAATCTCTTCAAGGACTCTGACCTTGACTGTTGTCATGAACAAGACAGAGGTCATGTTTTCAGGAGTCAATAATTCAGGTCTCGACCTCTCCGTGAATAAACGGCACACATATAAATACAATTACCCTTATTTATAACATAAACAAGTGTGTTATAAAAAAAAACTAATAAATAACAATTAGCAACGATAAAACAGCTCAGTCGGTCCTTTCTCATGTACTAATGCTCCACCGCTGGGAAAATGGCGACTGCCATAAAACGGGTTCATAAACTCAGTGTTTCACTTTATGAATGCGTGGAAAAACTGAATACGATAATGGTATTAGTGCGAATGCTCTACTTTTAAAATGGAGGAAATGGTCTTTCACTTTATGGATTGAAGAAAAACAAAGTGAATGTCATAGAAATGATAGTAATGTACATGTTTCACTTTGTGAATGGTGAAAAATGCTGAAATATCACAAGGAAATGTTCTTTAGACATGACTTTATAGGATGGACATTTATTGAAGATATAAGAAGCGAATATTAACGGATATGCTTGATTGTTGCGTTCGCCCGATGACTAAAGGAGTTCACCACTTCGTCACCCGTACTTAAAAGGACGTTAAGTGAGCGTGTCTGCGTTGTGTTGTAGTTTACAGTATAACTTTGATATTTGCGCCTTTCGGCTCAACACATCCGACTTCAGCACGACATCTTTGAGTACCGGGTTGTCTTCCCTCTCGATCCATCCTCGCTTGGCCAGACTAGACAGGTATGTCTGTTACTAGAAGCACCACGGAGAGATGGAGCAGGGTCTGGATGGTTCTCATTCACCGATCCTAGCGCAAGCCATCAGCTGTAGATCACTGACAATTCCAGCTCTGCTGATGTGAGGCACGCCTTCGCATCCGTCAAAGACATTAGCCAATATGGCAGAAAAACGAATGGAAAATACGTGACCTTCGTTAAGTGTCAAGACCTTTAGAACCGTTGTGCTTCTGTGAAACTCTTTGCTGCTTTCACCGGTTATTTATTTATTTTTTTCGAGCAAAGCTCATTCGATAGATCTAAAAAAATACGCCAATGTCTTTGAGTGCAACTGAAGCGGAGTCAGAATACTATGCATGGAAATAAGAATAATCATGCCAATTTTACAAGAACTTGAAAGGAAGGAATGACGAAAGAAAGAAGGAAGGAAGGAAGGAAGGAAGGAAGGAAGGAAGGAAGGAAGGAAGGAAGGAAGGAAGGAAGGAAGGAAGGAAGGAAGGAAGGAAGGAAGGAAGGAAGGAAGGAAGGAAGGAAGGAAAGAAAGAAAGAAGAGAAAGAAAGAAAGAAAAATGCAGACTTAGAAAAAATGTCGGTGGAAGATAATACAATCGAGCTGTGATTGACTGCTGCAGTAACCGCTCATCACTGACAGGACAGAGCAGCTATCACATTTACAACAGGGACACGTTAGATTGTAATATTCCTGAAACCTTAAAAGTGGCAACAATTCAACTAGCAATGTTAACAGTTGAGAGGTGTGCTAACTTTTGCATCCGATAACGTCACATTCAGGACTGACTATTTCAGAGTTCACAGACAGACAAAGAGAAAGTTTAGGAGGACATTGAAGACATTGCACACAAGTTCTTTGGCATGTGATGAGTGTCAATTACATTATAAAGGTAGGCTTATTCTTCTTTCGCTCTCTCTTTCAACGATTCACTAATAAAGACTTCGTCTTTTTCTTTCCTTCCGCATTTGCCTTTCAGCGTCGATGGGAGATATAGTTTGTGATCTTTTGCTCTTCTGCTTGCCTTTGCTGCTGTTATGTTTCCTAGTGTTTATAATACTCTGTCTATCCATCTTTCTCGTCGCCGGCCATTGGGTCTGGTGTTCTCGCAACGTTTATTAAAAGCTCGTAATGTTTTGTTTTGATCTTTCTGCCTTATCACGTGGCCAAACCATTGTGTCTGTTGTTTCTTTATATATTCTATGGTGGGAATTATTGTTAGCTTTTTTTTTCTCTCAGTTCTCCATTTCTGATCTTGTCTCTCAGGCTGTTTCTTGTCATTCGTCTAACACTTTTCATCTCCAAAATGGTTATTTTTATAATTGTTCTTGCATCTAGGGTCCAGGACTGGCATTGGTAGCACAGCGTTGGAATGAAGATTGTTTTGTAGAGTGCCTGTTTTGCCTCAAGAGATATTTCCTTATTGGACAATAATGGTGATAGCTGTCATATGATTTGACAAGCTTTGCTGTATCTTGAGTCTATTTCTGCAGTTTGTGAAATTGTCGTTAAAGATTGGCTTCCGTAATGTCAAATGTAAAACGGAAACAATTTAAAGGTTTGATATCTCAACACACAGGGAATTGTGATCGTGACCTTTCTCGCGTACATTACATTGGAAAGTTCACGTTACCGAAGGAAGTCTGGGTTAGAGATTGTTCTGTTAATCAATGTATCATGTTTGAGCAAATATTACTTGTTTTGTTTCTCAATCAATGTATCATGTCTGAGCATATATTGCTTGTTCTGTTTCTCAATCAATGTATCATGTCTGAGCAAATATTACTTGTTTTGTTACTCAATTAGTTTATCCTTGAGCATATATTGCTTGTTAACAGAACTGAGTTTACTCAGTTTAGACTGCCTGAACAGATACCGTTCTGTTACTCAGTTTAAACTGCCTGAGCTGATATTGCTTGCTCTGTTAATCAGTTTAAACTGCCTGAGCTGATATTGCTTGCTCTGTTAATCAGTTTAAACTGCCTAAGCTGATATTGCTTTCTCTGTTAATCAGTTTAAACTGCCTAAGCTGATATTGCTTTCTCTGTTAATCAGTTTAAACTGCCTAAGCTGATATTGCTTTCTCTGTTAATCAGTTTAAACTGCCTAAGCTGATATTGCTTTCTCTGTTAATCAGTTTAAACTGCCTAAGCTGATATTGCTCGCTCTGTTACTCAATCAGTTTCTCCTGTCCGTGTAGAGATTGTTAGTTCTCATACACAATCAGTACACCCTGTATGTTTATTCTGATACTCCATAAGCTCATCCTGTCTGACCAGAGATAGTTTGTTATATAATACCGTGAGTTTAACCGTCCAAAGCAGATATTATGTTTTCTATTATACCATAATTTCATATTGTCTGTTTGTATCATTACGCCATCAGTTTGCGTATGTGTGATTAATTAATGAATGACTTATGCCATCAAGTATGCAGTGTGAACAGTTAGTAAGTGTCCAAACTTAAGATTGCAAAATGTCCTAAGATACTAGAAATGTACTCGAGATACGTCAATGTGGTAATGAGATATACGATCTCACGGATATCAATAAAATCTTCACATGTCTTAGTTTAAACCAAACTTTACATATATCAGATTATATAATGTCCAGAGCCACTCACTTCGAATGAGGATAGGTGACCACGACGAGGACAAACATTTACAACATCAAGTCGCTGAGGTTACAGAAAGAGATACTATTGGATTGTTATCATCATAAGCTATATGGAAAATAGTTGAAGATATGATGTGGAGCTATCAGCACGTATTCAATACACTCTTTTTAAAGACTATGCAGAGAATGTCGTTGCGGGGTAGCTGATCATGAAATCGATCAGCATGTTAATATTTAAAATATAAATATATAAGTGCTTTTGGCGCACTTCCGTTCTTTCAGAAGAAAGATTCTTCTTAGATCTTATAGGGAACTTTTTATTCACATTTTATTCTCCTTTATTCTTTTATTTCTCTTTCTAGTTTGATTTTTTAAAATTATTTATTTTATTTACTTTAAATATATATTTGTACGTGTGTTGTATGTTTGTTCCTGTTGAAGACCCTTACGCCGAAACGTTGTTGTGATTTATGGTGTCCACTTGTTACGTGAAGCTTTAACCATACCTTATTTTTTTTAATAGATATTTTGTTCATTTTTCCTCTCTGTTAGCTTCTCTGCAGCTTCGCATTTTGATGCATTTCTTTGCCTTGACCCTACTTGTTAATATTTACTTTGGTGGGATTGATAAACTTGCACAAATTGGTGAATCCGTTAGAAGAGAGGGCATGTCATGTTTACAGCCATCGGTGCGGCCGAGAAGGGGGTTTTCCTTCAATGAACGTTTAATAACAAATCAGGCTGATGCGTCGACAGTGAACATTTTTGTTTAATAGAAGACTAGACATTTCGAAACTAATGTCTCCTCGACCCCGACACGCCAAACTAGGCAGAACATATGAGGATGAGGAGAAGAGGAAAACTATTAATTCAACAGAGCTATATGCGATGTTAGTCATCGTTAACAAGAGAAGACACACTTAATTCTTCCTTTCTACGTTTAAAAAAAAAAACGTTTTACACGCCGTGCTGCAGTAGGACTGATATAGCCACCATTTTGTTTGTAATGTAGTTACCTTATATAATATATATATATATATATATATATATATATATATATATATATATATATATATCAGATTAGAGATATAGGGAAAAACCAATGAGTGTGTCATCATCATCATGTACCCTGCCGGTTAGCGTAGGCGATCATGTCCCTCCACAATCTTCTATCTACAGTGCATCGTATCAGTTCTGTTGTTGACTGTTTTCCATGCCATGACACAAAGCTATCCAGTATTTTCTCTCTTTGTCGTCCGCGATCTCTCTTTCCTTTTATTTTGCCAGTTGTAACCAAGTATTCCAACTTTCCTCTTCTCATGATGTGCCTGAAAAATGTTGATTGCTTCTTTCTGATGTTTTTTAAGAGCTCCCTTTTTGTGTTGGCCTCTTTGAGAACCTCCTCATTGGTCTTTTTATCTGTCCAGGGAACTTTCAACATTCTTCTGAGAAATCCCATCTCTGTGGCCTCTAATCGTCTTTTCATTTGTTTGTCTACTGTCCATGATTCGCTTCCATAGGTCAGAATTGGTTCTATATAGCACCGATGAACTCTTTTTCTCATTTCTATTGGTATAGATTTGTTGCATAAGATATTTTTCATCTTCTGAAATGCTATTTTGGCCTGAGCTATTCTGCTTTTTTTATTTCTGTGATGCATCTCCCATCTGATGTTGTCATTGTGCCCAAGTATTTGAAACGTTGTACTTGTTTCAGATTTGTCTCGTTTATTTTTATGCTGCATGATGGTGATGATTGTTTCTTCGATATAACCATTACTTCTGTTTTCTTACTATTCAGACTGAGACCTTTCTTGTTGCTTTCTTCTACTATTATGTCTATTATTTCTTGTTGTTCGTTCTCTGTCTCTGCTATTAAGACTGTGTCATCCGCATATCGCAAATTATTTATGTTGTGACCGTTGACTTCAATTCCTTTTTTGTCTACTAGTGATCTCATAATATATTCGCTGTAAAGTGAAAACAAATCCGGTGACAGAACACAGCCTTGTCTGACTCCTTGTTTTATATATTGGAATTGTCCTGTTTGGTTGTTAATTCGTATAGCTGCTGTTTGTTGCCAGTACATGTTTTTTATGAGTGTTAAATTTAATTAAATCCCTGATTATTCGGCTTCAAATATATGACAACGGGTAGACCAAAAGCGCCCAAAAACAGCCCAGCTGAACACCATCAGCGGCTCATAGATGACAGTACCAGGGTCAGAGAACTATAAATGATCAAGATCCTACCCCATCTCCACGAAGAGGGCCTCGGAGTGATCGATTAGGGAAGAAAAGCCAATACCCAAAATGTGACGTTAAAAACGGAGTTGTTGGACACAATGAGACAGCTAACGTAGCTTGCGGTAAAGCGCTATACAAAACATTTACGCACATTGAACGTCCTTCTATGGGCGGACGGTGACAAGAAATAGTCTTTCTACGATTGAAGAATTAAAGGAAGAAAAAGATGTAGGAAATCATCAATTTATGTTCACTTTTCGTATTGAAGAATACGTCGGAGCTCGACTTCTGAAGTCTCTGTATCTTGATTTGATGATACGATCTGATTATTGTTGGTCTGTTTTTCGTTTTGTTTTATTTACGTCTATCATTGTCTCTTTACTTTCTATTTTTGCACTCGAAGATGACTTTTTTTTATGATCTTACGTCTTTTTATTTTTCCTTTCTCTTCTTCGTTTCGGGCTGACGAAGCAGTTACTACTACTCTAAAAAAAAAAAAAAAATAAGAGCCCCGTCACTCCAAGTGCCATATTGGAAATATGATATTAGTGACCCTAAATTTTACAGAAATTGATTTTTGGGGTAATGTGGTCGGTATTACACCCGTGCCGCTTTACTTTCCCAGAAAAAACCGGTACCCATTTAAGCCTGGGTGAACCCGGAAGCCGTCGGTTGGAATCGAAACCTACCCCTTGTCCTTTGTAGTCCAGTTCACTAACCACTGAGCTATCACGGCTCCCTAGTTACTACTAGTCTACCTGTCTTATATTTATTTATTAAAAAAAAAAAAAAAGATTATCTGTACGGCGGGGTCTGCAGGGGGAGGAGGGAGGTGGATTTATAAAACCGGAGAATAGAGACCGCTTGCCTAGTGCAGTCGCCGCGAGGCTTTCATGTCTGAGTTTTTAATTTCACCCCCGATTAAAAAAAAAAAAAACGTTGAATACCACCGGATTGGAACCCGCGTTCGTTGAAGCCCAAGTTATCGAATCTGCCGTCCGCTCTCATTATTTCTTTATATATTCCAAACGTTTGGTTTATATTCACATTTCCTTAATATTACAATTGTCTTGATAACATTTAACATGTAAATATTCTATGTAAACTTTTAGTGGCTTCAATACGTATTGCAGTGTATATTTCCTGCCGTTGACTACTTAACTTTTCTATTCTATAAAATTACATTTCTGTGGGTGATTTATTTATTTTACGACATAATGACAGAGAAAACAATTATGGAGGATATAGTTTGTGTTAAACGAGGAAGACATAGCTAGAAGAAGCTGATCGCAAAGATGTCGCAGACGAGCTTGGATTGACAGTTGCAGAATCAAATATATCGCGCAGTATAGAGATTCAATATAGCAGTCATGAGAGTCACGTTTCAAATGAGACAAGCAACTAGATGCTAGTTGCCGACATTGAGCACTTCACAACTGCAAATAAGGTAACCATGTTAAAAGAAACAAATTTACTCTGGAGTTGAGTGTATCAAAAGACTTATACAGACTATCAATACACTATCATCTTCACCTTCATTAGGAAGTTCTCAAAGAGGCCAAAACAAAAAGGGAGCTCTTAAAAAACATCAGAAAGAAGCAATCAACATTTATCGGGCACATCATGAGAAGAGGACAGTTGGAATACTTGGTTACAACTGGCAAAATAAAAGGAAAGAGAGATCGCGGACGACAAAGAGAGAAAATACTGGATAGCTTGGTGTCATGACATGTAAAACAGCCAACAACAGAACTGATACGATGCACTGTAGATAGAAGATTGTGGAGGGACATGATCACCTACGCCAACCGGTATGGCACATGATGATGATGATCATAATCTTCACTTTAGATCTTTTGGGTTTTGTCTTTTTCTTGACGAGTTACTCAACCTTAGACTGTGTCCTCTGTTAAATTAGACTACAACTATGAACTCGCTAGAGATGTTGTTGGCTAAATTATAGAACAAAACAACCAAATCGTTTTTTACTTGAAATGATAAAATGCCAACAACAAACCAATATGGAATGTTCGCTAATGAGGGCAGAGACGCCCTATAGCAAGCGAGTTATCAGCGAAACAGCTGATCTCTTGCCTCGGTATCGGTAAACCAAAACTATCCGGAAGCCACTTTTTGGGGGGTTGGGGGGGGGGGGAGGAGGAGGAGATAATAACACAGTTGGCGCACCATCAGCTGACCAAGACCTAGCAGTTCTACCTCCACGTGGTCTCCCCCGGTTAACAGTCTGCGTCAAAACAGGCTGGCTAATAGAAGCTAGGATCGCCGTGTTCCTTATAGTGGTGGCTGTTGCTAATATAGAAGACTCAGTATTGCAGTACCTCTGGGCTGGACTAGTCGTTTCCCAGCATAACCTGAGACAGACGAACTCCAATTTCTCCAGTAAGAGCCGGGAATGTCAAATAAACCATTACGACCCGCCACATCAATGATTCAAAGGGCACCCTGCCCGCCTCAACTCGTGGGATTACGTTAAATCAAATAAAAAATCCAGACCCTACTCCAACTCTTCACGGTGCCCCTAGAAACAGTCCAACCAGTCTAGTCTGATCAAGTGAGTAGGGATCGAAGAAGGAATTCAACCGAGTACTCAAAAATTGCCGCGCTGAAATCGGATGTGTTGGGTCGAAATATGTATATATCACAGTTCTACTGCAAACCACAACATAACGTACGACATTAACGCCCTTTTAATGGCGGATGACGAAGTCACGGGGTGAACACAAGAAAGCATGTTCACGACTGGGTATTTAAAAACAGATAATATTAAGCTATCTACCTCACAAAGTATTTGCTCCTGAATGAAACAAGCGAACAAGATGAAATCACCATGCTCTTAAATAAGTTGCATTATCCGCAGGGAAAAAAGGAGAGATAAATAGCAACGTATAAATGTACGGGGAAAAATGTTCCACTAACTAAAAGTGTGAAATGCAAATTAAATCTATAGTTAATGTACCTTACCTTTAGTCACACACGAGGTTTGAAAGCACCACCTTGTGCGGTGATTATATGTAACGTTCGTGTTCCCATTAATTTGATGGAGAATTATCCAGAACATATTTCTACATAACTACTTTCATATATTTAAAAGATGCGAACAGCATATTAAGCGGTAACGCACAATTTTTCTATCAGGGATGTCAAACTTAAAATCAACTGTTTATTTCATTAAATTCAATTCCAGATGTACTTCGTGTTACACAATACTCCTTATAGGCTTCACGTGGAATCAACGTCATTTATAATCACTTACAATATATTTTAAACCCTAAAGAAGAAAAACGCAGGCACACGGGTTTCAAAGCAACTATAATCTTGTAACTTAATATTATAGCTTGTTTCACAAGTCGTGCCCAACTTTTAAAATCAATATCTTTTAAACCGCTTTTTGTATTTTTTTCAAAATTTGCATGTAAAGTTATAATGATTAGAACCCAACAGGGAATTAATTTAATTAAAAACAAACATTTGGTTATTATTATTGCTTATTTGATTTATATAAATTTATAACGACCATTGATGTAGTCAAAACTTAGTGTTTACAGTATTTAAGTTAAAAATAGCGATTACAAATCTATACACGGTCAAATTTACGATTTTTCACGCTTTAAACGTGAGTTTTCTGACACAATTAGAGACTTGTAGAAAACACGAGGCATTGTGTGTTCCATTTCCGTTTATTCATAGGTGTAGACGTGGAACGCTAACATTTATCATGAGTCTTAAAATGAAATTCTGCAGTTTACAAAACATCGCAATAAAAATGTATGACTATTTTTGCAAAGAGGCTAAACGAGGAAGATTATTTCATTCTTTAGAAAACCCTGAGAATAGGACAAGACATATTTTGGATTTATCTAAACGGTCATTTAATCGCTGGATTCAAGCACGTGACCGTCAATGTTCCAAATATACAAAATCACAAGGAAGAGCAAAAATGTTGGATAATTTCGACAGTGAACTTATTAGAAGTGAAATTCGCAAAATGTTGGGTATGAATGAAACTGTTACAATAAGAAAATTAAAAGTATCGCTGAAAAAGAACAACAGTATTGAAACATCAAAGTCTACATTATGGAGGAATGTGAGAGCTGCAGGCTTTACGTTCAGAAAGTATTCCAATGGACGAAACATCATCTGTGAGAAGCCACATATAGTAGTCATGAGAAGCAAGTACTTACGTGAAGTAAAAGAGGTGCGCAAGCAAGGTTATGATATTGTGTACTTGGATGAAACATGGATCAATGCTCACCACACGAACCAAAGGGAATGGCAGTCATCAGATGGAAAGATTAAGAGATTAATACCTAGCAGCAAAGGACAGCGCTTGATAATTGCTCATGCAGGTAGTCGACAACATGGACTAATACAGAATGCAGAGCTCATTTTTCTTTCAAAATCCATAGACAATCGGGATTATCACTCTGAGATGAATGGTCACATATTTAGACATTGGATTGAAAATTCTGTTCTCCCATCACTAGATCGACCATCTTGTCTAATAATGGACAATGCAGCGTACCACAACATTGTTGCACTTGAAGATAAAGTCCCGACGTCATCCAGTACAAAAGATGCTATTAAGATATGGCTCACAAAGGAGCACATACAATTTAATAACATGTACTTAAAACCTGAATTACTATCTCTAGTAAAGCAAAAACAGAGGACAAAGATTTTTCAAATAGATAAGATTATCCAAGAGCACGGTCATATAAGTTTGAGGCTGCCACCTTACCATGCTCATTTAAATCCAATAGAACTAATCTGGGCAAAATTAAAAGGACAAGTGGCAGATGAAAATACAACATTCAAAATATGCGATGTAAAGACTCTTGCTAATCTCGCTGTATTAAATATAGACAAAGATTATTGGGCTAAATGTGAAGACCACGTCTTAAAACAGGAAGAGGAATATTGGAAAAATGATGGTTTGTGGAATATTCAACCCCAAACAGTTATTAATCTTTTAGACTCGTCTGATTCAGAATGAAAGTATATAGCCCCCACAATGTTGGCCCCTATATTACCTTAAATTATTTCAACAAACGGTCCTTTTTAGGACCACACAACTATGAAAATTGGACATACAGGTATACCTTGATATTATCGTCCGTCCTCGAACTGAGCAGACAATAATTATCCTGGTGTTTTGTTTTATCCAGTTATTTCCCCATTACGGCCACGCCTTTACCTAGTGAAAATTAATCGTAGACCAGCAACTACGGTAATTTCTATTCTTTAGGGCTTCACAATTTACAATTTTGACAAACATCAAAGAAATATCGCCGCTTTAAGAAAACTGCAGCTGCAAGATATTTGTTAAATATACATTTAAAGGGTCTTTTGCATTCTAATAACATTTGGAAAATTTCAAAAGTATTTAACAAACGGTTAGAGAGTAACAGCGTTTTGAAGTTGGGCATATGTTTTGAAACGAGCTATAGTAACATTCTGGAACATTACTTAGTTAAATGTGTACAGCTTAGATCGGGAAGATCAGACGTCACAGCAATCACGTGATGACTCTGTTAGTCAAACCGTTGGGTTGATCCATTATTCTAGATGAACAGATTCAGTAGTCATTCAAGTTAGATGTATTAAACATGCTCGAAGCTAATTCACACAATTTGGAGATTGTTTAGAACGAACCTTCTCTTTTGTTGTGTTGACATGAATATTTATGGTTTGGAGTGGAGGAATGGAATGTTGGGAGGAGACGATGCATGGAGACTTTGTGAAAACTACATAGTGGAGTAGCAGAAAATGATCTCATCAATTAAGTCATCTGTAGACGATTCAATCAATATTTGTGTTCAATCAATCTTTCACAAAACAATGATTCCACCAGTGTTAGGGCATGAAGCAGAAGATTACCTAAATTACATGGAGACGACTGAATCAGTCTACGATAAAAAGATTATATAAATCTGCAACAATAAGGTTAAATCTATCTGTTATTAGAAGGTTAAATCTATCTGTGATTAGAAGGTTAAATCTACCTGTCATTAGAAGGTTAAATCTATCTGTGATTAGAAGGTTAAATCTATCTGTGATTAGAAGGTTAAATCTATCTGTTATTAGAAGGTTAAATCAGTCTATGGTAAGAGAATCTTTATGAATATCAAAAATACTAAAACAATGATCATAAACAAAGAAAATACCCAAAACTCACAAGTGGATATCACAATAGAAGGAATAGACCGGAGACAGTTCAGAACTACAACTACCCTGGCCATACTATAACCAATGATGGAAAATGGAAAACTGAAATAAATAAAAGAATAGGAATGGCAAACATTAATTTTAATGTCATGAAGAACATACTAACATCAAAACAATTAACACCAGCGCTAAAACTAAGAATAGCAAAATGTTATATCTTTTTAACATTTCTATATGGTGCAGAAACATGGACATTAGGCAAGAAAATAGAATTGAAGCCCTTGAAATGTGGATATATAGAAGTATGGGTAGAATTGGATGGAAAGAAAATAAAATAAACGATGAGGTCTTAAAACAACTAAAAATTAAAAGAGAACTACTAAATACAATACAAACAAGACAAATGCGAATTTTGGGTCTTGTTAAAAGACACAACAGCCTACTAAAAGTAATCTTGGGGAAAATACAAGGTAAAAGAGTCAGAGGCAGACCAAGACTAACATGGACGAGTAACCTCAAAATATGGACAAGTCAGCCTATGTCAACCTGCACCATCAAAGCAAGAGACAGAGCAGAAATGGCGCTCCATGGTAGGTAACCTTCGATGCAGAGATGGCACTCAATGATGATGATGATGATGATGTTGATAAGAAACTAAATCAATCTAAAAGGAGAAAGTTAAACTAATTTACCCTGAGACGATTAAATTAATCTCCGACTCTAAATTAATCTACAACTCGACAGTTAAATTATGATTCGACTCGACGGGTTAATGAAACTACCAAACACAAACAAATCAGTCTACTATTACATGATTAAATCAGTGCACGATGAGATTGTTACATCAGTCTATGATGAGATGACTAGATCAATATAGGACGAGACGAGTATCTCAGAGGTTTTTCTTTTCCTTTCTTTTATACCTTCTTTATTTGCCTTTCAACGTCTTGGAGAGATCAAGTTTGCGATCATTTACTATTTTGTTGGCATCTCCTACTGTTGTGTCATTGAGTCTCTAGAATTGCGTTAGTCCATCTTTTTTCGAAGTCGGCCTCTCGGTCTAGAGTATTCGTAGCGTTTGTTGATGACATAATTATATTTAGAGACGATAAAAGTCAATTTACGACAACAATCCAATTATACAATATAGCAATGATCAAGCTATGAATGAACGTTTTAAAAAAAGAGTTAATGAGCAAATTACGTGTGGATAAGGAAAGTCTCTCCGCGGAGAAAACCTGTGTGTCAATAGCATTTTACTTCATAACAAAAACAAGTGCACCATGATTTCACTTAAAAAATGTCAAACAATGGACGTTCAAGAAGTAGAAACAATTAGATTTAGACAGCAATTTGAATTGTTATGGACTTCATAATGAAGAAATGCTGCACTGGTAATAAAGGCATCGAATGGATACAAGGAGACCATTTGGAGGACCTGGACTTTGCTGATGACATAGTTCTCATCAGCAATCAGATAAAAACGATGCAGGAAAACACAAATGAACTATCATCAATAGCCAGCAAAATTGGGCTTGAGGTCAATCATGAAAAGACTAAAGTCATGAAAAGTTTAATTCCAACAAGTGACAAAATATACATGGAAAACAAACCAGTAGAAGAGATCGATCACTTCATCTATCTTGGAAGTCACATTGATCGAGAAGGGGATACGAGCAAAGAAATTAGAATCAGACTGGCTAAAGCAGCAATGTCTTTCAGAAGCCTTGAAAAGTTGTGGAAATCAAAACTCATTAGCACAAACACAAAACTTAGGCTATTCAAATCAAATGTACTATCAACCCTTACGTATGCGTGTGAAAGCTGGAAAACAACAAGAGATATAGAAACAAAGTTGAACGCATTCGAAAATAAATGTCTAAGGAAAATACTTGGTATAGAATGGAACGAATTCAAAACAAACGAGGAAATTAGAGAAATCGCCAATCAACCACTAATATCTTCAGTAATAAAGAAAAGACGATGGTCATACGTTGGACATGTGATGAGAAGAGATAATAATCGAATAGCAAAGCAAGCCCTCATATGGGAAACAACAGGTAAAAGAAAAAGAGGAAGACCCAGGGAGACACTGAGAAGAACATTGATGAGAGAGGCAAGAGCAGCAGGAATCGGCTCCCTCAATGAGATAGAACTGCTTGCACAGAACAGAGACAGATGGCGAGATTTGATAAAATATCTTTAAAAGAAAACTGCTAGAACAAAAATTCATATAGGAGAAGGTGTATCTTGGTCTACGCCCTATGGGCCGGTTACGGCTCGAAAGGTCAATAGATAGATAGATACAAAATAAACCACAATAGCAGGCGCGACACCAAGTGACATTGTTAAGGGACGCGGAAAACTGGTATTGATTTCAAGGTCAGGAAGAACAAACGTTTCGTGTTTCCTCGAAAATGGAGAACGATAGCATTAACAACAACAGAAAACTACACCGGAAAGAACAAGCAAAGAGCTAAATCATTGTATATACTTATAATATACATCTATAGTAGTAGTAACTTGCGTTAGTCATATTTGACTAAGGATTTTGCAGAGCCTCTAGGGAATGTTATTTATTCTTTTCATTCATCGCGTATTTTCTTTTTCTATGAATCTGTCTACTTCTTGATTGAGTTGGAGTTTTAGGGTGTGTTCCGAAGATTGCGGTCTGCAGCTATTTCTTCCCACGCTGCAGGACATTATTCAGAGTCTTCATGCCACTTTTACACGCGTCTATAAATAGGAGTTTTGGGCGCCTCCTAGTTCTTTTGCCATCTGCTAGTTGACCATAAAGTATATCTTTTGTTATCAACCGTCTTTCATACGGTGTAACGTACGCTGGCTAATCTACTTTGTCTGAGCAGCGTTTGGATGTTCGGGAGTGCGAATGAGGATCTCCACGTTTGTCACTTTGTTCTTCCAAGTGATACCAAAAATACGGTACTGACTTCACATATGGAATGCATTTAGCCTTCTCTCTTGTCTTTGCATTATTTATACATAATTCTCTGCCATACATAAATATACAGATGATGCAGGCGTTATAAACTGTGGCCTTTGTTTTAGTTGTCAGCTGTTTTGTGAAACGTGTCTTGAAAGCTGGGCGAAGGTGGTGGCAGTTTCAGCAACGCGAGTGTAAATTTCTGTGTTAAAAAATAGTTTGTCGTTGATGATGGACCCCAGGTAGCTATACTGCTGCACGACATCAAGTTTGTAGTTGTCGATAAAGATGTCAGGTGCTGCTTCGACGTCCTAACCGAGTATATTAGTTTTTTTGAGAACTTATTGTGAGGCCGAAGTCTTTACAGGCATGCGAAACATGATTTATCATGCACTGGAGTTCTTCTTGACTTTGCGTGACAAGTGCAGCGTCGTTAGCAAATAACAGGTCACTACTAGTGAATTTGATTAATGATTTTGGACTGCTCTTAGTCTTGCAAGATTGAACAACCGACGGTTAGAGTTAGTATGAAGATAAACACCTTTGTTCGCATTTGAGAATGAATATTTCAAGAGAACAGCGAAGGAGATCACAAATAGGGTCGAAGCATGAACGTCTCCTTACTTGACACTACCGCGTATGTTGAAGGGTTGTGATGTGCTGCCGTCGTATTGAATGGTGTCCTTCATATCCTCATGCAACGATTTGACTAGCGTCTGCGGAGTAAGACGGCAGAGCATTTTAGATTGTATTTTGAAGAGACTTCGTCCCTATAACTAGGCACAAGGCCGTTGTAAGGTCGATAAAGGAGAAGAAGAGAGGCTTTTTCTGCTCCCGTGACTCTCCTTGAAGCAACGTAAAGAGAAAATCATGTCTGCATGTGATCTTCCGGACTTATGTTTCTCTTTCCAGCAATGATGTAGTACTTCAAGCAGGGGATGTAACAGAACACTTTTGCAGAATTTGATTAGGTCGGGAGGCATCCCATCTTGTCCTGACACTTCACCTGAGAGCTTAAGCTATTAATGGCCCTGTTAAGTTCCTCTAAAGCAGGTCCAACATCTAACTCTTCCACAGATGAGAGACACTGGATGGCGTCAAGGCCGTTTGGTGTAACGGTGTTTTTGATGGAATAAAATGAGGAATAATGTTCCAATCATCTCTCCATCTATCTAACTCTGTCGTTTATTTTCTACCCAGTGGTGGTCTTTAGTTGGGGGGGGGGGGACGGTACATTTTGTTGGTCTGAGGGCTTTCTTTATGCCATCATACATTGCTCTTTAGATTCCCAGTTTGAGATTCAGTCTGAATGCTGTCGCTAAGCTGGAGCCACACTCAATTGCGCAGCAAGGGGGGGGGACTGGTTGGTCTTGAGGGCTGGCGTCTTGCCTCGAGACAGAGAGGTTGTGAGTTCAAATCACGGCTGCACCAGTTGGGATTTTTATTTATGATTTCTTTCTGTGGTAACCACGCCTGGTCTCAACAGCAAGGCCCGGCTTGAAACGTCAATTACTCATGGACGTAAAAAAAATATGAGTACCTCCGAAGACGGAGTTATCTGCCTGTGCGCCGAGGGACCCCTGTGCACACGGCTGCCAGGGAAAAACGTATTAACACGCAAAATTCAGTTCCTAGTCTCTAGGGACTTCGTCAGAGGTAAAAGCTGGCGGACGAAAAAAAATTGCGCAGCATCGAGCTGTCTGCTGGACTTCGCTTCTGGTCACTTTTAGAGCTTCTATTCGCATTAGTACCGCACTTGTGATCACTTTTAGAGCTTCTATTTGCATTAGTACCGCACTTGTGATCACTTTTAGAGCTTCTATTCGCATTAGTACCGCACTTGTGATCACTTTTAGAGCTTCTATTCACATTAGTACCGCACTTGTGATCACTTTTAGAGCTTCTATTCGCATTAGTACCGCACTTGTGATCACTTTTAGAGCTTCTATTCACATTAGTACCGCACTTGTGATCACTTTTAGAGCTTCTATTCGCATTAGTACCGCACTTGTGATCACTTTTAGAGCTTCTATTTGCATTAGTACCGCACTTGTGATCACTTTTAGAGCTTCTATTCGCATTAGTACCGCACTTGTGATCACTTTTAGAGCTTCTATTCACATTAGTACCGCACTTGTGATCACTTTTAGAGCTTCTATTTGCATTAGTACCGCACTTGTGATCCAAGAAGGCGGCACGTTTAGCTTCGATTACGGTGTCATAACGTGCTAGTTAGCTTCAAACTAATCGTGAGACTTAAATGCCACCAAAGGTTTGTAAAGGTACTAACCGCGTTGCTGTCGATGGCATGGCGAAGATGCTCCAACTTTTTTCACAGCGCTATTGCCGTGTTATGAGCGCATAGCTTAATATATATATAATGTTTAAAATAAAGAAATCGTGTTACCAATATCGGTAAGAAACAGTTATCATACTTTGGTGACGTAATAAGAATAGAACAACTGGGATCTATTATGGTAACATGATACATTGAAAGAAATAACAAAAGAAAGCAGAGAGAAAGGTTGTCATGCAGTTCAAGAGAATGATTTTTGCGTAAACTCAACAGTAGAAACAGTTCTTTAAAATGCAGTGCCAGATCATCGTTGACGATATGAACACAAAACTTGATGACGATGATGATAGCAGTAATGATGACAATGATAATGGTGAGATAACTGCCGTGGCATGTCACATCACCAGGAAGCAACAATCAAAATCTCTCTTTCTCTTCAAATGCATCATAATCCTAGTATTTCCATAAATAGTGTTTGTTCACGAGAGATGTATAATAGCTGCTTGATGATTTTTAAAAAAAAGAACTTATTACATTCGAGGCAGACCAATAGGTGATCAGTCTTTTCCAACAGATGGGGCAAAGTATACATGCCGATTTGGATTATAAACACTTTCGATCTAACCTCTTAGCCAGTTACTAGCAACTCGTTTGACTAGCAATTCTCCTAGTTTTGTGTCGATGGTGAAGGGGACAACAACAGTATGTGCATAATCGCAAAACTTTACCAAATGTGAACCATCCAGTATTAGTTCTTTACTTTAAACAAGAAAAAACAAGCAAAATCGAAAATAAAAAACATTAGACAGAACAAGGGATAAAAACATTAATATAATCGACATCAGCGGTTCTAAAATGTTTCTTTTCCGCAGGACTTTATAAAATATTGGACTCTCACAGACTCACCACCGCTTGGTTTTATTGCCTGGTACGTAAACTTAAACATGCGTATCGAGGGTCTTTAATCTGAATCATCATTATCATGTTTCATACCGGCTGGCGTAGGCGATCATGTCCTTCCACAATCGTCTATCTACAGTGCATCGTATCAGTTCTGTTGTTAACTGTTTGCCATGCCATGACACCAAGCTATCCAGTATTTTCTATCTTTGTCGTCCGCGATCTCTCTTTCCTTATATTTGACCTGTTGTAACCAAGTATTCCAACTTTTCTCTTCTCATGATGTGCCCAAAAAATCTGAATAGCAGTGACATCTAAAATATTTAGATATGCATTGTTACAATAATGCTACTGCATTGAAGTTATAATACTCATATTTTTTAATAATAGTTGTTTTTTTTCCCCTATCGGCACTGCAATATGACATACACCGTATGTAAGATCTTAAGATGGCCGCATACCAAAAGATACACTGTATGATCAGTAAATCATTTCAGGGGAAGAGCTATGTTTACAAAACTGGGGGAAAAAATCACAAATAATAAACAACAGAAAAAAACAAAGAACTATAAACAGCCCGAAGCAGGATCGAAGCCGTACTCCTGGACACAGTCTTGCCCCTAGAAACAAACGCTAAGAACACACAGCTAAATAAGCAACCTACACAAATGTGCTACCATTAGCGATGCCTTTCACGCATGCATACTCATGATCATAGCATAGGGTTACGAACACAACTCGGGAATAAATTGTAAATCTGTATTCTCCTTTTATGACAAGTATTTTCCGGATATGGTAGGGCTGAACACTTGCGTTATAGAACGAGACAGCACGAATGGTAGTTTCCGGTGGTATAGACTGGAAACAACGAATAATAAATTAATATTATTATAGAGGGAAACTTCTGAAGCGATAGATCAGCGAATCATTTGAAGGGAAGATGTATGTTTACAACACTCGGAAAAATTTATCACAAATAATCAACAACAACAAAAAAGACACAGACCAATAGACAGACGCAGGATCGAACCCGAACTTTGACACAGTGCCTTGCCACGAGAAACAAGCGCTAAAGCACATGGCCAACCAAACAAACTAAAATAGTTGCTATAATTGGCGATGTTTTTCACGCATGTATACACATGACTACAGCAAGGGTTACGAGCAAATAGCAAAGGAGCTATGAGTCGCCCAAAGCATCGATTTATAGACGTATGCAAACGTGACATGAAGACTGAGCATAAACCCTGCAGCATGGGAAGGCATAGCTCCAGACCGCAATCTTAGGAAACACTCTGAAGCTTCAGCTCAAGCAAGAAGCAAACAGATTATAGAAAAGGAGAATTCAGGGCGACAGAAACAAAAACATAACATTTCCTGGAGACGCTGCGCAATCCATAGTCAACGACTGAGGCTACTTCTACTGGACTATCTTGACAATGGATGACAGCATGGGGATATCGCACAGTCTCAGAGTCAAAAATTCAGTGAGAATATTATTATTCCACTTCTGCTACTTCGGCGTTCACTCGACAAGACTCCTCTTTATTGTCCGCCCTTAAAAAGACGTAAACTGGGGTAGATTCGTTACGTCGTGGTCTACAGCTGTGCTCTTAACGCCCTTCAGCTCAACGCTTCAGAACCACATTGTTTTAGTATCGGGTTGCTTTCCCTCTAAGATCCCTAGACTTCTGACCAGACTTGTTTGTTTCCAGCATCATTGGGAGGTGGAATATGGTCTAGATCAGATTTGTTGTTCGTCGATCCTGACGTACACAGGCAGATGTGAGTCGATGACCGCTCCAAGTTCAGTAAATGGTCGACGTCATGACTCCCAGCGAGAATATCAAGAAAATACAGATGGAACTTACCCAGATCTATCAAAACCCAAATAAAAATTCATGATTTAGGAACATGGTAATTTTTAAAGACAAATGATCTAAGAGAAGGCAAGCTCGATACAAACACGTATAGACAAGGTCTGTTAGCTTAGCAAAAGTACTTTGTTAGAGTCAACTTTGACAGCCAACAGCTGCTGCTGAGATGAAAGGTCAAGGAGAACCAAAGAAGTTATCCAGAAAAATAGCTTGCACTGGGCGAGTAAACCATAGAGCTGAAAACACAGTGTAACGTAAAGTATATGTAAACTAAGATGAAAAAAAAATTAATAATAAAAATGCAAACTGATGTTAGTTTATATATATGGACAGCGAAACTGGTCTGAGTATACAGATAAATGTTTGACAGAAAACTGATAAGTTCTTATTTGACAATAGTCATATTAAAATACTTATTCAATATCATTGCTTGCTAAAGAAATCAGTTTGTCAGTTTCTGTCAATTTCAAAATGTTTACAAAAGTAGTTACGTTTTTGTTTAATGGGTTGCTGTGTTTGAGATTAACTCGGGACTTCCAAACAACTTGGTGTGGATGTGCTCTTCTGTTGGCCAATATTCCTTCCGTAGCTGTCTGAACATGAGGTCTGCTGTCTCTGCTGTCTGTTCGCATATGCACAAAAGTGATGGGACTAGCCTAGCCTGTGCAAAATAATTGAGAACAAACCATCACATATCAAGAAAAGAAAACCCTCATCAAAGCTATGAGGAAGATCGACTAACAATGGGACAACAACCACTACCTTGAATGAGCAGAACAAGTGATCCTACTTCGTCTCAGTAGAGAAGGCAGTCAACTAAAGAAATCATGAAATGTTAATCATGAAATGTATTGTTTCACTTAACTCACAAAAATGATTTTACTTGATCGAATTTGTTAATAATAGCAGAGGGTCGTATTCTGAATACATTTATCCAAATGATTCCTACCGACTTTACCTAAAGAAAACCTGGACGAAAATTAGTATAAAACAAGATTGTATAAACAATTGGCATAAACGATGTTATGAATCTCTGACAGTCTTCAGACATTTTGTATGTTAAAGCTTGTAAATTATTCCTGGAACTAATATTTCACTGTACTACTTGTATACGTTTCTATACATGTATCTTTCCTCACTGTTTATTAACATGTAATCTACAAGTGTTCTATAAAAATGTATATCTAGTTCATTCATCGGAAGAAGCGGCATCAAAGTGCTTTGTTTGCTCTGGTACTGATCACGAGGGTTCCGGTATAATTCCCAAACGTTAATTTATTTGTTTCCAGTACGGACGTCGCTCCCAAGATTCATCCAGCTTCTGAAAATGGGTACCAGAGATTATCTCAGGAGAAGTGATGCATAGCACATTAAACATAAATGTACTGATAGTAAATTAATAAATGTAAGCACAAACAGCATTTTGTCGTTAACACGGCCAGACGTAACAAGAACACTTCACCCAGCCCTTGTATGAAACTTCAACACGAAACTTTTATAAGAAACTGCTGCAGATTTGAAGAAAAAAAATGTCGTGAGATAAGGGATAAGTCCATTGAGACAAACTTTCCGTCTGTGGAACGAAAAAAAAACTCACGTTGGAAACGTCTCATATTTTCAATTTGATAGCAGATGATACCGACGTTCTAAACTTTTCACCACTTCTTCGATTTTGCCTTCGGGTTCGAAAGATAATAAAAAGTGTAGTTTATCTTAGAGATATCAGCTGAATATATTTAATGGAATAAGATAACCTATATCTATATGAGGAGTGTGCGGCGAAATCCACTGTTTCGCCGGCTAAAAAGTCGGGGTACGGTTTTCGAAACTGGCGGTCGACAGAAAGGAGTTTTTGTTCTATCGGGGGTGAAATGAAAACGCGAGAGCACGTCGTCGCGACTGCTTTGACTAATATATATATATATAATATATAATGCCATACGGGTTGGCGTGGGCGATCATGTCCTTCCACAATCTTCTATCTACAGTGCATCGTATCAGTTCTGTTGTTGGCTGTTTTACATGCCATGACACCAAGCTATCCAGAATTGTTTCTCTTTATCGTCCGCGATCTCTCTTTCCTTTTATTTTGCCAGTTGTAACCAAGCATTCCAACTTTCCTCTTCTCATGATGTGCCCAAAAAAATGTTGATTGATTTTTTCTGATGTTGTTTTAAAGTTTCCTTTTTGTGTTGCCCTCTTTGAGAATTTCCTCATTGGTCTTTTTAGCTGTCCAGGAAACTTTTAACATTCTTCTGAAAAATCCCATCTCTGTGGCCTCCAATCGTCTTTTCATTTGTTTGTCTACTGTCCATGACTTGCTTCCATTTGTCAGAATTGGTTCTATATAGCACCGAAGAAATCTCTTTCTCATTTCTATTGACATAGATTTGTTGCATAAGATATTTTTCATTTTCTGAAATGCTATTTTGGCCTGAGCTATTCTGCTTTTTATTTCCGTGGTGCATCTTCCATCCGATGTTATTATTGTGCCCAAGTATTTGACGCATTGCACTTGTTTCAAGTTTGTCCTGTTTATTTTTATGCTGCATGCTGGTGATGATTGTTTCTTCGATATGACCATTACTTCTGTTTTCTTACTATTCAGACTGAGACCTTTCTTGATGCTTTCTTTTACTATTATAACTATCATTTCTTGTAGTTCATTCTCTGTCTCTGCTATTAAGACTACTATATATATATATATATATATATATATATATATATATATAGTAAAGTACTCCCGTCACGCCAAGCGGCGTATAGGTAATATGGTGTTAGTGACCATAAATTTTACACACCCTCGGCACATGATTTTTGCTGTAATGTGGTCGGTATTACGCCCGTGCCGCTTAACTTTCCCAGAAAAAAAATCAGGTACCCATTTAAGGCTGGGTGAACCGGAAGATGTTGGTTGGGATCGAACCCTACATCTTGTCCTTTGTAGTCCAGTTCACTAACCACTGAGCTATTATGTGGCTCCCATATATATATATATATATATATATATATATATATATATATATATATAGAGAGAGAGAGAGAGAGAGAGAGAGATAGAGAGAAACAAATGATTTATGAATGATCTATGGAGTTTTTTTTTATTACTCACTGAAAAACATCTCCACCAGCGGAGTCGAAGAACGTTTCCTTCTTACAGTTTTGACAAAGATCTTAATAAAAATGCTAGATGAGGTTTACTGATCGTTGACAATAATTCTATTGACATTTTCATTAACATTATTATAAGTTTTTGTTTATAAGGGAACCGTTATTGGGCCGTGCGGCTAAAACCACTGTTCCGCTAGCTGAAAAGCTGACGTACAGTGTTCGAAGCCCGGGGTAGACAGAAAGGATTTTTTCTATAGGGGGGTGAAATAAAAATTCTGAGTCGCACACGTCGTGGCGACTGCTTGACCAAGGGGCCTTTATCCCTCTGGTTCTATCGTTGCCCCCCGACATACACCAGCAATGGTACTATGTGTCGAAAAGAAAGATAGTTATTTTGGGGGCAGGGGAGCAGGTTGAGGGAATGGCTAACCCTAAAATAGCGCCGCCGATAACTAATGTGAGATATATTCCGTGTTTGATAGTCAAGTCGTGACTGCTACATTTTGCACTTATACATTATTATACATCACGTCAGACTATATACATCTTACTATACAATATAAATTCTATTGTTTCTCAGATCCCACTTCATCGAGATAACTATTCAATTGTTTCCTAGAGATTGTGCTTCCATCAACCTTCTATCATGAAACGTTTTTCCATTCCCGTTTTCACTGTTCTCCTCCTATGGTATTTCCAGCAATACCTCTTAATTATCAATGATATACTTCAAACGAACGTTCGAAATTTAGAGAGGCTATATCTCACTAGGGAGCCGCGATAGGTCAGTGGTTAGTGAACTAGACTACAAAGGACAGGAGGTAGGGTTCGATCCCAACCGACGGCTTCCGGGTTCACCCAGCCTTAGATGGGTACCGGATTTTTTTCTAAAAAAGTAAAGCGGCACGGACATAACCCGAGCACATTACCCCAAAAATCACGTACTGAAGTAATGTAAAATGTATGGTCACTAACACCATATTCCCGACATGCCATTTGGCGTGACGGAGCTCTTTACTTACTATACCTCACTTCCAAGTAATGCCGGACCAGCTACTACAAATATTGAGAGCCTCGGTAGCCTAGTTGGGAAAACCACCCGACTGGGCTATCGACGTTCGGACAACCCGTGTTCTATTCTCGCTGGAAGCAGCAGTGTGAATTGTACTAGTGCTTGTAACGAAAAAATACCCCACGCGGTACACCCAGTAGCTGGCAGAAATAAGTATCATGTTTATAGTAACTTGGGAAGATAAAGAATGTTGCCTCGCATCGTGAGTTTCGATGCTTGAAGCAACACTATCCCGAAGTCTCCGAACACTTCCGGATAGGCGGCAGAGTACATATCGGTGAAAACTCGTGTTTTAAGACGCCGATTCAAGTCTTGTAATTTACCTTTAACTTTACCTTTACATCAAATTAAACACATTTACAGAGGTCAAAAGTCCATTCAAAAACCAGAAATTAAGCTAAATTCCTCATCATCAACATCATTATGTACCGTGCCTACAGGCGTTGGCGATCATATATCTCAACACGCTCTAACTGTACAATTGTGTATCAATGCTGTCGTTGAGTTCCTACCAAAGTAGTCTCTTACATTGTACTTTATGTATACACGATCTTTTCTTCAGATCGGGTGGCCGAATCTATAGCTCGTCAGGCCCGAAAGTAGAAAAACGCGGGTTCTATTCACTGTAGGATCAAAAGCTTTTTTTTTTTCTATCGAATTGGGGGGAGGGGGCGGTGAAAATAAAAACTCAGACGAACACCTCGTGGGGACTGCTGAGGACGACATGCGACATATATTCTCTACAGTCCTCTAAGTCGCCCAAACAAGACCACAGCCGGTCATGCCGTAAAGATAGTTATTTTTTTCTTTACTTCAGGATAACTATACATTGAGAAAACACAGCGGAAGATAAATGTTAGTAGCAACAAATGAGCAAGAAATGTTACCGGACATGTCGAGTGATATTTTGTGTACGCGAGTTTTCTTTTCTCGACAAACCCATCCTGCAGATATTATTTACGTGCTAGAATACACAAGTCAGAAAAGAAAGATGCTTGAACTGTTCGTCAATCCTTTGTTGTCCTATTTTGCACTGTTTAGTGCTTGTGACCGTGCAATGTCAACACCGACCAGGAAAGAGGAGGGCACTGTTTAACTGTAGATGACTTTTGAAGTTCCGCATTCTATTTTAGGTAATTGTGAATATTTGTTTTCACATTTGGTGGTTTCTCTAATAATTGTGATGGCTCGGCGGTAGACCGGTGGTTAATGAACTGGTCTACAACAGACAAGAAGTCGAGTGTAATCCCAATCGACGGTATCTATAAAAAAAAAAATTTATATCGTTATAGGTTATTATTCTTCTACTTCTACATGTCAGCTCCCTGTGGAGCATAGGTCGTCAACAAACATTCTCCATATATTCCTGTTTGGTGCCATTTTCTTAAGATTACTCCATGCACTCTCCACCCTCTTCGCCTCGGTTTCCACCATTATTCTTCGAGTATATTTTGGCCTTCCCCTCTGTTTTCTTCTCTGGTAATTAAAAAAAAGACAAGTCGTGAAATATTCTCAAATGGTTTGTAACTGTGGCTCCTGTCCAACGCCATCGTTTTTTGTCGTATTTGTTTGATTCACTAGCGTTTGTCTCATACTTTTCCTATGACAACGTGCACTATCAAGACAAGAAACAATTCTATAGCATCCACGGTAGCGAACCTTCGACTGCACACAATGAAGACATGAACATAGAACGTTATAGCAGAGCTACGGGAAAAAATACAAGCAATTGAGATGAAATGCTTTCATCAGGTTTTTGGGAACTTATATTTAGATCTTACCACAAAAGAAGAAGTCGCAAAAGAATACAACAAACATTTTGAGTACACGATCCTATTTTGACTATTGTGAAGAAACGCGATATGAAATGTTTGGCCACGTATTTCGATCATCTGGTTTAGAAAAAAAAAATCAGTCTGTAAGGAACTGTGAAAGTAGAAAGATAGAGGCAGGGAGAAAAAGAGATGGGAAGATACATCAAAGAATGGATAGGCCTTAACTTCAGAAAGTCTTAAAGAATGACTGATGATAGAAAAATGGCTGGCGAAGGTTGGTGAACTCTGGGGTCAGTAATGCCCTAGCGACCCCAGGGATTATGGGAATAAGAATAAATTGACGGGGAAAAGACTATCAGTACCGTGTTAAAATAAAAATAACATGGGGTAGAATTCACACGTTTTGAAACATATGCTTATAGCCTCTACGGCGCCATAGCCCCTTCCTCCTACAGCAGTATATATCAATAGCAGTGTAGAGCGTAGATTATAGGAGGTAAGACGTCGCTCTCTGAACCAGTAGGTCGCAGATTCAAATCCCACTAATAAGGGAGGTAATTTTACTCTTCCAATCCTCAGTAGTCTCATCTATTTATCCTCCCCTATTCTCTAGATAGTGAGACCCGATGGCTAACCCTGACCCTATTCTCTAGTGAGACCCGATGGCTAACCCTGACCCTATCCTCTAGATAGTGAGACACGATGGCTAACCCTGACCCTATGCTCTAGATAGTGAGACCTGATGGCTAGCCCTGACCCTATTCTCTAGTCAGTGAGACCCGATGGCTAACCCTGACCCTATTCTCTAGTCAGTGAGACCCGATGGCTAACCCTGACCCTATTCTCTAGTCAGTGAGACCCGATGGCTAACCCTGACCCTATTCTCTAGTCAGTGAGACCCGATGGCTAACCCTGACCCTATTCTCTAGTCAGTGAGACCCGATGGCTAACCCTGACCCTATTCTCTAGTCAGTGAGACCCGATGGCTAACCCTGACCCTATTCTCTAGTCAGTGAGATCTGATGGCTAACCCTGACCCTATGCTCTAGATAGTGAGATCTGATGGCTAACCCTGACCCTATTCTCTAGTCAGTGAGACCTGATGGCTAACCCTGATCCTATTCTCTAGTCAGTGAGACCCGATGGCTAACCCTGACCCTATTCTCTAGTCAGTGAGACCTGATGGCTAACCCTGACCCTATTCTCTAGTCAGTGAGACCCGATGGCTAACCCTGACCCTATGCTCTAGATAGTGAGATCTGATGGCTAACCCTGACCCTATTCTCTAGTCAGTGAGACCCGATGGCTAACCCTGACCCTATTCTCTAGTCAGTGAGACTCGATGGCTAACCCTGACCCTATTCTCTAATCAGTGAGACCTGATGGCTAACCCTGACCCTATTCTCTAGTCAGTGAGACTCGATGGCTAACCCTGACGGCCTAGTAACAGGAGGTGAGATTTGCACTCTGGGCACATAAAAAAATACATGGCAGTCACAAATTGAAAACAGTAGCGAAATGACCGCTGCCCGGTCGAAATTGCTAAGGGATTAAAATCTATCCCAGACGAAAACGGATGTGTCGGGTCTAAGGCGCAGATAACGCGGCAATGCCGTAAACGAACGACTTAACGCATCCACGTCTACTTAAATGGTGAATTAAGAAGATGAAACAGTTACCTCTGAGAGAAGGCAACGAAAAAAAAAACCACCGTCGCTTTCTCTCTTAGTCTTACTCTTCAGTTAAAGAATCAGTAAAGCGTGATCGTCACAGCACAACTGACTGATTTATCATTAAATGTAAATTAATAATGCTTACATATATAATCTATTTTTAACTGTACAAAGTGCTAATTTCTCACATAAATTTAAAAAAAAACATACAAGTTATCAAGATACACTAAGCTTTGTGTATATGTACTTCATATATCATTTGACTGTTTCTAAGGGGACCTTGGTACCCAAGTTGGGAAAATCACCAGACTGTGCTACCGACGTTCGGGCAATCCGAGTTCGATTTCCCCTAGATGCAGTGTGAATTTTACCAGTGATTAGAAAAAAAAATACCACCGCGGTCGACCCAGCTGCTGGCAGAAGTGGGTACCAGGATAGTAGCGAATCATTTCGGGAGAAGAGGTATGTTTGCATCACTCAGAAAAAAATCACAAATAATCATCAACCTGAAAAAAACAAAGAACAATATATGGTCCGAAGCAGGATCGAACCCGTACACCTTGACACAGCGCCTTGCCAGGAGAAAATAAAACGCTAGACCACATGGCCAAATCAACTATCTATTTAAAAAAATTGGTTTCATTGGCGATGTCTTTCACGCAGATGTACTCATGGCTAAATCATTGGGTTACGAACACACCTTGGGAAAAATTGTGTATCTGTGAATAATATTCATTTATTATTATTTGTTATCGGGATTGTATTCTGTGAAGGTGATATACGCCGCTTCGCATTGAAGCGGCGTATCTTCGATGCTTGGAGCGACACTGTCCAGAAGTCTCCGAACACTTCTAGATAGACGGCCGAGCACATATGGGTGAAGATTCGCGTGCTAAGACGCCGATTCAAGTCTCGTACTTGACCTTGACTTTTACTTTAAAAATAAAAGTGGGGGTGGGAGGTTAAAATACACGTTTTCTGTTCTTCAAGACTGTTTCTATGATTAATTGATATGACCCTTTACACTGGGCTATCTAATCATAACGTTTCCTTCAACAGAAGACGCAGCAAATGCTCACAGAATTAGGGGCAGCTGCGATAGCTCAGTGGTTAGAGATTCCCTCCCACAGTTTGAAGCACGCTTGTCACACACTAATAAAAGTACTGTTGATGGCTTCAAGTTAGATGCACGAACTCCGTAACACTGGCGAAGTATCGATCCTAAACTTCTTTGGCGCCTCTTACGACTGGCCGAGAGTGATACCCTTCTTCCTAGCGTTCCCCTGTTAAGTGGGCGTGGATTAGTTGTGTCCCTAGTTTTATACGGAAATGTCGCGATATCTGCGTCTTTATCATATCATATCATCTCACTCTGAATTTGGACATCGTTTGTGGACTATATTCCTTCTTTCTGTCTTTCACTCAATGTCAACTAAAGGAATTGATGCTCTTCTATCCTTTAAAAGACGTTAAGTGTTTGAAGACGCGTTATGTTGTAGTTTATTTGCACCTTTCGACCCAATACATCCGATTTCAGCACATTTTATAGTACCAGTTTGCCTTCCCTCTTCGATCCCTACTCGCTTGGATAGACTATACAAGTTAGTATGTTTCTAGAGGCACCGCGAAATGTGGAGTATCGTCTGTATGGGTTTTTTCTAACTGATCCAGGCGCAAACCATCAGTTATGAGTCGCTGACAGCCCTGCTGGTGTGAGGCATCTTGTGCCGCTATCTAATACAACTTGAAAGACTTAGTCTGAGCTTAAACGGATCACGCCTTGCCGGAAAGTAGCCAAAACCCGCAAGACAGCATCTGCGTCTTATAGCACGAAACGTCCGTGTTCTGCTAGGGTAGATTTGCTGAACAATTTGTTTCCCTTTTGCCCTCTGCAATTATGGTCTACTTTTAAGACTTTTAAAAGCTAATGGTTCTTTAAGTGCGGCCAGTGCACACAATACCTCCTGTTTCAGCCGTTACCCGAGAAGGTTAGAAACCGGATCGCTCTGCCTAGAGACCAGAGGAGCGGAAAGCCACGAAGAAACCATTGATTCGATGAGAAACCACCTGTTCGAAATTTGAAACCGGGACCTCTCTGCTCTAATGACCCTGTCTTACGTCTAGACCCCCTAATCCCTATAAGAGAGTGATATGAAAACAGTAGACCGTACACTTCGTGGCAACTACTGGTCATGTTGACAGAACGATTGTTTTCCTTCTAGTTTACGTTTTAGTAATGACATGTAAAATGAAAAGACGATTAGAGGTCACAGAGATGGGATTTCTCAGAAGAATGTAGAAAGTTCCCTGGACAGCTAAAAAGACCAATGAAGAAATTCTCAAAGAGGCCAACACAAAAAGGTAGCTCATAAAAAACATCAAAAGGAAACAATCAACATTTTTCGGTCACATCATTAGAGAGGAAAGTTGGAATATTTGATTACAACTGGCAAAATACAGGGAAAGAGATATCGCGGACGACAAAGCGAGAAAATACTAGATAGCCTGGTGTCATGACATGGCAAACAGTCAACAACAGAACTGATATGATGCACTGTAGATAGAAGATTGTGAAAGGACATGATCGCCTACGCCAACCGGTATGGCACATGATGATGATGATGATGAATGACATGTAACATTGTTCGTCTGGAGAGAGAGATATAAAATAAGTTTGATGAAACATGAGAATTATAAGTGTTCTTCTTTGTGTCTAGTGTTTCTGGAAAGTGAATTCTATAAACGAATGTGAACTCAACGATTGCAATATATAACACTATCATCAGGTGAAAATTGCATAGTGGTAGGATGTCGTCTTTCTAGTCAAAAGATCGTTGGTTCAATTCCTAACGTTCAAAGTCAGTCCACTCTGTTTAAAAAAAAAAGAATAAAAAGTATAGACACAAACCTCAGCTTGTTTAAATAGTGTAGTTAATATATCAAAGTATAGACATAAACCTCAGCTTGTTCAAATAGTGTAGTTAATATATCAAAATATAGACATAACCTCAGCTTGTCCATATAGTGTAGTTAATATATCAAAGTATAGACACAAACCTCAGCTTGTCCATATAGTGTAGTTAATATATCAAAGTATAGACACAAACCTCAGCTTGTCCATATAGTGTAGTTAATATATCAAAGTATAGACATAAACCTCAGCTTGTTCATATAGTGTAGTTAATATATCAAAGTATAGACATAAACCTCAGCTTGTTCATATAGTGTAGTTAATATATCAAAGTATAGATATAAACCTCAGCTTGTTCATATAGTGTAGTTAATAAATCAAAGTATAGACATAAACCTCAGCTTGTCCATATAGTGTAGTTAATAAATCAAAGTATAGACATAAACCTTAGCTTGTCCATATAGTGTAGTTAATAAATCAAAGTATAGACATAAACCTCAGCTTGTTCATATAGTGTAGTTAATATATCAAAGTATAGACATAAACCTCAGCTTGTTTAAATAGTGTAGTTAATATATCAAAGTATAGACATAAACCTCAGCTTGTTCAAATAGTGTAGTTAATATATCAAAATATAGACATAACCTCAGCTTGTCCATATAGTGTAGTTAATATATCAAAGTATAGACACAAACCTCAGCTTGTCCATATAGTGTAGTTAATATATCAAAGTATAGACACAAACCTCAGCTTGTCCATATAGTGTAGTTAATATATCAAAGTATAGACATAAACCTCAGCTTGTCCATATAGTGTAGTTAATATATCAAAGTATAGATATAAACCTCAGCTTGTTCATATAGTGTAGTTAATAAATCAAAGTATGGACATAAACCTCAGCTTGTCCATATAGTGTAGTTAATAAATCAAAGTATAGACATAAACCTCAGCTTGTCCATATAGTGTAGTTAATATATCAAAGTATAGACATAAACCTCAGCTTGTCCATATAGTGTAGTTAATAAATCAAAGTATAGACATAAACCTCAGCTTGTCCATATAGTGTAGTTAATATATCAAAGTATAGACATAAACCTCAGCTTGTCCATATAGTGTAGTTAAAAAATCAAAGTATAGACATAAACCTCAGCTTGTCCATATAGTGTAGTTAATAAATCAAAGTATAGACATAAACCTCAGCTTGTCCATATAGTGTAGTTAATATATCAAATTATAGACACTTCACGTTCTGAAAAATATGATGTCAGAGGTTTTGTTTTCTAAAATAAAGATTACCGCAACTCTTTGGTCCTGTGTCATAAAACCAGAAAGTTGTAACATGCAAAGTCCTCTCAAGCTTTGGTCTACTTACATTTGTAATGCCAACGACAACAACGTGGGAAAGTAACCAGAGCTGCTGCAAATCTAGTTATTCAATCTTTATAAGATATGTATCCCTACAAAGTTATTAAGGTTTTTTTCAGTACTCGTTCCTGACCGTTCCGGCTGAAAAAAAAAATCCTTCATTGAACTAACTTTACCGCTAACAAATATTCAAATGAGGTAATGCTGTCTCTGAGCTAGCACGATAATACAATTAAAAGCAAGTAGTTAGTTACCTACCAACATTGGGAAATCATAAAAAAAACAAAAACTAACTTCACTCTAAGGAATCAACCTGTTTCACAAATTGCGAACAATAATGACGCAATCACGTCCACACTCCCACGGTCAGCCGAGCAAACAACGAGGGAAAGTCACCGAGTGGCACACGTGATTTGATTACACACAACTTGGAATTTAACCCCGAGAATAATAAAACAAAACAATTGCCACGTATACTAGACCAGGCTTACCAAAATAATATACGTGGCTATTTATAATCAAATACAATTCTCGCCGAGTCCTCTTAACACCCAAACAATCCCAGCAAGTTTACATCTTTATGCAATAACCCCACCACTCCCTCCCCCGACATGTTTGTTTCACAAGGTTGATGTTGTCCCCTACAGTTGTAGGGGTAGTAAACTTGTCTATGCAATCGCTTTGATAAATGAGATACTTCGTATCCCGTACACAAATAGCTGTGAATGGATTTTGTTTGGCAAAAATTGAACACATTAGCCGCCCCCAACCACCACCTCCTCCCGGTTATATCTAGTAATCAATGTACGAGCTCATCCCCTACCCCCCCCCCTACCCCCACCACTTTTCAATCATTTTTGAAAACAAAAAAAATGCAGTGTACACATTTTACTACGTTCTCATTCGGCGGTTCTAAAACGTTTTTTTCTTATCCCACTATATAGGCGAAATTGTTTTGCTGTTCTGTTCTATTTAGTTTAATTTGGTCGACCGTTCATCTTTATTGCTCTGCTAACCTGTTCTACTTAGTATAATTTAATATGGCCGACGAATCATCTCCATTGCTCTGCTGTTCGGTTCTATTTAGTTTAATTTAATATGGCTGACAGATCATCTCCATTGCTCTACTTTTCTGTTCTATTTAGTTTAATTTAACTTGGCCGACAGATCATCTCCATTGCTCTACTTTTCTGTTCTATTTAGTTTAATTTAACATGGCTGACAGATCATCTCCATTGCTCTACTTTTCTGTTCTATTTAGTTTAATTTAACATGGCTGACAGATCATCTCCATTGCTCTACTTTTCTGTTCTATTTAGTTTAATTTAACATGGCTAACAGATCATCTCCATTGCTCTGCTGTTCTGTTCTATTTAGTTTAATTTAACTTGGCCGACAGATCATCTCCATTGCTCTACTTTTCTGTTCTATTTAGTTTAATTTAACATGGCTGAAAGATCATCTCCATTGCTCTGCTGTTCTGTTCTATGTTTAATTTAATTTGGTCGACCGATCATCTCCATTGCTCATGTCCACAGTGATCAGATCCACTTCCCCTAATACTTCCTCAGCATGCAGCCACCACCTTCGCACGCTAGTGAAGGAAGAAAATGATTCCATTCAGATGGGTGCACGTACTCCGTAGCACTGACTAAGAAATGTAAAGGTAATTTTACTTCATCATCTCATTACCCTGATGATCGTTGCGGCATTACTTGTAGACGTCATCAAACTTCTCCATTTCCTTCTACCTTCAGTCATTCTTTGGAACTCTACAAAGTTGAACCTTCTTCATTCTTCGATGCTACCTCTCATCTTTTTCTCTGCCTACCTCATCTCATTCTATAGTGCTCTAATCCTCTCCTCGTTACTTTCCCAGTAGGAAGGACACTCGTCACATACTAGAAGTAGCATTGACGGTGGACACTAGTCACATACTAGAGGCAGCATTGACGGTGGACACTAGTCATATACAAGAGGTAGCATTGACGGTGGACACTAGTCATATACAAGAGGTAGCATTGACGGTGGACACTAGTCATATACAAGAGGTAGCATTGACGGTGGCCACTAGCCACATACAAGAGGTAGCATTGACGGTGGACACTAGTCATATACAAGAGGTAGCATTGACGGCGGACACTAGTCATATACTAGAGGTAGCATTGACGGTGGACACTAGTCACATACTAGAGGTAGCATTGACGGTGGACACTAGTCATATACAAGAGGTAGCATTGACGGTGGACACTAGTCATATACAAGAGGTAGCATTGACGGTGGATACTAGTCATATACTAGAGGTAGCATTGACGGTGGACACTAGTCATATACAAGAGGTAGCATTGACGGTGGACACTAGCCACATATTGGAGGTAGCATTGAAGCTAGTAGTCACCTATTACGACATGCGGTGCGTGTGAAAGACGTTTTCTTTCATCACCGCCAGAGACCTGGTGCGGTTGTATACATGATACGTGTTAGTTACAACCTGCAGTTTTAATAAAGTAGTTGTGAATACAAAATGGCATTTGTTAATGAAACCACATTTTTAATGTGATGGTCATGGATTGCGTCTGTTCATCATCATCATCACCACCAAGTACCGGGCCTATTGGCGTAGGTTATCATGTCTCTCTACAACTTTCGATCTCGGCAGCTATTTATCATTTCCATTGTTGGCCTTCTGCCAAGCCATTCTCTGAAGTTGTCTGGTAGATTTTCTCTTTGCCTCCCAATATCTCATCGTCCCTCAATGTTTCCAGTTGTTACAATATATTCCAGCTGTTCTATTCTCATTACATGGCAAAAAATTATGATTGTTTCTTCCTAATATTTGAAATTAGCTCTCTTTTTGCTTTGGTCTCTTTCAGAACGTTTTCATTACTCTTCTTAGCTGTCTACGACTGTTAGTCTACAGATTTAAAATTATAGGTATAGATGACGTCTGTAAGTGAAAGTCTACAGTTTTAATGTGATAGAAACAACCCTACATAACAAGATCTGGGGAACCGGTGATGACCTCAAAGGCACCGTCTTGTTTGTGACCCAGGCTGTTAAATGTCCAAATGCTTATCAACAGCAGATCGCTGAAGAAGAAGAAGAAGAAGAAGAAGAAGAAGAAGAAGAGGAAGAAAAAGACGAAGAAGGAGAAAGAGAAATGTGATGGTCGTCGATACATGATGACATCTGCAAGCCAAAGTCAGCAATATGTCATCTTCTTGTCACACTTGTAATATCTTCAAATGCATCAGAACCATATAGAACATAACAGACTTAAATTTTATCATGAACGATTTGTGTTATATTTAATCGTGCTTCATTAAATTGTTAATTATTGAAACATTATAAATGTAGCGTCGAGGGTCGTTGTGGCGTTAATTAGTGACTGTTATCTGACTCTCAAATAGTGCCCGTTTGGAAATTCACGAGGAGCGATCGAGTACTCTAATCTGATGGTAAAAGTGTGCACAGAACGGTCAAAGACAAATGATAGAACTTAGGTTCCATGCTCAATTTGGACATGTAGAGGGAACCGCTGGTAGCTGGAAATCGAACATGTTAGGTTGGTCGTCACTTGCGGGCAGCATGCATACAATGTTGAACTAACAACTTCTTGAAAGGAGTTAGAGTGAGAAGGGGTGGGAATGCATGGGTTTTTTCTGGTGCTTCGAAGAAAGTGCTTTGTGCTGAAAACTTCTTGCCTGCGATGATGAAAGCAATCGAAGCAATGGCTGACACCTTCTGTATACAGCTGTGGTGATTACATTAGATAGATAGCAATGGCTGAAATCTTATGTGTACATCTGTTGGTGGTGATGATGTTAGATAGATAGCAATGGCACCTTCTACGTATAGCAACAGTGATTATAATAGATAGCGATGGCAGACACCTTCTGAGTAAACGACAGTGAAGATACTAGACAGCGATGGGAGACACCTTCTGTGTACATCTGTGGTGATGGTACTATATAGTAATGGCTAATACCTTCCGAGTAAAACGATGGTGATACAAGATACAACTATATACAATATCATTGTGTTACTAGTTATTGTCATAAATTGACAAACACTTTACAAGACAACTTTAAATAGAAGAAGAACACCTATGGGCCTGCTCAAGGCGCAATGAACTTAAATCTTGACATCAGTAACACATTGCTATTTCTAATTTTAAATAATCGCCAGGATTGGCTAAGGCTTTTTTTTTCAGAATTCATTATATGAATGCCTATTATGCGAATGTCTATTATGCGAATGTCTATTATGCGAATAATACATTATATGATTTGTGTTATGCGAACGGGGAGTGAGTCATTCAATGTAGTCGTTAACAAACGTTCTGAAGCGACAAGAATCATAACTTTTAGTGTCTTCTTCAGCTCCACCTATGTCTCCTCTTTTAAATTGATTCGATTTGGTCTCCCAAATTTTCATTTCATTCGTGAAATCTAGACAAGTCCATGTCTGGTTACATTGGTAAGTTGTTTTCTTTTTCAAAATGCATTCTATCAGTCTGCACTTTGAACTTTTCTGTGGACAAAATGTTGGCTAAGACAAAATGTTGGCTAAGACAAAATAGGTTTAAGTTTAGAAAATGTTCTTTCTGCTGTAGATTTATATCAGTGAATCTGTCTGTCTTTTAGGAGTTCGGAAAAGTTCAAGACTTGTAGATAGGCGCGATCACTCTCGCTAGCAGACATGGTAGTTGATGATGATATTGATGATGTTGAAAATTATATTGATGATGGTCTGTTATCCCTGTTACCTCCCCAAGTGTCCAAAGATTAAAATTGTCATCAAATGTCATGTCTGCTGACTGATCGCGTCCTAACTTTCTTCTATTTTACGTTTTTTTTTCATTGAAATAACTTCTATTGGTGAAATTCTAATAAACAATTCTCTGACATTTTCTAGAACTTTCTTACTGTGATTTTCTCCCTTTCTTCTTCATTCTATTTTTCCAAATGTCACAATATTGATCTATTGAGTTATTTGCGAACCATCATCAGTGCACTCCGAACTTGTCCATAGGTGCTCAGATCCCCTTCTCAGCAAGTCCCGCAGTGTCCAGCGACTGACGACTCCAGTTCTGTATTGGTTGATAAGTCTTCTTACACGCCCACTAAGTTTCTCGTTTCTGGCTGTGCCCATCTTAACTCCCATCTCTTTCATCCGAAGGAGTGACGTGAACTCATAGTTGTCGAAGTCATGTGCCCTTCCCACATCTCAGAGGGCAGTGATTATGTCTGCCCGATCCATTGGTTGATTGTCTTCATCTTCTTTGACAGCATAGCTAGCCAACCTGTCCGCTCCATTTCCCGACTTCTGCATATCGAGGAATGTAGACAAATGTACGTATTTTTTTTTACTCCTGTAATGACTCCACCCATTGCATGCGTACAAAGCCCGCCTTCACTTTTCTTATCATGCTCATCGAATGACTTAGTATGCAAGCGTTGGTGTAGTCTTGTGGCTAACCAGACGAATGCCCTGGTCACTGCCATCACCTCCATCGTCATGCTACTCGTGGGCATAACGTATGCACCACTGTCTTCCTTGACTATTCTGCCAGCCCAGCATGCTGTAAACGCCCATGCACTTTGGTTTGGTATTACTGACCCGTCTGTATATAAGACTGCATCTTTCTCGCCTGTATTATCCCAGGTGAGAAAGTTGACTTCCGCATTGACCACGACTGAGTTCTGCTTCCTATATTTCCTATCGAGTGTGACAATACACGAGAATGTGGCCCTAAATGACGTTGACGTTCGCTGTCACAATATAATGTCACAATATAATGTCACAATATGTCACAATATAATGTAACAATATAATGTCACAATATAATGTCACAATATAATGTCACAATATAATGTCACAATATAATGTCACAATATAATGTCACAATATAATGTCACAATATAATGTCACATTATAATGTCACAATATATCCGAATTGTACCTCTCTCGTTCACCAGACAACTACAAACAGAAAGTATACTCTACTTCATCACCCGCCCTACAATTACGTTAAATCGGTGTTTATGCACTGTGTTGTGGTTTGTAGTAGAACTGTTAAAGTTGCACCTTTCGGCCCAAAAGATCCGGCTTCAATATTTCGTTTTTGAGCACGGGTTTGCCCTTGATTTTTGTTCTTTACTCACTTGTCCAAGCAGGGCGGTTTAATTTGTTTCTGGGGCAACACGAAGACGTGGAATAATATCTGGATAGCTCTAGTTTACCGATCCCGATGCCAGCAGTCAGCTTTTAGTCGCTGACCGATATCAGCTCTAGTGCTGACAAGAACATTTGCTCCATTACATGGTACAAGTACCAAATTGTGACTCCATCTTTGTCATCATTCTTATCTTCTCGTTGACAACATCTTGATATATCAGTCCTCGATCGACAACTTTTGTGATCTCCTTCCCTCGCCTGCCTTTCCTTGCCTTCCCCTGCCTGCCTGCCTGCCTCCCTCCCACCCACCCTCCTTTCCTTCCTTCCTTCCTTCCTTCCCTCATTCCTTCCTTCCTTCCTTCTTTCCTTCCTTCCTTCCCTCATTCCTTCCTCCCTTGCTACCTCTTTCCCTCCCTCCCTCCCCCCTTCCTTTCTTTCTTTCGCCCTATAACAACTAAAGTAATTGATTGACCTCTTCATGGTCAATCTTTAAATGATGTTAGGTGGCCTCCCACTACTATTGAGCTTTACATATCATATTGTGGTAGCAATCACCCGGCCGTTCAAAATAACGTACTGAGGTATCTTTCAAGAAAATCCTAAATTAACTTTGACATAATAAATGTAAATTTGTAGACGCGCTAAAAATGTACGGTCATTTTGTGTAAGTTCGTTGAAGATTTTCTGAAAAGAAACATGAAATGCGCATTCTGAACGGCCGAGTCGTTGCTACCATAATATGGCCTGTAAAATTCATAAACAGTAAACAAGCTATGATTATTATATATTTCTCTTTCTCGAAGAAGCAAAACTTTTCCTAACCACCTGACAGGAGGGACAAAATTGTGACATAGGGTTGACAAAGATATAAATATGCATTTTCAATAATTCTTACTTCATCAATGCTGAAATATACATTCTTGAAAAACGGCAAGCATTTGTGAACACACTATAGAAACATTATGTGAAAGAGGGATAGAAAAATATAAGGTTTGTGATAGATCAGCTTCACTTCACGTACCTGCAACAACCAAAGATGACGATTCACAGTACAAGAAAGAAACCAGGAAATAAAAGATACGCAGCATCACTGAAGCCTTGCAGCAAAAGTCATTTTCGACAACCCATAACGTGCATCTGATTCTGTAATAGAAAGAGAACAATATTTACTTAATGGTTAAATAATGAATGGATTCAGGGCCGACTCAAGGTATCGGCAGCACGGGCATTTCCCCGGGACGCACCATGTGCTTATGGCCGCCATCAATGATTTTATTTTTAAAAGAAAGGGGAAAAAAATTTGAAAACTATAAGTAAAACATTAAAAAGAGCGCCGAAGTTCAGCTTTCCAAGAGCGCCAGCCAGCAACTATAAGGGCTGTCTGTAGATGAATGAGACTTGGCGCAATGTGGTATGACGTAGGTAGAAAAGGATTAAAATCTGAATAATCTAGTACAAGGTGCTTACTCGTTGCAGTACTCGACATGTCTTTAATGTTTTTACCATTAAACACTCGCCCCTCAGAGTATACACACACATATTCCCATTATACTGTGTGAACTCACAGATACTGCACCACTAAAGCTCACGAACAACATCCGTATTGTGTAGGTACGCTCAGGTAAATTGCAGAGGACATGAAAGAGGCGCGTCAGGCTGGCGTGATACAACAATTAGGCGTCACACACACACACACATACACTACGGATACATTACTTCTAATCTCGCATACAATGAACGCACTCTAGTTCAAATTCAGATGTCGTATCTTCATTGATATTAGAATTGTAGAATAAATGCCACTTTCGGTAGCTAGTGAGACAGTACCCTGTATCAATGCTGAACACGTTACAGAAGACAAAAGATAAGAAGACAAGACATACAACGCAAGACAAGACATCATACAAGGCAAGATATCATACAAGGCAAGACAAGACGTCACACAAGGCAAGACATCATACAAGGCAAGACAAGACATCACACAAGGCAAGACATCATACAAGGCAAGACAAGACTTTATATAACACAAGACAAGACATCATACAAGGCAAGACATCACACAAGGCAAGACAAGACATCATACACGTCAAGACATCATACAAGGCAAGACAAGACTTCATATAACACAAGACAAGACATCGTATAAGGCAAGACAAGACTTCATGTAACACAAGACAAGACATCATACAAGGCAAGACACGACTTCATATAACACAAGACAAGACATCATACAAGGCAAGACAAGACATCAAACAAGGCAAGATAAGATATCATACAAGGCAAGATATCATACAAGGCAAGACAAGACGTCACACAAGGCAAGACAAGACCTCATACAAGACAAGACATCATACAAGGCAAGACAAGACATCACACAAGGCAAGACATCATACAAGGCAAGACAAGACTTTATATAACACAAGACAAGACATCATACAAGGCAAGACATCACACGAGGCAAGACAAGACTTCATATAACACAAGACAAGACATCGTACAAGGCAAGACAAGACTTCATATAACACAAGACAAGACATCGTACAAGGCAAGACAAGACTTCATATAACACAAGACAAGACATCATACAAGACAAGACATCATACAAGGCAAGACTTCATACAAGGCAAGACAAGACTTCATATAACACTATTTCTTCGTCTCTTCGTCCTAACAATTGCTGTTTTACAAGGCCGCGAAAATTGTGTGAAATTGGCACAATCAAAATTGTTTTACAGTAAAACTGCGATATTTGCTTTTTTCAACCCGACATATCCGTTTTAGTCATTACATTTTTTAGCGCTGCGTTTCTATTGAAGGAGTTATGCTGTTTTAAAGAACCCTGCTTAGAGGAGATCCTAACCAACTCTCATCCATCCATCAGAACGTAAACTTGATCCTTTCAGCTCATTCACACATGCGTTAGAAAATAGCACACAACAGCATCATTCAATATGTTTATGACGAGAAATTGTTAGAGACACCAGATAAAACAAGAGAAGAAACACTATAAAATATCAGATATAGCAGGTTAAATATCAGTAATTACAAGGCAATTAAACATTATAAGAAACTAGAAAAGGCAAGTCAAGAAACAAGTAATTACAATAAAAAAGAACACACAAGTTACTAGAAAAGACAAGTCAAGAAATAAGCTAAGACAGGTCATGTCATTAGAGAAGAAATGACCACGAAACAGCACCAAATAAGATGCACAATAAGACAATTCGGCACACAAAATAAAACAAGGCGTGAAATAAGACAAAACAATAGATAATATCAGGCTGGAGGCAAAACAAAAGAACACATGCTGCGGAACAAGACAAAAACGACAAAGACATCAAACAAGATAATACAATGTAAGCAAAACTCCTGACAAGGTATTTAAAAATACAACATACAAGACAAGACAGAACAGGGAAATGTTAGCCAAGGTGAGACTGAAAAAAAGTTGATAAGATATAAACATCACAACTGACGCAATGCGCTAATACTCCTGCTTCTGAATAAAATGAAGATAATTGTATTAGTTTACGGGGCCACAATACGCAATAACTTTGGAACCACTGGCTTCCTGTTTATTATCAGGCTCGACTGAACTAGTCTACAAGTATAAAAGAGCTGGCGTGAACAAATACATACATCCCCTACCCGTTCTCAAACAAGTCCCGTGTGCGCATGATTGGGTGCATGCGTGCGTGCATGTTTTCGCATTAGTGACTGCCCGAGTGCAAATATTAACGGAAATATCTCAGAAAAAATAATGTTGAGAGAGGAAATCACTTTACCGACTCAAGTTTTGGTTAATACCTTCCATCTCTCGTTCTCTGGTATCGCATTACGGGTAAGAACAGAGGATCATGTTCGTTGTTTAATACGAGAACAGTAGGGAACACCGGTTCGCCCAATCTCTTTTATGTTTAATCGGGAAGAAATACGTGTTTTGTCTACGTTATAACAATAAACTGGCATGTTAAAATAGGCATATTAGATACACATATGTCTAAATGTGTGTTATATGTTTATTGTGTTAACATGGGAAAAGCGTGGCTTCCCAGCGCCCGGTACAGGATAAGTAGGTCAAAGCAAGTAGGTCAAGGTAAGTATTGCGCCCCTCTAACCTAACCTGCATTAAGAAATATATATATATTTACCTTTTTTTTGAAATTGTACGCTCTAAGGATGTTGCGTCTGGTTTCTCTCCCAATTATAAGTCAATATGAAGTGATTAAAAAGTAAATGAAAACTAAATAGAACATTGCATCAAGAGGCAATGTGCCCGTCAGTATTTCTCCCAAACTTATATTTCCACGTCGAGCAAGTGTTTGTGCCCGTTAGTCTCTTAACACTGGAAGATTCAGAGACCCACCTGGGCCATAATTCATAAATATTTACACTGACAAACAAACATCGACACACACAAACATACACACAGACGTATACACAAAGACACATGCACAAAAATTGTTCTTGTTTAATTTTTTTTTTTTTTTGCTGATAATTTCAAATAAGCATACACAGAAACTAAATGGTAACATATGTGCAGATTTTTTTTATTTTTTTAAATATCACCTACATATTCAACGCATGAGAAAAAAAAAACAGGATGTATAATTTGGTGTCTGCTATTTCACTGCAATCTCTTGTCGTGAGGTCTAATATGAAAATGTATACATCCCTTTATAATGGCGATATAGAATACATTTCGTTTCTAATGGCACATAATATTACGTGATGATACATAATGTCAGGCAGCGTGGTCCAACTAACGGCCTGAAGGCTAAATGTGGCTCGCAACACTCATTCTGGTGGCACGCAGACCTCTTCAACGGTTTTCGCTAATAGATGATAAACCAAAACCATAATTTTACAATTGTGGACATTAGGGGCAGAAGGGGTGGGGTTGGAGTCAATCTTTGCTGCAGGTTCTTTAGTTCCCGTGGTATAACACCGGCTGTAATTGAGCGCCACTATCCCGTGTTCATGAAACGTAAAGGGAAAAAAAAAAAGTAAAGTATCCCCATCACGCCAAGTGGCGTATAGGGAATATGGTATTAGTGATCATACATTTTACAGACTTTCGGCACATGATTTTGGTGTAATGTGGTCGGTATTACGCCCGTGCCGCTTTACTTCCCCAGAAATAGAGCCGGTACCCATTAAAGGCTGGGTGAACCGGAAGCCGTCGTTTGGGATCGAACCCTACCTCTTGTCCTTTGTGGTTCAGTTCACTAACCACTGAGCTATCGCGGCTCCCTCATGAAACGTAACATGCTGATAATATTTTCCACCAGACTACAGACTAGAAAGGTTTTTACGAAGATTTCACGAGGAAAATCCTTCTTTGGATCCGTCCAGTAAAGCCATTCTCATGAGGGTGTAAATTTGGGTTAATCCGGATGGCAGGAGATCCCGGCACTTGTTTCGAAATTGTCAATTTAAATAATATCGAAGAATCCAGCTCGTGCAGGTGTGGACAAAATATGTTACCTAAAGACCACAATGGCCGTTTGATATTAGCGGATTGAAAGACAACGGAAATCGGTTGATTTACTTTTTTGACAAAATGCAAATAATATAATTAATAAATGATAATTATTAACACACATATAAGTGATGGCCGGGGCTCTCTTGCAGGATGTTCTGTTTGGACCTCGAACAACAAAAGGTTGAGCATCACTGATGTAAGGGAATGCTATATAATGTAGTTTGACGCATGTTTGTGATGTGTGGCTATTTCGGTGGTTTTCTTGATTTTCTCGGGTTTTGCTAGAGAGGTTGGAATTTGTCCACGCAATACTAGTTCTTTCATGTCAATTGACACCAGCTACGGTGACGAATTGTGTATAATGAGAAAGGATACGTTTTACATGTGCAGTAAAACAAAGAAAGAAACGAGCGTCACTAGAAAGTAATAGGTGAGATGATTGTGGCCTACGACGACTTCTATCGTATGCGCTTAAACGAGTAAGCAACTCATGCCTAAGTGAGTACGCCACAATCTGTTTTAACGATCCTACTCCACCTTCCAGTGGTGCTCGGGAAAGCAGATTAGGCACTCTTGCGACATGAGAAAGGAAGGAAGAGGGAAGAAACCTTGAACTTAAAATTGACTTGCTGAAGATCGATATATACGGCCGGAATATGCAATATTCGTAGCTCTCTGTAAACCACAACACAACCGTAACGCATATACGTTAATTTAACGCCCTATTAAGGGCGGACGATGAAGAAAAGTTGTTCTCGGGTGAATGCAGAGACGGTTGAAGATCACGTGATCAACGAGTATGAGGTCAAGGTATATTACTAAATAAGATCTCAATGTCTTAAGGGAGAGAATTACTTTGTTGTACAAGGCTCTATTCTATTGCTGGGTCGACCGGTGTGGTCCAGGCAGGGACTGAATGAATGGTCCCTGACAAGGAAGCACACTGTGATGCTGACATTCGCTTTCAATGTAACAAATATGACGCATTTCGCTTTCAATGTAACAAATATGACGCATTTCGCTTTCAATGTAACAAATATGACGCATTTCGCTTTCAATGTAACAAATATGACGCATTTCGCTTTCAATGTAACAAATATGACGCATTTCGCTTTCAATGTAACAAATATGACGCATTTCGCTTTCAATGTAACAAATATGACGCATCCTGCTTCCTATTCTTTTGGTGGTGGTGAAAGGGGGGGGGGCGGGTTTAAGAAAATTAGAGAATTGATAAAAATGCTTTACAATAATAGAGATTTGATGAAAACTTCTTCCCTTTCTCAATTGTCTGTCAGCGTTGCAGGAAGATAGTTTGCGGTGTTTTGCTCTTCAATTGGCCTCGCCAGCCATTATGTTTTTTAATACCTAGTGTTTACAACACTCAATAAATTCATCTTTTTAGGCCGACCTTGGGCCATGTGTTGTGTTTTGATTTTTCTACCTTATCACGTGACCAAACCATTTTATCTGTTGTCTCTTTATGTATTCAATGAATATAATTATTCTTAGATTTTTATTTCAGTTCTTCATTGCTGATCTGATCCTCAGGATGTTTCCTGTCCTGTTTAAAACATATTTCTGTAGTGGTTATTTTTCTATAGTCCGTTCAGAATCGTTTGCCGAGATGTTAAGATTTATAATTCAAAAAGTTCTTGATGATTTCACATGATTTTTGGCATACGGTGTTAAAATGTCCATGTCGCGAGAACATATGTGTTACTCGATGTCTAGCTATAACGTTTTCTTAAAGCGGCGAATTCCTTTGATCTTTGCCCATGTAACTATTATTTTGACCCTAATCAAAATGTTTTACAGTAATCTAGTGCAACGATGACCCATAGGCGTGTCCATAAAATTTTACTTGGTGGCAAGTATACAAATTTTAAATTATATATAGAACTTTTGTTCGTAGAGTCAATTTGATATAGTTCCATGCTCTTGGTGTGAGTTTCCCAAATGTTGTCGCTGCCTTTCAAATACGTACATTTAGTTCCTCATCTAAGGAAAGTGTGGCTGTAATAGTGGATCCAAGATAGCTGAACTTCTGTACTGACTCAAGCAGGCTTCCATTCAAAGTAATGGTTGTTGGTTTGCTTATAACATATTTTTGATTGCTTGGGTGGTCTTGAACAATAAACTGTTTAACAAATCAACTAGGAAATTTTGCAAATCAAACTATTTATCTGTAGACTTAATCAGAGTAATGATCATTCAGAATCAGACGAGTCAAATAGGTCGATTACTGCTTTCGGCTGAACAAACAACAAACCATCCTTTTTCCAATATTCCTCTTCTTGTCGTAACACATGATCCTCACATTTTACCCAGTAGTCTTTATTTATATTTGATAGAGCCTGATTTGTAAGTGTCTCAACATCGCATAATTTGAAAGTTTTATTTGTATATGCTACGTGTCCTTTAACTTTTGCCCAAACTAGTTCTATAGGATTTAAGTGTGCATGATATTGAGGTAGTCTCAAACATCTATGGCCATGTTCTTGTATAAATCTTTATAACAATGTTATGCTCAGTAAAATATTTTGCCTTTATATTCATTCTCACATAGACTTGCAGAAGATAATATGGATAGTGCCGCCTCCTTTCTGTAAATATTGAGATTTGCCTCTGAATTATGACTCGAACTCGAGTCTACGGCCGTGATTTTGACGTCACATAATTTCCGGTTTCGGCTAAAATGTCATTTTGTGCTAAACGGGAAATTTCATATGTAACATTTCTTTATAAAAATTTATAGTGGAAACATAACTATTTTAGGACGGTGCGCATTCAGCCGTGAAGGTCATGCCTATATGTTAAAGAATCAGCTGTGAGATGTAAGCATCTACATAATCCCGCCGGTGTTTATAATATCGATTAACTTTTTTTTAATATAGGTTAAATAAGGCATCTTTGAAACTGGATCACATTTCTTTGATAAAAAAATATTTTTATAGCGACATTAGTATTCTAAACCTAACTTCAAAAGATCAATGCAAATGAACAATAAGTTTTTGAAAAAAATAAATTAATGTCTAGGCAAACGAATCTGAACGGACTATAGAAGCGTATCTACATAGTGCTTAATTGTGGGTGTTGTTCGTTATGTGTATTTGCAAACATGAATTCAATTGGTTACAATTAGTGTGGCCGTATTTCTCAATGATTTTGTCAACATGGTACACCTTTTTCTTATTCGTATTCTTCACACGTTGTAACAATTCGGGTTTTAAATATGTGTCGTCAAATTTGACATTTTCATTCGCAAGCCATGTCCTAATTTGCTCTTTTGTATTTGATGCAGTAGGCACTTTGTCCCATCTTGAATTCCCTAAGGAAGTGCTGATATAGTAAAACAGTAACCTTTTGCATAGTTATAAATTTGCATTTCAAACTCATTGTAATTTAGATATAAATGTTGGTATTTAAAGTCAACAAATTGTCTACTGAGTCTTCACAAAATTAATAAAGATACGCCTTCCCTTCGGTAATTAATGCCAAGGCCGTGGTGCGTCATGTCGTTCAATAACAATTCAGTTTTGTGCACGGGATTTTCCTGAACTTAGTGTTTCTGCAATAGCCAAACTATTTTACGTGAACGACCGCACCAAATTAATGTATATATCCTAAAATGGTGTCAAATTCGAACAGGGTGAATTTAATATAGCCTAAAGAAGAAAACTTTTAAACTAGATCAAATTTCTCAGAGCAAAAAATATTTCTATAACGACATCAATATTATAAGATTACATGCAAAAGTTGAAAGCAAAATAACAAACGGTTATCACGTAAAGCTAATTCAAGTGTGGTTATGAATTTCTGAACGGACTATAATTGTTCTTTTCATGCGTCTAGAATCCAGGCATGGCAATGGTAGCACATTAGGATGAAAGCTGTGCTGTAGATTACCAGTTTTGCCTGTTGTATTATTTCCTAGTTAATTCAATTTAGTTAATAATTTATCACATATGTCAGATGACTTGACAAGCTTTGTTGCATTTTTGAGTTTATTTCTGCTGTTTGTGAGTTATCATTTATCACCTCACTTCCTGGGTATTTAAATTCCTCTACTTGTTTTCAATTGTCTAGCATATATGGTTATGTTGATATTCTGTTTTTCTTTTGCGCAGCTCATTACTTCTGTCTTGTTTATGTTGGTGTTCATGTTGTATTGGGTGCGTGAGCTGTTAAGTTTGTTTGTGTGTTCTTGTTAGTCATCTAATTTCCCATGCATTTGTGCATGACCGTCTGCGAACAGAAGCTTGTGATCTCCCCTGTCTCCGATGGGTTGGGCATTAGAATGTGATAAAAGTGCTTCAGCCTAGTAGGGAATAACATCAAGTCAGTATAACGGCGAATAGACAAACATATTGCTCAATAATAGTGAACATAGATAAAAGTGCTTCAGCGCATAAGTGACTGAGTTACAAGGATAAGAAAATCAGCGTAACTGCCACATGCCTTCTTCTAGACAGTTTGCTAACACACCGGTTAACAAAAAATACAAAAACATCACTTGAGCTGAGTAGAGATAAATTTATCTTTATGACTTCACGCAAAGACTGTTTGTCTCTAACGAGGTCATTCGTTTAATTTATATGTAGGAAAACAAGACATTAATGCCACATTTCTAGAAAAATAGACTTAACAAAGAGAATTATACTGGGAATAGTTAGAAAGCGAGAGAGAGAAAGAGAGAGGGGGGGGGGATGGAAAGATAAAGATGTGGGGATTACAACATGAAAGAATGGAGTGGCCTTGACCTAATTAGCGATCAAAGTTAAATCAACAAAACACTGAACCAGCGAGCAAGAATCTTTAAGCGACAGCAACGGTAAGTCAAGGTCAAGAGTCCCCCGTCACGCCAAGTGGCGTATAGGGAATATGGTGTTAGTGACCATAATTTTTATAGACCTTCGGCACATGATTTCTGGGGTAATGTAGTAAGTATTACGCCTGTGCCGCTTAACTTTCCCAGAAAAAATCCGGTACCCATTAAAGGCTGGGTGAACCTGGAAACCGTCGATCTCTTGTCCTTTGTAGTCCAGTTCACTAACCACTGAGCTATCGGACAGCAACGGTAAGGCAAACTAAAAGTGTTGGTAAAGGAAAGTGGTGAATCTAATTTCGGAATCATCATCATCATCATCATCATCATCATCACATATTCAAATCGAAGTTTTGCTTCTATCAAATGCCATTTCACTTTATCTTTTGCTAATTTGGTGCATGCTGTCATTGGTAAGCTCCGTGTATACCTCTTGATGTCATTTGTCCACTTTAGGCTTTGCCTTATTTACTCCTGTATTTTCCCCATTTATGATGACTTTCAGAGTTATTCTTCTCTCTCTCTCTCTCTTCACTCCCTGTCTGTCTGTCTGTCTGTCTCTCTCTCTCTCTCTCTCTCTCTCTCTCTCTCTCTCTCTCTACACGACCTTACTAATTCTTCCCTGCTGGTTGCCTGTCTCTTGTCAACGTTTTCGCTGCTTTTGAAGTCAGCAATTTTTTTGCCCCCTTCCTGTCCATCTGAGGGGGCTAGGGCCAGGCCGTTAGATTATGTGATATGCCAGTTTCCTGATAATGTATTATCAATGGTAGTAGATCTTCATTTTGATCAGTATTTGTTAACGATGAATTACGACCTTTCTCTCATGTTACTATATTCTTTCAATGAGCTGCCGATATTCTCAAGGCGACACCTCTTTTCTATTTCATTCGTTCGTTCATTTTTGTTTCTGAAGTTCAGGTTTATGCTACGACTCAAATTAAAAAAAAAAACGATTTATTTTACAAGTGTCAGTACCAGAGTCATGCTCAATTAGTTTGACTTATTTCTTTCTTTCTTTATAGGTTGACCTATTTATATTTCTTTCTTTACAGTTTGGCTTAATTATTATATTTCTTTCTTTAAAGTTTGACCTATTTATATTTCTTTATAGGTTGACTTATTTGTATTTCTTTCTTTGTAGACTGAATCCCAATCCGTATTCAATTGATTGGTTAATTTTTTTTTCTTTAGAAAAGCAACTTATTTTCTACCTTCAGTCGTCAGCAAACACGAACGTTCGAGACTCACTATACAAGCGTGGTCTTCTAAAGCCTCATTTATTATTTGTTCCACAAGCAGCTTAAATAGAACTGTGACATAGAACATCCTGAATGTACTCGCTTCGATGTGTGGAACCAGCTGTATCTCTGTTCGTCTCATTAGCAAACACTGGTTTTCTTGCTCTCTTTTCCTGTTGTATCTATATCTAGTATGGGGACTGGTTGGTCTCAGACAAGACGCCGACCTCGAGACAGAGAAGTTGTGGGTTCAAATCCAGGTTGGTTGGGATTTTTATTTATGTTTTTTCTCTGCGGCAACCACCCCTGGTCTCAGCAGCGAGGCCCTGCTTGAAACGTCAATTACTCATCGACGGAAAAAATATGAGTACCTCCGAAGTCGGAGTTATCTGCCGGTGCGGCGAATGACCCCTGTGTATACGGCTGCCAGGGAAAAATGGATAAATACGAAAAATTCAGTTCCTAGTCTCTAGGGACTTCATCAGAGGTAAAAGCTGGCGAACGAGGGAAAAATAGTATCTAGTATTGATTGTGTTTCTTATAGTTTTTTTTGTTCTTTTTGTCACTCTTATAGATTTTTTTTAGGAATTGAAGTCAACGGTCACAACATAAATAATTTGAGATATGCGGATGAGATAGTCATAATAGCAGAGACAGAGAATAAACTACAAGAAATTATAGACATAATTATAAAAGAAAGCAACAAAAAAGGTCTCAGTCTGAATAGTAAGAAAACATAAGTAATGGTCATATCAAAGAAACAATCATCACCATCATGCGGTAAAATGATAAACAGGACGCATCTGAAACAAGTGCAACGCGTTAAATACTTGGGTACAATAATAAGATCAGATGGAAGATGCACCACAGAAATAAAAAGCAGAATAGCTCAGGCCAAAATAGCATTTCAGAAAAAAAATATATCTTATGCAACAAATCTATCGCAATAGAAGTGAGAGAGTTCATCGGTGCTATACAGAACCAATTATGGCCTATGAAAGCGAATCATGGACATTAGACAAACAAATGAAAAGACGATTAGAGACCACAGAGATGGGACTTCTCAGAAGAATGTTGAAAGTTCCATGAACAGCTAAAACGACAAATGAGGAAATTATTAAAGAGTCAAACACAAAAAGGGAGCTACTAAAATACATTAGAAACAATCAACATTTTTCGGACACATCATGAGAAGAGGAAAGTTGGAATACTTGGTTACAACTGGCAAAATAAAAGGAAAGAAAGATCAAGGATGACAAAGAGAGAAAATACTTGATAGCTTGGTGTCATGGTATGGGAAACTGTCAACAAGAGAACTGATACGATGCACTGTAGATAGAAGATTGTGGAAGCACATGAACGCCTACTGCAACCGGTATGGCACATGATGATGATAGTTTTTTTTCTCTATTGTCACTCTTATCGTTTTTTTTTTTTCTGTATTTATCACTCTTCTCTCCTTTCTCTTTTTTTATTTCACAATTTTTCTCCCACTCTTTTTCTCCCACAAACTCGTTCACCTTTTACTTATTGGTAGAAACTATCCGTCCGTGTGAATCGTGTGGTGGTTGGGGATTAAATAGTCAGGTAAAGACGTGGTTACTCGAAGCTAGCATGAGAATGACCTTTACAATAAAAGCAGACTATAAAAGTGCCTGGCACAAGTAAAAACATACACTTTTTTTTATTTTTTATAAAAAGTGGTGGGTCTTATTTTATTGCCATTATGTAGTGCGACGGTTCTCAACTTGTAATGATTGGAAAATAATAATGGCACACAGTATGTGTTCGCGCGTGCCGCGGAGTTGTGTTGTCTGAGCTGAAATAGTCTTCGTTGTTTTCGTTAAAATATGGCGACGATGCTGCACTTTGGGGATGGAGACTTAGCACTATAGAGTTGTCCAATGTCATCATCATCATCATCGAGTGCCGTCTCCGTAACGAAGGTTGGCTACCATGGATCGCCATTCCACGCTGTTTCTTGCTTTGATGGTGCAGGTTGTCATAGATTGACTTGTCCATCTTTTGATGTTACTCGTCCATGTTAGTCTTGGTCTGCCTCTGCCTCTTTTACCTTGTATTTTCCCTTGCAATATTACTTTTAGTAGGCTGTTGTGCCTTTTAACGTGCCCCAAAAATTTCATTTGTCTTGTCTTAATTGCATTTAGTAGTTCTCTATATTTTTAGTTGTTTTAAAACTTCATCGTTTCTTTTCTTTTCTTTCCATCCAATTCTACCTATTCTTCTATAAATCCACATTTCAAAGGCTTCAATTTTCTGTTCTGTTTTCTTGTCTAATGTCCATGTTTCTGGACCACACACGAATATTGAGAAGATGCAACATTTTGCTATTCTTAGTTTCAGACCTACTGTTATTTGTTTTGTTGTTAGTATATTTTTCATGGCATTAAAATGACTTTTTGCCATACTTATAATTTTGTTTATTTCAATTTTACATTTTCCATCATTGGTTATAGTCCAATAGTCTACAGTGTCCAATGTACACTGTAGAATAAACTAAACTAAATGATATCTATAAATCTTGATCAGTTAGTACATAAATGATAAAAGTGCTAAATTATTTTATGCTACTAGTGAAGCATGGACATTAGACAAGAAAACAGAACAGAAAGCTGACGCATTTGAAATGTGGATTTATAGAAGAATGGGAAGAATTATATGGAAGGAAGGGAAAACAAATGATGATCTTCTGAAACAACTAGAAAAATGAAAATAGAACTACTAAACACAATTCGAACAAGACAACTGAGATTGTTGGGCATGTTAAAAGACATAACAGCCTATTAAAAGTAATCTTGGTAGGGAAAATACAAAGTAAAAGAGGCAGACCAAGACTAACATGGACGAGTTTTAAAAAAAAATTGGACAGGTCAGCCTATGATAACCTGCACTATCAAAGCAAGAGAAGAGGAGATGGCATTCAATGATGATGAAGATGTTACGAATGAACGCTCCTCTCGACTCTGAAAGACAAACGAGAAAGGAAAGAAGGATGTGATGATGATAATGATGATGATGATGACGATGATAAAGAAGAAGTGATCGGTTTATGAAAGATTAAGAATTCTTAAATGGTGAACAACAAATATAGCATCCGAGCATCAGAAATAGAACCAAGGTAATACATTATAGAAAATATACTAAGTGTTGTAATCGATGTCAAATAGGATGGTCACCTCAAGCAATGGATATTTAGGATAATGTCACCAGAAGAAAGATGTTTGGAAAATGATAAAATGTGAAAAAAGAATAAAATGGAATGGAAGGAGAGAATAAATGGAGTTGCAAGGCTGTGGAAAATGTGCTACAAGGAAGATAACAACAAGGTTGTTTTTTCCCCCTTAAAATTGTATGGTTTCGGTTTCCGATAAGACACTAATAAAACAAATAATATTCCGATGATGTGGTCTCTTTTGAAACATAGACCATATGGGGAACAATAGATCAGCACTGTGCGTCAAACATACAGCAACGTAACAAAAATGTTTATTCTGTCATTGTATGAAAATGGAGGGAACAAGCAAATAATTGCAGTGCTGTGGTAAAGCTGGTAGCACGAGCAAATAGTGGTGTGTAACGTGCTCTCCTACAAGGTGACAGCTTTACAAAGAAGGAACATAACAAAGTACTGACACTTTGACCTACTTGCGGCCTTCTACAGAAAACGGGAACAACACAATCGGACAACAAAACAAAGCTAAACTCTACTGCATCTAGATTGAGCGCTACATGTAAATCAAGGAGAAATAAAAAGAGGGTTATGAGATGAAATGATAAAACGAACGGGAGATGCACTACATATCGAAGGATACAAACTAATAATATGAAAATGGAGCCGGACCAAAAATCACTAGAAGGACGAAATGTCACATTGATTATGTAAAGAGAGCAGTAGCCACGCACTGCCACTGAGAAATCATTGAATCGAAGATTTGGAACTGTCGCCTCCCTCAAAGTAGTGCGGTAAGTGGGTATTTAATAAGACAAGTTGTAATAATTAACACAAATCTTCAATGGAACTTCTATAATAATGCTGAACGCTGTCTCATGTGATCGCTGGCTCTAATCACAGTAAGGACAAAGGGTTATCTTTGGGTAAGTGGGGAGGTGACGCCGAAAGGAGGGTGTGAAATGAAAAACTCTGACCGAACACCTCGTGGCTATTGTACTTGTCATGCGCCCTTTTGATCTCCAGCTCTCTAAGTCGGTCCCATCGTCTCCTCCTCATCTCTCTTTGCAATCCAGCATTTCATAGAAATAGCATACATTTTGTAATGACAGTTTGCCATGCATTGGACAGAAGATAAGGCAGACCAGTTAAGGAGCCGGCCTCGAGACAGAGAGGTTGTGGGTTCAAATCCCGGCTTTACCGGTTATGATTTTTATTTATAATTTCTCCCTACGGCAACCACCCCTGGTCTCAGCAGCGAGACCGGTCTTCAAACGTCAATTACACATCGTCGGAAAAAAAATATGAGTACCTCCGAAGTCGGAGTTATCTGCCTGTGTGGCGAGCGACCCCTGTGCACACGGCTGGCAGGGAAAAATGGATTAACACGTACAATTCAGTTCCTTGTATGTAAGGGCTTCGTCAGAGGTCAAAGCTGGCGACCGAAACAAAGCTCTTTAACATGTGCCTGATGAACACTGGCAGCTCCTGGTTTGTGGCATATATAATAATATCTAAGAGAACTAGACATAAGATCCCACCACCCAAATAAGATAAGAGATAACAATATCTAAGAGAACTAGACATCGGATCTCACCACCCAAATAAGATAAGAGATAATAATATCTAAGAGAACTAGACATAAGATCCCACCACCCAAATAAGATAAGAGATAACAATATCTAAGAGAACTAGACATAAGATCTCACCACCCAAATAAGATAAGAGATAACAATATCTAAGAGAACTAGACATACGATCCCACCACCCAAATAAGATAAGAGATAATAATATCTAAGAGAACTAGACATACGATCTCACCACCCAAATAAGATAAGAGATAATAATATCTAAGAGAACTAGACATAAGATCTCACCACCCAAATAAGATAAGAGATATTATCTAAGAAAACTAGACATCGGATCTCACCACCCAAATAAGATAAGAGATAATAATATCTAAGAGAACTAGACATCGGATCTCACCACCCAAAAAAGATAAAAGATAATAATATCTAAGAGAACTAGACATCGGATCTTATCAGCCAAATAAGATAAGAGATAATAATATCTAAGAGAACTAGACATCGGATCTTATCAGCCAAATAAGATAAGAGATAATAATATCTAAGAGAACTAGACATCGGATCTCACCACCCAAATAAGATAAGAGATAATAATATCTAAGAGAACTAGACATTGGATCTCACCACCCAAATAAGATAAGAGATAATAATATCTAAGAGAACTAGACATTGGATCTCACCACCCAAATAAGATAAGAGATAATAATATCTAAGAGAACTAGACATTGGATCTCACCACCCAAATAAGATAAGAGATAATAATATCTAAGAGAACTAGACATTGGATCTCACCACCCAAATAAGATAAGAGATAATAATATCTAAGAGAACTAGACATCGATCTCACCACCCAAATAAGATAAGAGATAATAATATCTAAGAGAACTAGACATCGATCTCACCACCCAAATAAGATAAGAGATAATAATATCTAAGAGAACTAGACATTGGATCTCACCACCCAAATAAGATAAGAGATAATAATATCTAAGAGAACTAGACATTGGATCTCACCACCCAAATAAGATAAGAGATAATAATATCTAAGAGAACTAGACATACGATCTCACCACCCAAATAAGATAAGAGATAATAATATCTAAGAGAACTAGACATTGGATCTCACCACCCAAATAAGATAAGAGATAATAATATCTAAGAGAACTAGACATTGGATCTCACCACCCAAATAAGATAAGAGATAATAATATCTAAGAGAACTAGACATCGAATCTCACCACCCAAATAAGATAAGAGATAATAATATCTAAGAGAACTAGACATCGGATCTCACCACCCAAATAAGATAAGAGATAATAATATCTAAGAGAACTAGACATCGGATCTCACCACCCAAATAAGATAAGAGATAATAATATCTAAGAGAACTAGACATCGGATCTCACCACCCAAATAAGATAAGAGATAATAATATCTAAGAGAACTAGACATTGGATCTCACCACCCAAATAAGATAAGAGATAATAATATCTAAGAGAACTAGACATCGGATCTCACCACCCAAATAAGATAAGAGATAATAATATCTAAGAGAACTAGATATTGGATCTCACCACCCAAATAAGATAAGAGATAATAATATCTAAGAGAACTAGACATTGGATCTCACCACCCAAATAAGATAAGAGATAATAATATCTAAGAGAACTAGACATAAGATCTCACCACCCAAATAAGATAAGAGATAATATCTAAGAGAACTAGACATACGATCCCACCACCCAAATAAGATAAGAGATAATAATATCTAAGAGAACTAGACATACGATCCCACCACCCAAATAAGATAAGAGATAATAATATCTAAGAGAACTAGACATACGATCTCACCACCCAAATAAGATAAGAGATAATAATATCTAAGAGAACTAGACATTGGATCTCACCACCCAAATAAGATAAGAGATAATAATATCTAAGAGAACTAGACATACGATCTCACCACCCAAATAAGATAAGAGATAATAATATCTAAGAGAACTAGACATTGGATCTCACCACCCAAATAAGATAAGAGATAATAATATCTAAGAGAACTAGACATTGGATCTCACCACCCAAATACCTGGGGATGGTAAAGCAGCGAAGAAACCACGAATCCGCAGAGACCAGTTCTCACTGCCTGTGTCGGGGATTAAACCCGGGACCTTACTAACCAGAGGCTGCCACTTTACCCCCAGATCACCTAATTAATTATTCGTGTTATTAATCTAAAGAGTTCTTAAATGTTATGTGCAGCCAGTCTTAATATAATGATGCGAATCATGGACAATAGGACAACAGACAAGAACATCACTGGAGTATGTAGAAATGTGGTTTTACAGAAGAATGTTGAGAATACCATGGACAGCTAAGATGAGTAATTAAAATGTTCTGAAAGAGGCCAAAGCAAAAAGAGAGATAATTTCCAATATTAGGAAGAGACAATCATCATTTTTTGGCCATGTAATGAGAAAACAACTGGAATATATTGTAACAACTGGAAACATTGAGGGACGAAGAGATAGAGGGAAGCAAAAAGAAAAAAATAACAGACAGCTTAAGAGAATGGCTTGGCAGAAGGTCAACAACAGAAATGATAAATAGCTGTCGAGATCGAAAGTTGTGGAGTGACATGATCACCTACGCCAGCAGGCCCGGTATTTTATGATGATTATTATTATTCTCAATATCCATGTTGACTAACTCTAGAGATTCATTATTAACTTTATGATCGCTGCCGTAACTGCAATTAAAGGGACAAACCAAACAAATGTTTAGAACCCCTGACTTTGTTTGTGCAACTTCGTATATAGTAGATATTCAAATTCACAAACACAGGACTGTGGAGCTAGTTCACAAGTTCACGATTCCCAAATATAAGTTTTAAAATAACACTAGAGGCAGCAACTCATTGTCTACATCAAATTAGTCTGACCTTTCACTTCCCTTCTAGAACCATGGTAATGTGATGTTGGAAATATAATACGTTTATGCATGTCCCAGATTGTTAAAACAAATCTTCTTTCTATCTGGCATTCATCTTCTACTCTTCTGGAGTGACCATGTGAATTTTCTCTTCTTCAAATAGAGCACAATTTCTCTATAAAAGGAGGAGTTATCACATAAATTGAGACACTCTCACAATAAAATATTACGTTTCTATGTGGTTGTTTACTGTATCGTCACTCTAGTATCTCCCCGCCGCACATCCATCTTTCTCTCTGTATAACTCTTTTCATTAAAAAAACCGTAAAGTACCAAGCGGCGTATAGGGAATATGGTGTTAGTGACCATAAATCGTACAGACCCTTGGCACATGATTTTTGGGGTAATGTGGTCGGTATTACGCCTGCGCCGCTTTACTTTCCCAGAAAAAAAATCCGGTACCCATTAAAGGCTGGGTGAACCGGAGCCGTCGATTGGGATCGAACCCTAACTCTTGTCCTTTGTAGTCCAGTTCACTAACCACTGAGCTATCGCGGCTCCCTAACTCTTTTCATGCTCTATCTTATTTATATCAGTGAAACCTTCCACCGTACGTCCGTCCGTCTTATCTTATCTTATCTTATCTTATCTTATCTTATCTTATCTTATCTTATCTTATCTTATCTTATCTTATCTTATCTTATCTTATCTTATCCTGTCTGTCTATCTTATCTATGTTCAATGTAGTCTCCCCCCCCACCCTTTACTCTTTAGTCCAATACACACTCACCAGCGCTTGACAGGTGCACAGATACCGCGGGAAAAAATAATTCTTCTGGACGGGTGCGCAGCCACTCATGTACTGCCGGCCGAACCTCAATTTCGTCCCATATCTTAGTTCCACCTAACGTCGAAGTCGAGGATTTGCAATGACACGTGCAACACAATAAGTAAGGTGTCCACAATGAGTAATTTAATGAAAACAAAAAGTGGCTTTGCCCCAACACCATACACTTTCTCATGTAAGAGTTAGATTAAGCTTCATCATTATCGTGTGCCATACATGTTGGCAATGATGTTCTTCCACAATTCGCTTATCCACAGTGCATCGCATCAATTCAGTGGTTGACTGTTTTCCATGCCATGACAACAAGCTATCTAGTATCTTTTCTCCACCGAACTCTCTTTCCCTGTATGTTGCCAGTTGTAATCAAGAATTCCAACTTTCCTCTTCTCATGATGTGCCCGAAAATGTTGATTGTTTCAATCTGATGATTTTTTTGGGAGCTCCCTTTTTTGCGTTGGCCTCTTTGAGAATGTCCACGATTTTTTTTTAGCTGTCCTGTTGTTTTTTTTGGGGGGAGCTCCCTTTTTTGTGTTGGCCTCTGAGAATGTCCACGATTTTTTTTAGCTGTCCAGGGAATTTTCAACATTCTTCTGAGAAATCCGATTTCAGTGGCATCTAAAATTTTTTTTATTTTTTTTGTCTGCTGTCCATGATTCGCTTCCATTGTCCGAAATTGGCTCTATATATAGCACCGATGAACTCTCGTTCTCACTTCTATTGACTTAGACTTGTTGTACAAGACGTTTTTCATTTTCTGCAATGCTATTTTGGCCTGAGCTATTCTGGTTTTTATTTCTGTGGTGCATCTTCCAAATGATATTATTATTTTGTCAAAGTATCTTACGCTTTGCACTTGATTTATCCCGTTTATTTGTATGTTGCTATTTGTGATGATTATTTATTCGATATGACCATTACTTCTGTTTTCTTACTATTCAAATTGAGACATTTCCTCTTGCTCTCTTTTACTATTATGTCTATCATTTCTTGTAATTCATTCTCCGTCTCAGATTAAACTTAGTCATAGAATTTCAACGTCATAGAATTTCAAAGATTACAGTTACGGAGTGTATATCAAAGAATACAGTTACGCAGTGTATATCAAAGATTACAGTTACGTAGTGTATATCAAAGATTACAGTTACGCAGTGTATATCAAAGATTACAGTTACGCAGTGTATATCAAAGATTACAGTTACGCAGTGTATATCAAAGATTACAGTTACGCAGTGTATATCAAAGATTACAGTTACGCAGTGTATATCAAAGATTACAGTTACGCAGTGTATATCAAAGATTACAGTTACGCAGTGTATATCAAAGATTACAGTTACGCAGAGTTTTACGGTCGTAGATCAGGAGGTTTCTTTGCGATCGCGTTGACAAAATTCGGCAGAACGCAAGTCACGTCAAGTGTGTTACGAGTATTTTGTTGAGTCTTTCAAGTGTTTCCTTGATGAGACTGCATGGACTATACACTCAATTAAACGGTCGTGACTCACCGTTTCATGAAACGTAGAGTGTCGCAATGACGTCAAAGATCCTGATAAGAGACGGGGATACTTGAGCGCAAGTCACAGAAGTTTTGACTAATCTAAACATATTTTGTTCTTTCCTTCACTTGATCACACTTGCGAGCTTGCTTTCCGTAGTCATGTTCTGTCTCAAAGGAGCCACTCAATCTTTATCAATCTTTGCCAACCACCCCCACCCCTCCTTTCCAACCCAATCTATTCTTGTCTGTCAAATTTCTTTCTCGCTCATTCTCTCACTTTTTCTTAACCGCTCTCTGTTCTCTCTCTCTCTCTCTCTCTCTTCCTCTCTCTCTCTCACTTTCTCTATCCATCTATCTCTTCTCGCTTTATTTCTACGTCGCACTATCACTCACTTAATCACTCTCTCTTTCTCTATCTAATTCACTCTCTCCTCTATTATTTTTCACCCGTAAGCTTTCCATCTCTCCCTCTATTACTCCGTTAAGTTATCTCACTCGCGCTGTCATTTCTTCTTCTATATTCATACTTTGTTGTCAGACACGTACTTTATGATAAATTTGATTGAATTTTTACTCCAGACAATTTTTATTCTGTTGTCTGTCTGTTTGTTTGTTTGTTTGTTTGTATGTCTGTTTGTTTGTTTGCGTTCACCAGATTTATATCTCTACAGAAGTTCCGAGGTATTACATTTTCAGTGAATATCACTTTTTCTATTTTCCACATCGGCAACTTGGAGTTCAGGTGTTCCCCACCATACAGGCACATAATCTCCAACTTCAGAGGTACTCTCATATTTTTATCGCCGAGAGTTTTAACGTTTCTGCGTAAATTTTTCCAATTAATTTTGTCCGGACAAAGACACATTTTTGGCCTATTATGTTCGATTTCAAACTACCAAGGATTCTTTAACATGCGCAGAATGCACACGGGACCACCTGTTTTTCGAGAGGACTAGACATTAGATCTCACTACCCAGAGAGGACTAGACATTAGATCTCACTACCCAGAGAGGACTAGACATTAGATCTCACTACCCAGAGAGGACTAGACATTAGATCTCACTACCCAGAGAGGACTAGACATTAGATCTCACTGCCCAGAGAGGACTAGACATTAGATCTCACTACCCAGAGAGGACTAGACATCGGATTCGATTTTATTTATTCATTTTTTAAAATTGTCCACCGTTTGTGGCGAGAATTGAACCCGCGACCTTGTTATCTAGAGGCCGACGTCTTACCTCTAGACCACCACCCAGCCCCCAATTTGTATTCTAATGTTGAATCCAACTTGGCTGAATAAATAGGAGGGGGTGGGGGAGGAGAGGAGGCTATATATTTTTGGATAATTCAGCTCGTATGTGCACAGTTGAGCATATGAACATCGAAGTGTATGATTTATGTCTGTGTTTATTCAGATTATTTAGTTTAATCGACTGGTCTTCCTCATTGAACATCGCACACGTATATCAATGTTCAGATTTCCTCCCCAGTATATCAATGTTCAGATTTCCTCCCCAGTATATCAATGTTCAGATTTCCTCCCCAGTATATCAATGTTCAGATTTCCTCCCCAGTATATCAATGTTCAGATTTCCTCCCCAGTATATCAATGTTCAGATTTCCTCCCCAGTATATCAATGTTCAGATTTCCTCCCCAGTATATCAATGTTCAGATTTCCTCCCCAGTATATCAATGTTCAGATTTCCTCCCCAGTATATCAATGTTCAGATTTCCTCCCCAGTATATCAATGTTCAGATTTCCTCCCCAGTATATCAATCAGTAGAGCCGCGATAGCTCAGTGGTTAGTGGACTGGACTAACAAGGACAAGATGTAGGGTTCGATCTCAACCGACGTGTACCGGTTCACCCAGCCTTAAATGGGTACCGGGTTTTTTTTCTGGTAAAGTAAAGCGGCACGGGCGTAATACCGACCACTTTATCCCAAAAATCATGTGTCGAGGGTCTGTAACATTTATGGTCACTAACACCATTTCCCTATACGCCACTTGGCGTGACGGGGGTACTTTACTTTTTTTTTTTTTTATCTCAATCAGTAATAAAATTAGGAGAAATACCTCTACTAGACGTACAATAATACATATATATATGGGCAGTAATATAGATAAAGAGGGGGAAACAGAAAATGATACCAAAATAAGGATATCAATAGCAAGAGTGGCTTTTGTTGCACTGGGAAGCATATGGAAGTCCAAAGAAATTAGGTTAAATACAAAAATAAAAATTATCAACTCCAATGTTACGTCAGTCCTATTATATGGCTGTGAAAAATGGAGAACCACAAAATTGACAACTATGAAGATACAGACTTTCATTAATGGATGCTTACGCAGAATAAAAGGATGGAAATGGCAGGACAAATTCACTAACATAGAATTATGGAAATGTACCAGTCAAATACCAGTGGATAAAGAGATACAGCGAAAACGATGGCGCTGGATAGGACACACACTGCAGAAGCCAACTGAGAGTATTAAACAACAGGGCATTTTTTGGAATCCCCATGGGAAAGGACAAAGAGGAAGACCAAGAAATTCTAGGAGAAGACAGACAGAAGCGGAGATGAAGATGATGGGGAAGACATGGAAGGATCTTAAAAGAAAGGCAAGAAACAGAACGGCTTGGAAAGTGTTTGTTAAAGACCTATGCTCCACAGGGAGCTGAAATATAGAAGTAGTAGCGATACCCCTCAGTGTATGGACACTTCTAGTTCTGTGCTGATTTGTTATTATTGCACGTCTCCCGCATAGCGCTCCTCTCTGGTATCTCCAATTTTAACCCGATGTTCGTGCAGTCTAGACACGGTCGTAGAATCATAGATTGAATTATTAGCTCGCTCTACCTTCTTTTGGTTGATTGGGGAGCCGCGATTGCTCAGTGGTTAGTGAACTGGACTACAAAGGACAAGAGGTAGGGTTCGATCCCAAACGACGGCTTCCGGTCCACCTAGCCTTTAATGAGTACCGGATTTTTTTCTGGGAAAGTAACGCGGCACGGGCGTAATACCGACCACATTACCATAAAAATCATGTGCCGAAGGTCTGTAAAATTTATGGTCACTAACACCATATTCCCTATACGTCACTTGCCGTGACGGGGGTACTTTATTTTTTATTTTTACTTTACCTTCTTGATTGCATTCACAAAGTTAGTCCGGTCTACGGCGTGTACGAAACTCAGATTGTTATAACTTCTTCTCAGCCTGAAGGTAAACTCAGAATGTTATAACTTTCTCTCAGCCTGAAGGTAAACTCAGAATATTATAACTTGCTCTCAGCCTGAAGGTAAACTCAGAATGTTATAACTTTCTCTCAGCCTGAAGGTTAACTCAGAATATTATAACTTGCTCTCAGCCTGAAGGTAAACTCAGAATGTTATAACTTGCTCTCAGCCTGAAGGTAAACTCAGAATGTTATAACTTTCTCTCAGCCTGAAGGTAAACTCAGAATGTTATAACTTGCTCTCAGCCTGAAGGTAAACTCAGAATGTTATAACTTTCTCTCAGCCTGAAGGTAAACTCAGAATGTTATAACTTTCTCTCAGCCTGAAGGTAAACTCAGAATATTATAACTTTCTCTCAGCCTGAAGGTAAACTCAGATTATTATAACTTTCTCTCAGCCTGAAGGTAAACTCAGAATGTTATAACTTTCTCTCAGCCTGAAGGTAAACTCAGAATGTTATAACTTGCTCTCAGCCTGAAGGTAAACTCAGAATGTTATAACTTGCTCTCAGCCTGAAGGTAAACTCAGAATGTTATAACTTTCTCTCAGCCTGAAGGTAAACTCAGAATATTATAACTTTCTCTCAGCCTGAAGGTAAACTCACATTTTTATAACTTTCTCTCAGCCTGAAGGTAAACTCACATTTTTATAACTTTCTCTCAGCCTGAAGGTAAACTCACATTTTTATAACTTTCTCTCAGCCTGAAGGTAAACTCACATTTTTATAACTTTCTCTCAGCCTGAAGGTAAACTCAGAATGTTATAACTTTCTCTCAGCCTGAAGGTAAACTCAGAATGTTATAACTTGCTCTCAGCCTGAAGGTAAACGTTTGTGCTAGTCGGTCAAGTGTATGGTAGTCATGGTTGGGACGATCCTGCGCTCTTCAGCTGGACTTTGTGACCTTTTGTTAAAAATCTAAGTAGGTGATTTCATTAACTGTTTACTCATAATCTCTTGACTTTTGCTAAGCATGTCTAATTCCCCGTGCTCCCACAGCGTGATGGTTATCTGATCTTGTCGTTCGCTCTCTCACAAGCTACATTAATCAGGGTATCGCAGTAGCTCAGTGGTAAGTGACCTAGTTTACTATAGACAAGAGGTCGGGATCGATCCTGATAGACAGCTTTAAATAGGTTTAAAATTGAGGGGGGTGGGGGGATTGACGTCACACAGACTACTTTACTCAAAACATAGTGGGTCGAAAGTCTGTAAAAGTATATGGTTTTTCTCGTCTTCTTCACCTAATCCTAGGGATCGTTGTGCAACTACTAATCCTATTGATCGTTGTGCTACTACTAATCCTAGGGATCGTTGTGGAACTACTAATCCTATTGATCGTTGTGCTACTACTAATCCTAGGGATCGTTGTGCAACTACTAATCCTATTGATCGTTGTGCTACTACTAATCCTAGGGATCGTTGTGGAACTACTAATCCTATTGATCGTTGTGCAACTACTAATCCTAGTGATCGTTGTGGAACTACTAACCCTTGTGATAGTTGTGGAACTACTAATCCTAGTGATCGTTGTGCTACTACTAATCCTAGGGATCGTTGTGGAACTACTAATCCTATTGATCGTTGTGCTACTACTAATCCTAGGGATCGTTGTGCAACTACTAATCCTATTGATCGTTGTGCTACTACTAATCCTAGGGATCGTTGTGGAACTACTAATCCTATTGATCGTTGTGCAACTACTAATCCTAGTGATCGTTGTGCTACTACTAATCCTAGTGACCGTTGTGCTACTACTAATCCTAGTGATCGTTGTGCTACTACTAATCCTATTGATCGTTGTGCTACAACTAATCCTAGTGATCGTTGTGGAACTACTAATCCTAGTGATCGTTGTGGAACTACTAACCCTTGTGATAGATGTGGAACTACTAATCCTAGTGATCGTTGTGGAACTACTAATCCTAGTGATCGTTGCGGAACTACTAATCTTAGTGATCGTTGTGCTACTACTAATCCTAGTGATCGTTGTGAAACTACTAATCCTAGTGATCGTTGTGAAACTACAAACCCTTGTGATAGTTGTGGAACTACTAATCCTAGTGATTGTTGTGGAACTACTACCAATAGTGATCGTTGTGGATCTAATAATCCTTGTGATCGTTGTGGAACTACTAACCCTTGTGATCGTTGTGGAACTACTAATCCTAGTGATCGTTGTCGATCTACTAATCCTAGTGATCTTTGTGGAACTACTGATCCTTGTGTTCGTTGCGGAACTACTACCCCTAGTGATCGTTGTCGATCTACTAATCCTAGTGATCTTTGTGGAACTACTGACCCTAGTGATCGTTGTGGAACTACTAGTCTTTGTGCTCGTTGTGGAACTACCTACCCTAGTGATCGTTGTGGAACTACTAGTCTTTGTGCTCGTTGAAGAACTACTAGTCTTTGTGCTCGTTGTGGAACTACTGATCCTAGTGATCGTTGAAGAACTACTAGTCTTTGTGCTCGTTATGGAACTACTGATCCTAGTGATCGTTGTGGAGCTACTGATCCTAGTGATCGTTGAAGAACTACTAGTCTTTGTGCTCGTTGTGGAACTACTGATTCTAGTGATCGTTGAAGAACTACTAGTCTTTGTGCTCGTTGTGGAACTACTGATCCTAGTGATCGTTGAAGAACTACTAGTCTTTGTGCTCGTTATGGAACTACTGGTCTAGTGATCGTTGTGTAACTACTGATCCTAGTGATCGTTGTGTAACTACTAGTCTTTGTGCTCTTTGTGGAACTACTGATCCTAGTGATCGTTGAAGAACTACTAGTCTTTGTGCTCGTTGTGGAACTACTAGTCTTTGTGCTCGTTGTGGAACTACTAGTCTTTGTGCTCGTTGTGGAACTACCTACCCTAGTGCTCGTTGTGGAACTACTAGTCTTTGTGCTCGTTGTGGAACTACTAGTCTTTGTGCTCGTTGTGGAACTACTAGTCTTTGTGCTCGTTGTGGAACTACTAGTCTTTGTGCTCGTTGTGGAACTACTAGTCTTTGTGCTCGTTGTGGAACTACTAGTCTTTGTGCTCGTTGTGGAACTACTGATCCTAGTGATCGTTGTGTAACTACTGATCCTAGTGATCGTTGTGTAACTACTGATCCTAGTGCTCGTTGTGGAACTACTAGTCTTTGTGCTCGTTGTGGAACTATTAGCCTTTGTGCTCGTTGTGGAACTATTAGTCTTTGTGCTCGTTGTGGAACTACTCATCCTAGTGGTTGTTGTGGAACTACTCATCCTAGTGGTTGTTGTGGAACTACTCATCCTAGTGGTTGTTGAGGAACTACTCATCCTAGTGATCGTTGTGGAACTACTCACCCTAGTGATCGTTGTGGAACTACTCATCCTAGTGGTTGTTGTGGAACTACTCATCCTAGTGGTTGTTGTGGAACTACTCATCCTAGTGGTTGTTGTGGAACTACTCTCCCTAGTGATCGTTGTGGAACTACTCACCCTAGTGATCGTTGTGGAACTACTCATCCTAGTGATCGTTGTGGAACTACTCACCCTAGTGATTGTTGTGGAACTACTCATCCTAGTGATCGTTGTGGAACTACTCACCCTAGTGATCGTTGTGGAACTACTCATCCTAGTGATCGTTGTGGAACTACTCACCCTAGTGATTGTTGTGGAACTACTCATCCTAGTGATCGTTGTGGAACTACTCACCCTAGTGATCGTTGTGGAACTACTCATCCTAGTGGTTGTTGTGGAACTACTCATCCTAGTGGTTGTTGTGGAACTACTCATCCTAGTGATCGCTGTGGAACTACTCACCCTAGTGATCGTTGTGGAACTACTCACCCTAGTGATCGTTGTGGAACTACTCACCCTAGTGATCGTTGTGGAACTTCTCATCCTAGTGGTTGTTGTGGAACTACTCATCCTAGTGGTTGTTGTGGAACTACTCATCCTAGTGGTTGTTGTGGAACTACTCATCCTAGTGGTTGTTGTGGAACTACTCATCCTAGTGGTTGTTGTGGAACTACTCATCCTAGTGGTTGTTGTGGAACTACTCATCCTAGTGGTTGTTGTGCTACTACTAATCCTAGGGATCGTTGTGGAACTACTAATCCTATTGATCGTTGTGCTACTACTAATCCTAGGGATCGTTGTGCAACTACTAATCCTATTGATCGTTGTGCTACTACTAATCCTAGGGATCGTTGTGGAACTACTAATCCTATTGATCGTTGTGCAACTACTAATCCTAGTGATCGTTGTGCTACTACTAATCCTAGTGACCGTTGTGCTACTACTAATCCTAGTGATCGTTGTGCTACTACTAATCCTATTGATCGTTGTGCTACAACTAATCCTAGTGATCGTTGTGGAACTACTAATCCTAGTGATCGTTGTGGAACTACTAACCCTTGTGATAGATGTGGAACTACTAATCCTAGTGATCGTTGTGGAACTACTAATCCTAGTGATCGTTGCGGAACTACTAATCTTAGTGATCGTTGTGCTACTACTAATCCTAGTGATCGTTGTGAAACTACTAATCCTAGTGATCGTTGTGAAACTACAAACCCTTGTGATAGTTGTGGAACTACTAATCCTAGTGATTGTTGTGGAACTACTACCAATAGTGATCGTTGTGGATCTAATAATCCTTGTGATCGTTGTGGAACTACTAACCCTTGTGATCGTTGTGGAACTACTAATCCTAGTGATCGTTGTCGATCTACTAATCCTAGTGATCTTTGTGGAACTACTGATCCTTGTGTTCGTTGCGGAACTACTACCCCTAGTGATCGTTGTCGATCTACTAATCCTAGTGATCTTTGTGGAACTACTGACCCTAGTGATCGTTGTGGAACTACTAGTCTTTGTGCTCGTTGTGGAACTACCTACCCTAGTGATCGTTGTGGAACTACTAGTCTTTGTGCTCGTTGAAGAACTACTAGTCTTTGTGCTCGTTGTGGAACTACTGATCCTAGTGATCGTTGAAGAACTACTAGTCTTTGTGCTCGTTATGGAACTACTGATCCTAGTGATCGTTGTGGAGCTACTGATCCTAGTGATCGTTGAAGAACTACTAGTCTTTGTGCTCGTTGTGGAACTACTGATTCTAGTGATCGTTGAAGAACTACTAGTCTTTGTGCTCGTTGTGGAACTACTGATCCTAGTGATCGTTGAAGAACTACTAGTCTTTGTGCTCGTTATGGAACTACTGGTCTAGTGATCGTTGTGTAACTACTGATCCTAGTGATCGTTGTGTAACTACTAGTCTTTGTGCTCTTTGTGGAACTACTGATCCTAGTGATCGTTGAAGAACTACTAGTCTTTGTGCTCGTTGTGGAACTACTAGTCTTTGTGCTCGTTGTGGAACTACTAGTCTTTGTGCTCGTTGTGGAACTACCTACCCTAGTGCTCGTTGTGGAACTACTAGTCTTTGTGCTCGTTGTGGAACTACTAGTCTTTGTGCTCGTTGTGGAACTACTAGTCTTTGTGCTCGTTGTGGAACTACTAGTCTTTGTGCTCGTTGTGGAACTACTAGTCTTTGTGCTCGTTGTGGAACTACTAGTCTTTGTGCTCGTTGTGGAACTACCTACCCTAGTGCTCGTTGTGGAAGTACTAGTCTTTGTGCTCGTTGTGGAACTACTAGTCTTTGTGCTCGTTGTGGAACTACTAGTCTTTGTGCTCGTTGTGGAACTACTAGTCTTTGTGCTCGTTGTGGAACTACTGATCCTAGTGATCGTTGTGTAACTACTGATCCTAGTGATCGTTGTGTAACTACTGATCCTAGTGCTCGTTGTGGAACTACTAGTCTTTGTGCTCGTTGTGGAACTATTAGCCTTTGTGCTCGTTGTGGAACTATTAGTCTTTGTGCTCGTTGTGGAACTACTCATCCTAGTGGTTGTTGTGGAACTACTCATCCTAGTGGTTGTTGTGGAACTACTCATCCTAGTGGTTGTTGAGGAACTACTCATCCTAGTGATCGTTGTGGAACTACTCACCCTAGTGATCGTTGTGGAACTACTCATCCTAGTGGTTGTTGTGGAACTACTCATCCTAGTGGTTGTTGTGGAACTACTCTCCCTACTCTCCCTAGTGATCGTTGTGGAACTACTCACCCTAGTGATCGTTGTGGAACTACTCATCCTAGTGATCGTTGTGGAACTACTCACCCTAGTGATTGTTGTGGACTACTCATCCTAGTGATCGTTGTGGAACTACTCACCCTAGTGATCGTTGTGGAACTACTCATCCTAGTGATCGTTGTGGAACTACTCACCCTAGTGATTGTTGTGGAACTACTCATCCTAGTGATCGTTGTGGAACTACTCATCCTAGTGATCGTTGTGGAACTACTCATCCTAGTGGTTGTTGTGGAACTACTCATCCTAGTGGTTGTTGTGGAACTACTCATCCTAGTGATCGCTGTGGAACTACTCACCCTAGTGATCGTTGTGGAACTACTCACCCTAGTGATCGTTGTGGAACTACTCACCCTAGTGATCGTTGTGGAACTTCTCATCCTAGTGGTTGTTGTGGAACTACTCATCCTAGTGGTTGTTGTGGAACTACTCATCCTAGTGGTTGTTGTGGAACTACTCATCCTAGTGGTTGTTGTGGAACTACTCATCCTAGTGGTTGTTGTGGAACTACTCATCCTAGTGGTTGTTGTGGAACTACTCATCCTAGTGGTTGTTGTGGAACTACTCATCCTAGTGATCGTTGTGGAACTATTCATCCTAGTGGTTGTTGTGGAACTACTCATCCTAGTGGTTGTTGTGGAACTACTCACCATAGTGATCGTTGTGGAACTACTCATCCTAGTGATCGTTGTGAAACTACTCACCCTAGTGATTGTTGTGGAACTACTCATCCTAGTGATCGTCGTGGAACTACTCATCCTAGTGTTCGTTGTGGAACTACTCACCCTAGTGATCGTTGTGGAACTACTCATCCTAGTGATCGTTGTGGAACTACTAATCCTAGTGGTTGTTGTGGAACTACTCATCCTAGTGGTTGTTGTGGAACTACTCATCCTAGTGGTTGTTGTGGAACTACTCATCCTAATGGTTGTTGTGGAACTACTCATCCTAGTGGTTGTTGTGTAACTACTGATCCTATTGATCGTTGTGTAACTACTGATCCTAGTGGTTGTTGTGGAACTACTAATCCTAGTGGTTGTTGTGGAACTACTCATCCTAGTGGTTGTTGTGGAACTACTCATCCTAGTGGTTGTTGTGGAACTACTCATCCTAGTGGTTGTTGTGGAACTACTCATCCTAGTGGTTGTTGTGGAACTACTAATCCTAGTGGTTGTTGTGGAACTACTAATCCTAGTGGTTGTTGTGGAACTACTCATCCTAGTGGTTGTTGTGGAACTACTCATCCTAGTGGTTGTTGTGGAACTACTCACCCTAGTGATCGTTGTGGAACTACTCACCCTAGTGATCGTTGTGGAACTACTCACCCTAGTGATCGTTGTGGAACTACTCATCCTAGTGGTTGTTGTGGAACTACTCATCCTAGTGGTTGTTGTGGAACTACTCATCCTAGTGGTTGTTGTGGAACTACTCATCCTAGTGGTTGTTGTGGAACTACTCATCCTAGTGGTTTTTGTGGAACTACTCATCCTAGTGGTTGTTGTGGAACTACTCATCCTAGTGGTTGTTGTGGAACTACTCATCCTAGTGGTTGTTGTGGAACTACTCATCCTAGTGGTTGTTGTGGAACTACTCATCCTAGTGGTTGTTGTGTAACTACTAATCCTATTGATCGTTGTGTAACTACTGATCCTATTGATCGTTGTGGAACTACTCACCCTAGTGATCGTTGTGGAACTACTGATCCTATTGATCGTTGTGGAACTACTCACCCTAGTGGTTGTTGTGGAACTACTAATCCTAGTGGTTGTTGTGGAACTACTAATCCTAGTGGTTGTTGTGGAACTACTAATCCTAGTGGTTGTTGTGGAACTACTGTCAAATCAGTTCACTTTCTCCACATATCTCTTTCTTCATTCATGCTTTGGAATGGTCGAAGCCTGGTCCTGTCTATTCCTTGTTGTTATCTTCCCATCTCCTTCTTTGCCTACATCTACTACTTCCTCCTTCCACAGTTCCTTGCAGAATGGGTTTTCTTTTGTTTTGCAGACCAGGTGGTTGAAAAACGCGACAAAACCAGCTCATAGTTTTCCCTCAATAAATGAAAAGATCATCATTAACTCTCATTGTCTTTTGTATCCTCATGTGAACTTATTTATTTCTGACAAAATCTAAGTAAGAGATATCCGGAACCTTAGGATAACATTTCTTCTCCATAGCATGTTTTTCTCGTCTGTAGCTTTACTCTAAAGGTCCATGTTTCGCAAGTGAATCGAAAAATTGATATATCAAAAGTGCTCATTCCTAAACATCACGTCTGTGTAACAAGTCTCTTTTTTTTCTTTTCATACCTGTTTTGTTCTTCTTTTTTTCTTCTTTCCTTCCTCATTTGCCTTTCAGCGTCGAGGGGAGATATAATTTGCGGTCTTTGGCTCTTCTGTTCGCCTCTGCTGCTGTTATGTTTCCTAGTGTTTCTAATATTTCGTCAATCCATCTTTTTCGTGGTCGACCATGGGGTCTGGTATTCTCGCAACGTTTATTGAGGGCTATGCATCCTCATATTCCAAGTCCGGCTTGTTGCAGGAGCTACTGAGTTAAGTGATCTGTGCACACTATGAGCTGTGTGTCTCATCCTTTTTGATCATGTTTCAATATTTCAATTGTTTACGATGAATGATGGTATCGTATGACATGGAACAGTTGGCTGTGTTCACTTTCTGCACGGTTTCGCCTTATGTCTTTTGGCGTGTGCTGAGACTGCTACGATGGGGACTACAGTTACCTTTCTTTGTTTGGGAGATGAGATATTAATTCGGATGATTACGCTGGCACGAGCGGTTGAGCAATTATGGATTTTAATTCGTTTGCAGTGATTCCGGGCCTTCCATAACCAAATAACCAACCAATTATTGAGGGCTGGTTGTGTTGTGTTTTGATTACCCTGACTTGTCGCGTGGCCAAACCATTTTTCTGTTGTCTCTTTATATATTCTATAGCGGGGGCTATTTCTAGCTTTTTTCTCAGTTCATCATTTCTGATCTTATCTCTCAGACTGTTTCCTGTCATTCGTTTGACACATCTCATCTCCGTAGAGGTTATTTTTCTTATTGTTCTTGCATCTTGGGTCCAGAACTGGCATTGGTAGCACAACGTTGGGATGAAGATTGTATTGTACAGTACCCGTTTTGCCTCTAGAGTTATTTCCTTCTTGGACAATAGTGCTGATAGCTGTCCAATGATTTGACAAGCTTTGATACATCTTGAGTCTTTCTCTGCTGTTTGTGAATTCTTGTTTGTCACTAGACTTCGTAGGTATTTTAATTATTATACTTGTTTTAGTTGTCTGATGTCTATAGCTATGTTGAATGTTTTATTAATTTCACATCTGTGGGCTTATGCTACTCTTGAGGGCTTGTAGAACTGATATTGGATTTGGAAAGATGAATTTTGTTGGCTGCAGTTTGAGCTATTGATATAGATCAGTTTCGCAGCTTGTTCCACGTCCGAACCACAGATCTTGCCTCTCCTTCGGTGGAAGGGTATAGATGCATTTGACTTTGTCTTCATTTCAGAATGCTTTTGTTGCTACTTCATTCTCTTCGCGGTCTTTATTTGCTAACACTTTCCATTGCAATATGACTCTCTTTCTGCCATTTTCTTGCATTTGTCCTAATTTGCTTATGATATTTTACGGACTCTTATTATTCACACCTCTCTTTCTTTCTCTCTCTCTCTTTCTCCAATATCATTAACACACAATCAGAACATCCTCACAGGCAAAAGGGCAGCAAATCTACTGATAGAGACTTACAAAAACATTAGTAGAATAAACATTCCAATAGACAAACAGAAAGCTGCACGGCGGGAAAACCAAGATGCAAAACACATGCCCTTAGCACTAGAAGAGCATCAGACGATCATCTTTACCCCCAATTGAATTAGATGTTGCCCTCAAAGGATTGAAGCTCAAAAGTTCCCCTGGTAAAGATGGAATCTCCAACGAAATGCTCCTAAATCTGGGACAGAAAGCCAAGAGCCAGTTTCTAAGGGTAATAAATGCTAGATAGCAGGAGAGGTCATGTGCCGGCAATCTGGAAAGAGCTATTATGGTGCTCATCCTCAAGTGTGAAAAAGACCCACTAGACCCAAGTAGCTGTAGACCAATTAGCCTACTGAGCTGCCCGAGTAAACTCATGGAAAGGCTGGTTAACAGAAGACTTATGTGGCATTTGGAGACAAAACAACAAATCGTACCACAACAAAGTGGCTTACGTCAGCACTGATCAACTGAAGACTTGGTCACCTACATTGCACAGGAAATAGAAGGTGCTCTACAAGAAAAGAAACACACACTGGCAGTGTGGGTCGACATGGAGAATGCTTTTGATAGGGTTTGGCGAGAGGGTTTAAAGAACAAGCTCTTTAGACTTGGCATCCAGGGTCGTTTATTCAATTGGATCTCTCAATACCTTCAGGATAGAACGGCCAGAGTACTAGTTCAAGGTTAACTAAGTAAGAAGGTCTCTATCAAACAAGGTGTCCCACAAGGCGGAGTCTTGTTCCCAACACTCTTTTTAATTTTCATAAATGACATCGTAATGGACATTCCACCCAGAATAGACTGAGCAATATACGCAGATTATCTGGTGTTATGGGCTCGCGAGGAAAGTATGTCGGTGGCTGGACCCAGGATGCAAGATGCCCTAGGTGAACTTGAAAAATGGACGAACACCTGGTTCTTACCAATCAACGAAAAAAAAAACTACATATACGATTTTCAGCCAATCAAGAAACACACTCTCTGCAAACTTGAAGATAAAAGACCATACACTCCCTATTGACCAAAACCCAACATATCTTGGCGTCACCATGAATCGCAGAATTACTTGGAAACATCAGATAGACAGAGGAAGGAAAAAAGCCAGAAAACGAACAAATATTATGAAGAAATTGGCAGGAACGGACTTGGGGGCAGAAAGCAATATTTTGAAAAGACTATACGTAGGAAGAGTCAGACCAGTTCTAGAGTATGGAGTCACAGCCTGGGCTATGGCTTCCAAATCACACCTTAGCAAAATTAACAGAACACAGAACCAAGCTGCCCGTATCATTACTGGTGCTATGAAATCTACACCTATCAAGACTCTAGAAACAGTAACAGGTTTACAACCCTTAGATGACAGACGGGTCACTAAAGTATTGCAACAAGCGGAGAAATATAGAAGGCTCCTTAGCCACCCCATGCACCAAAGAATAACTGGTTCCGGAATTGTATGACTAAAGAGGAACAACTTCGCTGCAATTGCCAGTGAACTAACTACTGGAGACCCAGTACTTTCCCAAACAATATCGAAACCCTTGGGCCCATCTGATATGTCTCCTCATGGAAAGCATAAAATACCAGAACTTAAGGAAAATATAACAGGAATCATGAAAAAGGCACCCAATCAGACACAGAGAGAAAACGCGTAGCAGATAAACACATACACAATACCTACCCACAGGACTATGGTCTCACATACACAGATGGCTCTGCTACAAATGCCACCAGAAATGGAGGGGGAGGTGTGTTCTTAACGCTGAATAATCAGGACGAGATCACCAAGTCAATAGCTACTGGAAAATTCTCAAACAATTTTAAAGCAGAAACTGAGGCCATCAGAGATGCTGCAACACTGGCTACTCAACACAAAAATAACATGCACAATAAATTGGTGATTCTGACTGATGCACTGTCAGTATTATCAGCTCTAAAAAGCCCCAAGAGCAATGAACTAGATGACTTAAGAACAACCCTGGACCAATTATGCAATAACTTCCAGAGAGTAGTCATTCAGTGGATACCATCACACTGTAATATACACGGAAACGAACGCGCAGACAAATTGACTGAAGAGGGATGGAGCTTACCACAAGAGAACCATCTGCTCACTTATGATGAAGCCAAATCCATCCTCAAGGGTCAGTTCCATGAAAAATGGGAACGAGGACACCCAAAGCATAACGAGAGTGACGGATACCATCAACTATCAAGGAGGGATCACGTCAAGATACTTCGCCTATGCACTGACCACAATAGAATGAGAAATCGCATGTTCACTAAATTCAAAATAGGTACAACCAGCCTATGCCACTGTACACTGGACAATATGACTACAAAACATGTTCTATAGGATTGCCCCCAGTACACAGACCTGAGAAGAGCAATGTGGTCCACGCCCACGTCCCTGAAAGAAAAACTATATGGGCAATCGATTCGCTTAAACAGACAGTTGACTTCATGAGAAAGTCTGGAATCCAACTCTGATTGAGTCTTGATCGCAGTTAGAGTGAGAGAGAGGAATTATCACTCTTGTCTCTATCAGTCTGTGCGCTTCAGCGTTAATGCAATCTATGTATAAATGGTTTGCTTCGTTCTTAAATCATTGAAAAAATCAGTCACGTAAAGATTAGTTCGCAGTTTCAATGATGCAATTATCACGAATCAACCTTAACACGATACTCTCCAGTCAACTGTTGACAAATAAAAAGGGGCACCTGGTTTGTCTGAGCTGATAAAAGTAATAACTGTGAGAAAAATTGATACGCACTGTAACCTACTCATTGTAACCTACTCATTTTTTTCTTCAAACTGTGTGTTCTCTCTTCTGCTTTTTCTTCCTCTTTTCGGAAAATTATAAAAACACATACATCAGCATTTAGTATTGGTCGACTGTCCCTTAAAACAAGAGGCATCGAGACATGGACATTCAATACACATGGATATTCGACACACATGGATATTCGACACACATGTTATTCTGTTGAAAAATACATCTGTCTTTAAATGTAAACTTTACAGAACAAAACTCAGAATATCATGTAGGAAGAGAAGAACAATTTTCTCAATTTTTAAAGAATTTTATAAAATCTTGAAAACTCGTTGATAAAGAACACTAAATCAAGGAAAATAGCCCAAATTGTTGTCATCTAAAACGATCTAATGGCCTAGAGGAGATAACTATGGAGGGCATAGTTCCAGGTAAATGAGAAAGTGGAAGTCTTAGAGGAAGCTGGAATGCAAGATATCGTGGACACGCTAAGAATGACTGCTACAGCAGCTGGGAGTCACGCAGTGGACTTAAGTAGTATCAGATTAGCTGCCATGACAGTCATGTTCTAACATTGACAGAAAAACATCAGAGTAGCTGTCATGACAGTCATGTTCTAACATTGACAGAAAAACATCAGAGTAGCTGTCATGACAGTCATGTTCTAATATTGACAGAAAAACATCAGAGTAGCTGTCATGACAGTCATGTTCTAATATTGACAGAAAAACATCAGAGTAGCTGTCATGACAGTCATGTTCTAACATTGACAGAAAAACATCAGAGTAGCTGTCATGACAGTCGTGGTCTAAGATTAACAGGAAAAACTTCAGAGTAGCTGTCATGACAGTCATGTTCTAACATTGCCAAAGAAAACATCAGAGTAGCTGCCTAGAGAGTCAAGTTCTAACATTGACAGAGAAATGGTAATCGGTAGCTGTCAGCGCGTGGATATTCAGAAGAAGCAACAGAAGCCACGACTCGTCTAATATTTGATCAGAATACATTAACACAATCACATTCCATCTCATCGAGTTAAATGTCAGTGTACAACCAGCCACTGTATTCCAAGATTGACGTGATATATCTCAAGTAACTCGAGCCATTACTAATAATTAGGCTCAATATCTTTAAATATCACCTACTACAACCGTACAACGGCATCGATCGTCTTTCAATGAGTAGGAGAACTAAACAGGCCATTTCAGCAACCGTCTCTCTATTTGCCATGACAACAGAGATTCAGCTAATAAATGACCTTTTCTCTTGTTATCGTAACATAGACTAAGATGTAGGTCAGTTTAACCATTTCCTCTTTAATTCACTTCTCTGCGGTTTTATGTGAAAAAAAATCTTGAACAAAACTTGTAAACGATGTTAACAGCAAAATCGTGTTTTTTTCATAACTTGTCTTGCAAATGACTAAAATATAACGTAATCATAATTATGAAAACTTAGGGCAATTTTTGACGGAACTATTTTACATAGTGTAAATTTCCGTAATTTTTTTGTTCCAAATTGTCAGGCCAACCTAAACATCCTAGCCTCCTCAAGTTTCGAACCCACCGTCGACAGCTGCTACGCTATTGGCTGCGCTCAATGTGATGGCTGGTTGGAGTGTGTTTTCTGTATTTGCATGGAGAGTACTGTTTCTATTCAGGATACTCAATGCTTCAATAACTTGGTTGCTTTCATTGTGTTCTTTCATTGTCTAGTATTTTAGAGTGCAATCTACTTAGATTCGTAATATTCTCTTTATTTCTGTTGCTATTTTGTGGGGGTTTTTTTGGGTTTCATTCGCGATAATTTGTCATTTCATTATATCTAAAAATGACATCTTTTAAGAAAGACGATCTATGGGAAACTTGTCCCATTTTCCGGGTTCTAAATGAATGGGAGATGAGCTGGGAGGAGAGGGATTGAAAATAACGACCAGAATATGTCCCAGAAAAATCCCCACTTTATGTACTAGTAGTTATTTCACACCTTACTCCACCTACATACTACCACATACACAAATGAACGAGAAAAAATCTTTAACCCTAATGGGAATAGAGCCAGCATTCTCCTCACTAAAAGCGTCAGATGCAATTCTTTTTATCCCTCCTCCTTTAATGCAGCTCCTTATTGTGGGCTGCCATTACCTAGAACGGAGCAAGCATTAAAAAAAAATTATTGCTGTGTTTTATGTATTGCTCATATTTCCTTTCCTAATTTGAAATTGTGAGTCCCTGAGAATGTTCGTCAATGTCATAACGGCACTGTTTACGCATGTCTTTACATTGAATGATTGTTTAAGCAGAGAAATAACACTTTACAACTTTTATCCATTTCGCCTTTTAATATCCTCTCCCATCTGACCCGAAAATGGCAGGCGATGTTAGCGGCCTAGAACAGACTATAACTGAAACTAAGACTAGGATGTATAGTTTTTTCACCCTCACTTAAGGTTCATGCAGAACAGACATTACGGTGCTTCTCCACGTTACCGTGTTGACCCAATGGAACAGTAGAACCATCAAGAATGAGCGGTGACTACATTAACACCGTGAAAAGCATAACATTCTAGAGGTGGCATCGAATAACATGTGATAATGGCAAGCGAGCGAGCGAAAGAGGACAAGTAGGTACTAATATTAGCAGTAATAGTAACAGGAGTAGTAGTGGTACCAGTAATATTAGCAGTAATAGTAACAGGTGCAGTAGTGGTACCAGTAATATTAGCAGTAATAGTAACAGGTGTAGTAGTGGTACCAGTAATATTAGCAGTAATAGTAACAGGTGTAGTAGTGGTACCAGTAATATTAGCAGTAATAGTAACAGTGTAGTAGTGGTACCAGTAATATTAGCAGTAATAGTAACAGTGTAGTAGTGGTACCAGTAATATTAGCAGTAATAGTAACAGGTGTAGTAGTGGTACCAGTAATATTAGCAGTAATAGTAACAGGTGCAGTAGTGGTACCAGTAATATTAGCAGTAATAGTAACAGTGTAGTAGTGGTACCAGTAATATTAGCAGTAATAGTAACAGGTGTAGTAGTGGTACCAGTAATATTAGCAGTAATAGTAACAGGTGTAGTAGTGGTACCAGTAATATTAGTAGTAGCTGTTGTAGAAGGTGTTGGTTAAAATGTTAACGAAGAAGAAGATGATGATGATAATAATAATGATAATTATGCTGACAATAATAAGAACGAGGAAACAGAAGGAGAAGAAATAAAGGAAGCACACTGTCATTATTATTATTATCATGATTTCTTTTTTATTTATTATGAAGAGTAAAGAAGTTCCGGTGACTGAGTAATTAGTGTAATCGTTACTAACAAGAAGGGTCCGAGTTTAAGTCCCAGATTGACCAGTACTTGCTATGAGTAGCTGTTCGCTTTTAATCAATTTGTCGCCAAAAGAATATGATTAGGAAAAAAAAATAGCAATGATGATGAAAACTGTAGTACTTTTTAAAAAAATGTGAAACTGCCTGAATTTACGTGGCAAGGAAGCCGCTCCAAAGTACCATTAACTTCATTAAATACTATATTAAATACTATATTAAATACTATATTAAATACTATATTAAATACAGAGTTAAGAGTTTATGATATCACCCCTCGGGTGAGCCTCGTTGGATTGAAAAGCCAAGGGCATGTTCTGGGCAAAGTGTCTATCAGTGGACGTCTCATTATAAAAAAGTAGTAAAGTACCCCCGTCACGCCAAGTGGCATACAGGGAAATATGGTGTTAGTGACCCTATATTTTACAGACCTTCAGCACATGATTTTTGGGGTAATGTGGTCGGTATTACGCCCGTGCTGCTTTACTTTCCAGAAAAAATCCGGTTCCCATTTAAGGCTGAGTGAACCCGAAAGCCGTCGGTTGGGATTAAACCCTACCCCTTGTCCTTTATAGTCCAGTTCACTAACCACTGAGCTATCGCGGTTCCCTGACGTCTCATTATCGTATATATTAAATTATGGTGGTCTCGCATTTATTCGAGGGGGCATGACTGACAGGGAATAAGACAGACTGTATATGATGGAAGGGAAGTTCTATTTGTCTGTTTTTAAATAGGTTAAAGCGACAGAATAAATAAATAAAAATAAACTAGGTGTATCGTGCTGAAGTCGGATGTATTGGACCGAAAGGCGCAAATATCAGTTATACTGCAAACCTATGAATTATGATCTCACACATGCACGCACGCACGCACAGACACACACTCAGTGAAGTATTACTGCCTCCTTATTCTTGGCTTTATGTACGCACAAAAAATACTTATTATTATCCCGTATCTCGTGCTTATTGCATATCACACTTGTCCATGCTTCCTTTGTATCGTATGTTCCCTTGTGTTTGTTACATACAATACGTCACTTACAAAAATGTTTCTCTTCTTCGATAATTCAGTTAAATATAATTTCATATGAAACCTGTTTTCTTTTTTTCTTTTTTGGCTTTTGTATTACAGATTATCAACTGAAGAATGTTATGTTTATTTCTATTTCGTTTGCAATTCATGGGTACAATAGAGGAGCAAAACAAGAATTATTTTAACATAATGGTGTCAAATGACGTGTTGAAGTTGTAAAATAGTTTGTGTTAAAAGTAATGTTAACGACAGTACTAAAATTAATGTGTTCTTCTTCACCTTCTTTTTTCATCATCTTCATCTTCCTTGTCGTCATCATCTTCTCCGTTATCATCTTCTCTGTCACCATAGTCTCTGTCATCATGATGAACATCATCTTCTTCATTATCTTCTTCAATTTCTCCTTAAATCTTGTTCTTTCTCTTCTCCTTTTTATCATCTTTTTCTCCCTCATCTTCTTCTGCATTTATCTAACTACTATTTCTCTTCATCGTCCACTCCTGAAATGCGTTAAATAGTCGTAAACGCGTTATGATGTAGCTCAAGGCAAGCTGTAGTGTCTGCACCTTTCGGCACAATATCCGACCTCAACATAATATATGTGTATACTGGATTGCCTACTCATATTATCAGACTGGAAGCAGTGTGAATTGTACTCGTGGTTGGAAAAAAAAAAATACCCCCACGGTCGACCCAGCCGTTGGCAGAAATGGGTACCAGGGTATTACCCTGGGAAGGTGAGGAATGTCGCCTCGCATCTGAGTTTCGATGCTTGAGGCGACACTATACAGAAATATCCAAACATTTCTGGATAGGCGGCCGAGCACATATGGGTGTAAACTCGCGTGCTAAGACGCCGGTTCAAGTCTCGTACTTTACCTTTACCTATACCTTTACCTTTATTATCAGACTAGGTTAGTCAGTTTCCAAAAGTGCACTATGAGAAAGTGACGTTGGATCCTGATCGATTCTAGATCATTAATCCTGACGCGAACAGTCAGCAATGAGTTGCTGGTCATTTTCAGGCCAGATAGTGTTGGGAGACTTTAGCTCATTACAGACCCAGATAGTGTTGGGAGACTTTAGCTCATTACAGACCCAGATAGTGTTGGGAGACTTTAGCTCATTACAGACCCAGATAGTGTTGGGAGACTTTAGCTCATTACAGACCCAGATAGTGTTGGGAGACTTTAGCTCATTACAGACCCAGATAGTGTTGGGAGACTTTAGCTCATTACAGACCCAGATAGTGTTGGGAGACTTTAGCTCATTACAGACCCAGATAGTGTTGGGAGACTTTAGCTCATTACAGACCCAGATTGCTTGACGTTTCAATGCACTGCTGGTCGAGTATAGACCGATTCCATAACTTCAAACTGAATCATGAACATTTCAGTTCAGAGTTTAAGTACTCAACTACCAAGTTAATATCAAGCTACATGTACACAACTGTCACGTATCATCATCGTCATCGAGTGCCATCTCCGCAACGAAGGTTGGCTACAATGGAGCGCCATTTTGCTCTGTCTCTTGCTTTGATAGCGCAGGTTGTCATAGACTGGTTTGTCCATCTTTTGATGTTACTCGTCCATGTTAGTTTTGGTCTGCCTCTTTTACCTTGTATTTTCCCCTCCAGGATTACTTTTATTAGGCTGTTGTGTCTTTTAACATGGCCCAAAAATCGCATTTGTCTTGTTTGAATTGTGTTTAGTAGTTCACTTTTCATTTTTAGTTATTTTAAGACTTCATCGTTTGTTTTCTTTTCCTTCCATCCAATTATACTTATTCTTCTATATATCCACATTTCAAAGGCTTCAATTCTTTGTTTTGTTTTCTTGTCTAATATCCATGTTTCTGCACCATATAGGAATATTGAGAGGACATAACATTTTGCTATTATTAGTTTTAACCCTGGTGTTATTTGTTTTGATGTTAGTGTGTTTTTATCATTTATCACATATCAACGGTGTCTAAATAAGCTGTTTGTAGATGTGTGAGTGTATATATATATATATATATATATATATATATATATATATATAAATAACATTACAATCAGTCAACAGTATTTTGACCATTCAACTACAAAAACCATAATGTTTTTAATACTCCAGTTACTGTGACTAGAATTTCTAACCCCCTCCCCTACCTATCGCACAATAACTTAAACGAATGTATTTGATGAACAAAGCTACCCAAGCTAGAATATTTAACTATTTCACGATAACAAATAATAAAATATGTCAAAGCGTTCCAAATTATATTCTATTGCATCGATACAAAAATATATTTTGTAAACTTCGAAGACTCAAGTAAATGATGTTCTTAACCACGTAACCACCGAGACAAGGATGTCTTGACCTATCGACAGCCAAGTGAAGCTCTTAACTCACCGATAGCAGAGGAAAGATATTCTGTTAATTCTTTAAAAATAAAAGGTGCAAAAATGTCATTAACTCCCAGACTACCACCACAAACTTGTCTTAGAACTGAAACAACCGAGGCTACAATGTCTGGAACTTTCTAACCTCCGGGACGGATTTCTCAACTTAAAACCAAACAGACAAGACATTTATCGACAAGACATTTATCGACAAACTACATTTACCCACAAGACATTTATCGACAAACTACATTTACCCACAAGGCATTTATCGACAAACTACATTTACCCAAAAGACATTTATCGACAAACTACATTTACCCAAAAGACATTTATCGACAAACTACATTTACCCACAAGGCATTTATCGACAAACTACATTTACCCACAAGAAATTTATCGACAAACTACATTTACCCACAAGGCATTTATCGACAAACTACATTTACCCACAAGGCATTTATCGACAAACTACATTTACCCACAAAGCATTTATCGACAAAGTACATTTACCCACAAGGCATTTATCGGCACACTACATTTACTCACAAGGCATTTATCGACAAACTACATTTACTCACAAGGTTTTATCGACAAACTACATTTACTCACAAGGCATTTATCGACAAACTACATTTACTCACAAGGCAGTTATCGACAAACTACATTTACTCACAAGGCATTTATCGACAAACTACATTTACTCACAAGGCATTTATCGACAAACTACATTTACTCACAAGGCAGTTATCGACAAACTACATTTACTCACAAGGCAGTTACCGACAAACTACATTTACTCACAAGGCATTTATCGACAAACTACATTTACCCACAAGGCATTTATCGACAAACTACATTTACACACAAGGCATTTATCGACAAACTACACTTACCTACAGGACATTTATCGACAAACTACATTTACCTACAGGACATTTATCGACAAACTATCCATGTGAACAGGGATACAATTACACATAAGTAAATGATCAAGCAGAGCAGCATAAAGATAGCGTAAAAGTGTCAAGTAATCATATACAAATTGTCTGTTACAGGTTTACTGTCAAGCTTTATTGCAATAATGTTACGTGATTGTATTACCCCTACCACCTCCTCAAAAACAAAGTGTTCACTTCTTGATATGCATATTTTAAACTCAGGTTAGTTTGTTTCTCAAAGATAGACCTTATTTGTGTTTATTTATTAAAAGATAGGCCCCAGGTTATTTAATTTCTTAAAAGATAGGCCTCATGTTAGTTGATTGCTTAAAGACCAGGCCTCAGATTAGTTCATTTTTTAAAGACATGTCACAGATTAGTAACTTTCCTAAAGATCTGTCAAGGATTAGTTAATTAATTAAAGACAGGCCTCAAGTCAGTTAATTTCTTAAAGACGGGCCTCAGGCTGGTAAATTTCTTCAAGACATGTCACAGTGTTATAGATTGGTTGAAGTCAGATTGCATATCAGTTTATTATATACTGACAAAATATAGTTGATGTTCAAGATATTATAAATGCACGTTTGTTGTATATGCAATATGAAAGCGTGGCGCTACCTTTTTAATCGTTTTAATGACGTAGGCTGTAGATTCGGTAGCGAATGAGCTAATTTACTCTGACGTCATAAAGACGCATCCATTAATAATAATGACTCATAAAACATCAACGTAAAAATATACCGGTGTCTTCTTAGAGCAAGTTTTTACCAAAAAATCCCGCATTAAAACGTCATAAAACCCGTTTCATCGCTCTCTCTCTCGCCTCCTGTAAAGTGTCTGAACTTATGCCCAAGTCTTGTACATATATTGTTTAATTACGGCAGTTCTTTCCCTTATTTATAATTGACTTGATGTCTACTTGCATTTCCCCGTGTTGGTGACGAAAGATTTGGTTCATTGCATCTCATATCTTTCTTGCTTGTTTATGTTATTCATATGTTCTGTGAAGCGTTGTGGGAAGTCGTTGTATTATGTGTTAAGTGCTTCTTACTGGTAGTTGTTAACCCGTGCAGCCCATGATCGAAGTAATATTATCTTTCCATTCGACCCATGATTCTTCTCCAACCTGGCGCCAGGAAGACCGTCGGTTAATGTAGGCTGGTTAAACTCCATTTTCATGAGACAGCCGAACCAGGTTTGTTTGTTTGTTTTTTTTTCCTAATGCGTTCGGTACAAGGTGTGGCTCAATCATTTTTTATAGTTTCATCATTTATTATTATGTCTTGTCTAGTGACATTAATGGATTCTCTGAAGTATTTCAGGTGTTTTTTTTATTTACATTGCCCCTTACAAAAGATCATCTCCCCCATTTTCCCCTTCCTGTTATATATCATTATCATCAAGTGCCATACCGCTTGGCGTAGGCGATCATGTCCTTCCACAATTCTCTATCCACGTACAGTACATCGATTCAATTATCTTATGACTGTTTTCCATGTCATGACACCATGCTACCCAGTATCTTTTCTCACAGTTGTTCGCGATCTTTCTTTCCCTCTATTTTGCTAGTTGTAACCAAGTATTTCAACTTTTCTCGTCTCATGATGTGCTCGAAAAATGTTTTTTGTTACTTTCTGATGTTTCTTACGAGGTCTTATCTTGCCCCTTTGAGAATTTCCTCGTTGGTATTTTTAGCTGTCCAGAGAATTTTCAACATTCTTCTGATGAATCATATCTCTGTGACCTCTAATCTTTATTTAATTTGTTTATTTACGGTCCATGATTCGTTTCCATATGTCAGAATTGACTCTATGTAGTATCGCTGAGCTCTCTTTCTCACATCTTTTGATATAGACCTGTTGCACTAGACGTTTTTCATTTTCTGAAATGCTATTTTGACCTGAGCTATTCTATTATTTATTTATGTGGAACATCTTCCATTTGATGTTATTATTGTGCCAAGTATATGACGCTCTGCATCTGCTTTAGATTTGTCCCGTTTATTCCTATGTTACATAGTGGTTATGATTGTTTCTTCGATATCACCATCACTTTCGTTTTCTTACTATTCAGAGGGAGCCGCGATAGCTCAGTGGTTAGTGAACTGGACTACAAAGGACAAGGGGTAGGGCTCGATCCCAACCGACGGCTTCCGGGTTCACCCAGCCTTAAATGGGTACCAGATTTTTTTCTGGGAAAGTAAAGCAGCACGGGCGCAATACCGACCACATTACCCCAAAAATCATGTGCTGAAGGTCTGTAAAATATAGGGTCGCTAACACCATATTTCCCTATACGCCACTTGGCGTGACGGGGGTACTTTACTTTACTTTTACTATTCAGACTGAGACATTTCTTTTACTATTATGTCCATCATTGCTTGTATTTCAATCTCCGTCTGTACTATTAAGATTGAGTCATCTGCATATCGCAGGTTTTTATGTTGTGACCGTTGACTTCAATTCTTTTTTTCGTCTACTATTGACTTCATAATATTTTCGCTGTAAAGTGAAAACAAATCCGGCGATAGAATATAGTCTTGTCTCACTCTTTATATATATATATTGGAACCATTATATATGGACAATTTAAAAAAAACTGATATCAGAAGAAAGACAAAAATATACCATTTAATTTATCAATGACAATCTTCTTGCCTATGTGAAGTCATTGCAACAATAGGCTAAACACCGAACAATGATTGATGTGTTGAAGCGAATTATCATTCGTCGTGTCAAATAAGCTACATCCTGTAATCGAATGTGCCGAGATGAAAAACAGACGCTGTAACTAAGCCACAACATGCCAAATAAGTGAACAAAGAACTCAAATACAGTGAAGAAGCAGAGTAGAGAAGCAGAATGAAGACACAGAAAATTAAAAGAAAGAAAGAATTCTTTGAAAATGGAAATGATAGAAAGGAAATACATGAACAGAGAGATGACGAGGAGAAGGAAAAAGTAGATAAAGGGAACAAAAAGAAGAAAAAGAAAAAAGGGTAGTAAGATAAATAAAATAATCAAATTAAAATTATGACGGAGAAGAGGATGATCTCGATTGTAATAAAAGGTAAAAAAGTAAAGCACCCCGTGACGCCAAGTGGCGTATAGGGAAATATGGTGTTAGTGACCATAAATTTTACAGACCTTCAGCACATGATTTGTGGGGTAATGGTGGTCGGTATTACACCCTTGCCGCTTTACTTTCCCATAAAAAATCCGGTACCCATTTAAGGCTGTGTGAACCCGGAAGCCGTCGGTTGGGATCGAACCCTACCTCTTGTCCTTTGTAGTCCAGTTCACTAACCACTGAGCTATCGCGGCTCCCATGATTGTACTAAAGGGTTACAAAAATAGACTAAACTATTTGAAAATTGGATTTATTGTGACCGTTTTTTTGTGACACAATTTATTGATTGACACAAGAAGTTATAACAGCAGAAAAGGCTAATAGAAGAGTAAGAAACCACGAGCTATATCTCCCCTCGACGCTGAAAGGCAAATGAGGAAAGAAAAATAGAACGATTTATTCACTGACTCTGGGGAAGTTATCAACATAACTGCACACAAGACAACACCATTGGTTCTTAATCATCAATAGTTAGTTACAAAGGGTATTTATATTGGAAATTCCCATTGTAGTGTCTGCGCTTCACAATTATATCTCATGTTCACTTTGTGCATTGCACATCTTCTTAACCCGAACCCCCTGATGGTGAAATACCCGTCAACTGCAATGGCATCTTCTAATTTACAGTTTTTTTTTTAAATATCTACAGCATTTCTTTTCCTGACCGCAAGCTAAATTGACATTGGCAGAGAATAGCTTAAAAGTGACACTATAATACACTGTAATAAATCAAAGTTTAATAGTAAAGAGACATAGTGCCTCCTTTATTTCGTTTGTAAAGAGACAGTATCTTCTTTCTTTCGTTTGTAAAGAGACATAGTGTCTCCTTTATTTCGTTTGTAAAGAGACATAGTGCCTCCTTTATTTCGTTTGTAAAGAGACATAGTGCCTCCTTTATTTCGTTTGTAAAGAGACAGTATTTTCTTTCTTTCGTTTGTAAAGAGACATAGTGTCTCCTTTATTTCGTTTGTAAAGAGACATAGTGCCTCCTTTATTTCGTTTGTAAAGAGACATAGTGCCTCCTTTATTTCGTTTGTAAAGAGACATGGTATCTCCTCTATTTCGTTAGTTTGTAAAGAGACATAGTATCTCCTCTATTTCGTTAGTTTGTAAAGATACATAGTATCTCATCTATTTCGTTAGTTTGTAAAGAGACATAGTATCTCCTCTATTTCGTTCGTTTGTAAAGAGATATAGTATCTCCTCTATTTCGTTCGTTTGTAAAGAGACATAGCATCTCATCTATTTCGTTAGTTTATAAAGAGACATAGCATCTCATCTATTTCGTTAGTTTGTAAAGAGCCATGGCATCTCATCTATTTCGTTAGTTTGTAATGAGATATAGTATCTCCTCTATTTTGTTATTTTGTAAAGAAACATAGTATCTGCTCCATTTAGTTATTTTGTAAAGAAACATAGTATATCCTCTATTTCGTTAGTTTGTAAAGAGACATATTATCTCCTCTATTTCGTTAGTTTGTAAAGAGATATAGTATCTCCTCTATTGTGTTAGTTTGTAAAGAGACATAGTATCTCCTCTATTTCGTTAGTTTGTAAAGAGACATAGTATCTCCTCTATTTCGTTAGTTTATAAAGAGATATAGTATCTCCTCTATTTCGTTAGTTTGTAAAGAGACATAGTATCTCCTCTATTTCGTTAGTTTGTAAAGAGACATAGTACCACTTTTATTTTGTTTGTAAAGACATAGTATGAAAAGAGACATAGTATCTCCTCTATTTCGTTAGTTTGTAAAGAGACATAGTACCTCCTTTATTTAGTTTGTAAAGAGACATAGTTTGTAAAGTGACACAGTATCTTTTTTATTTAGTTAGTAAAGAGACATAGTTTGTAAAGAGACATAGTTTGTAAAAAGACATAGTATCTCTTTTATTTAGTTTGTAAAGAGACATAATTTGTAAAGAGACATAGTATCTCCTCTATTTCGTTCGTTTGTAAAGAGACATAGTATCTCCTTTATTTCGTTTGTAAAGAGACAGTAAAAAAAAAAAAGTAAAGTACCCCTGTCACGCCAAGTGGCGTATAAGGAATATGGTGTTAGTGACCATACATTTTACAGACCTTCAGCACATGATTTTTGGGGTAATGTGGTCGGTATTACGCCCGTGCCGCTTCACTTTCCCAGAAAAAAATCCGGTACCCATTTAAGGCTGGGTGAACCCGGAAGCCGTCGGTTGGGATCGAACCCTACCCCTTGTCCTTTGTAGTCTAGTTCACTAACCACTGAGCTATCGCGGCTCCCTAAAGAGACATAGTATCTCCTTTATTTCGTTTGTAAAGAGACATAGTATCTCCTTTAATTTGTTTGCAGTGGATACCGGGGACTTCGACTAGCTAGAATGAGAAAGAGAGAGTTACGGGTTGCAGTCGAGGTAACCTAGACAGTGTTCCCCCACTCACATATTTTTAGAACCCTTTACACGGTTTTGACCCTCGGACAAGCAGGGTATTACAGCTACATCCGCGACTCTCTCTTTCTCATTCTGGCCACGGTCCACGACACAAGGATGACATTTTTCTTTTCTTTAACCAGTTTCGATTATTTTGTTTTGGATGTTTCATTACTAGTTAGCTACGTAGAATTAGTTTTATTTACTTACATATATGTGTGTGTGTTGTTTGTTTGTTCCTGCTGAAGGTCTATTGAGCCGAAATGTCGTTCAAATTTGTGTCGTCTATCAATCACGTAAAGCTTTTACCATCCCATTGTTTTTATTTGTTGTTTTTTTTTAATCAATTCTCCCATAACCATAATCCCGGAGCGTGAAACAATAAACTGGTTCACACATCCTTCCCTGTTCTCGGCGTAATTCTCCTGAGTTGAGGCAACATCACTCTTGACTCACTTGAAGATCCGAGAGTTGCAGATTCACAGACAGCATCACAAACTTTATCCCGTCCTTCTTTTCCATCGAATGGTTTCAGATAAACGATTGTTCATCAATGTGACGTAGCACACAACATTGTCAACAATGGATGCAAGTTACTTATTAACCATTCTCTTAAACTATTTGGTACTTTTTATCTCTATTCCCCCATCTTTTCTTCTGTCAGTGCTTCCTTTATATCATTCCCTTCTCTTTACAGAAGGGAGCCGCGATAGCTCAGTGGTTAGTGAACTGGACTGCAAAGGACAAGGGGTAGGGTTCGATCCCAACCGACGGCTTTCGGGTTCACCCAGCCTTTAATGGGTACCGGATTTTTTTCTGGGAAATTGAAGCGGCACGGGCGTAATACCGACCACATCATCCCAAAAGTCATGTGCCGAAGGTCTGTCAAATTTATGGTCACTAACACCATAATTCCCTATACGCCACTTGGCGTGACGGGGGTACTTTACTTTACTTTCTCTTTACAGACTAATTAAAATTAAAGTTGTTTCCTCCTCATGTTATTAGCTAACTATAACTTTACGTTAGCCTTATTTAGAATCTCACTGTTACTATTTTTAGCTATCCAAGATATACTCAACATTCTTCTGTAAAATCACATTTCTATGGCTATCAACGATTTTCTGGACTGATGTACAATTTCCTTAAGTCGAGTCTGGATCTATATAAAGTCTCACTTTCTCTGATGATGGGTATAAACCACACTAGCTGGCATAAGCAAAGATAGCGCTTCAGAGGATACGCTATTTCACATAAAGACGGCAAACCGTAATAAAGTGAGTGATAAACCATATTTAGATATAATATTATGAACGGCGAGTCTACACATTGTTAGACGGTGTACAGTTTAAGTAATCAGTCAATTATTCAGCTGTGACCTTGTAGCATTGTGAACTGATACACGATAAGTTATAATAGTGTGATTTACAACAATGTGAGTTGTAATTGTGTGATTTACAACAATGTGAGTTGTAATTGTGTGAGTTACAACAATGTGAGTTGTAATTGTGTGAGTTACAACAATGTGAGTTGTAATTGTGTGAGTTACAACAATGTGAGTTGTAATTGTGTGAGTTACAACAATGTGCTGTAATTCTGTGATTCATAACAATGTGAGTTGTAATTGTGTGAGTTACAACAATGTGAGTTATAATTCTGTGAGTCACACCAATGTGAGTTGCAATAATGTGAATTATAATAGTGTGAGTTGCAACAATGTGAATTGTCATAGTGTGAGTTGCAACCATGTGAACGGTAATAGTGTAAGTTGCAACCATGTGAACGGTAGCAGTGTGAGTTGCAAAAATGTGAATTGTAATAGTATGAGCTGTAACAATGTGAACTGGTGTACAGTAAATCAATAACTGGTGAATTGCATAAAAACGAACGTGTAATTAAAGCTTAGTGGTAGGTGTAATTGTAAGTAGTAGTGTAGTGAACTGCGACATGTGGAAAGGTCGAAGTGCGCCTGATATGTGGTTAAGTACGTTCTAACATTGCGACACGTGCTTAAGAGAATTCCAGCATTACAAAATGTGACTTGGTGAACTCTAGCATACTAACATGCACCTAAGCGAAAGTTGGCATATTGAGTTATATTATTGCTGTCTGTATGTGAAGACATTATTTACCTTACTGTGATGTATAAAACAGTTATAATTAAAATGTACAATTATTCGCTTAAGCATATTAAGTTTTAATATAATTAAGTAGAAACAAATAAGCAAATGTAACTTAGAAAAATATAAGAAAATGAGTTATAATAAAGAACATTATAGTATAGTTCAATTTAAATGTGTAGCTTTTTTAGCACAACTATAGCACATTACTATTACGAGTTGTAACATAGTGTGGGGTAACATTTATATCATACAATTCTCTATTTAAAAAAAAATAACTACTGACGTGATAATATAGCTTCTTACAAACATCTTTCCAATCCTTCAACACGGGGTCTGTGCTTCAGTTGATGAGAAGTTTTCCTGCTCTGATCTTTGTCTTGCTATCTCCAAGGCTGAGAATTTCAGCCAAATAGGATCCCTGTGAGCAAAGGCTCTCACATCCATGGAAGCAACGTGCGGAAAACATGACGCGTTCGTCCTGTCAACTGTTAGTTAGTCTCCCAAATGTCAGCGCTGGATACCAAGATTTATGCTGCTATTCTGTACAGCAATTTGGTTTTCACTAAGTGGAGGTTATTTTCTTTTTATTTAGCGAGAAAGAGGTTTATTTTTAGAGGCTTTAGTGAAACGAAAGAAGACAAAAGAATAGAGAAGTTCGGTAGGATCCAGGTCTATACAAAAGCACTGATAATACGCAGCGGTCATATTAGATTTAGGCCGGTTTAGATTTTTATTTGTTTCTTTGATGGCGCCCAAACTAAATTTAGATTACTTTTTTTTAAACATTTTCATTGGTGTCCCCAACTTGTTTTACTAATATTACCAAAGATGTTTGAGAAATGAAAGGGGGCAGTGATTACGCTGGCAAATTGTCGTCAAATATACAATTAGCATAATGCATAAAGAGGTTGTTATAGCTATGGACCGGTGCTTTATCTGAAACTTGGACAGTTTGTGTTGTTTTTTGTTTTTTTTTTTAAATTGTAAGCCTCCGTCTCATAATAACACTATTTTGGTTTTATTTTTAACTTTTCCCGGCTCCTATAATTTGTGTTACCCTGCGCCTTTGTGTGTCAGTGAGTAGAACCATTGAGTCTGAATGCGTTTTGTACAGAAGCTGGCATTAACATTCAGGGAAGTAGGGAGACATGGTTACATGTAATCTGAGGCCAAATTAAAGATGGGAACTAATAATAGGTCGTAGAGTTTCTTCATCCAGCTTGAGGCTAATACGAGGAAGACCTGGGATTAAATATGGAAAATGATTAACGATGTTAAATGAAAAACAAGAGGGAGAGAATGAGCAAGTCAGAAACAGAGAGAAGCGTATTCAATTCGTTGAGAAAAAGAAAGTATTTGAAACACCATAAACACGTGTATGCATATATATAATTGGAGCCGCGATAGCTCAGTGGTCGGCTAACTGGATTGGAAAGGACAAGAGGTCGGTTTCGATCCTGATCGACGGCTTCTGGGTTCACCCAGCCTTAAATGGGTACCGGATTTTTTTCTGGGAAAGTAAAGCGGCACGGGCGTATTACCGACCACATTACCCCATAAATCATGTGCCGAAGGTCGACAAAAATTATGGTTCCTAACACCATATATTTCCTATACGCCACTTGGCGAGACGAGGCTCTTTACTACTCTACTTATATATAAATATATATATGTTTAAAAGGAAACTCTCTAAACAGCAGCAGGAGACAGACAATCTGATCATCATCAGGAGACCTCTCATCCAGCAAGTATTTCGGCCCTTTAACTTTTTGACACTCTAAGTAATGTGGGCCCGCCTGGGTCTTTACTCCCAGGCGTCGACCTCCCCCTGTTTTGACTCTAAAGCTTACAATATATATTCGGCACAAAATAACTACACTTACTCTACGCAACACTTCTGTTCGAGTCTACCTTCTCTATCAGCGTGGTATACTTACATGTCTTGTATACTTACATGTCTTGTATACTTACATGTCTTGTATACTTACATGTCTTGTATACTTACATGTCTTGTATACTTACATGTCTTGTATACTTACATGTCTTGTATACTTACATGTCTTGTATACTTACATGTCTTAGCTTTAACACAGCACATTGATGCCTCTTCGTGGTGGCAACAGTCTAAAGTGGCTTGTGATTGCAACGTCGATTTATAGACTCGCGTACAAATCGCTTTGGCATGGCGTTAATTCGGCGGAAAGGAATGGATCACCACTGATAATAGGTGATAAAGATAGGGCGGGTTGGGAACTTCATTCTTTTGACCCGTCGGTATTGCAAACGTCCGCTGTAGCTCACCTATGGTCGATGATTTCATTTCTTATCGTTTATCGTCCGTGCCTCGGATATTCCGGGATTAAACTGTCGCTATACTTTTTGTTGGGAGCTGCGATAGCTCAGTGGTTGGTGAACTGGACTACAAAGGACAAGGGGTAGGGTTCGATCCCAACCGACAGCTTCCAGGTTCACCCAGCCTTTAATGGGTACCGGATTTTTTTCTGGGAAAGTTAAGCGGCACGGGCGTAATACCGACCACATTACCCTAAAAATCATGTGCCGAAGGTCTGTAAAATTTATGGTCACTAACACCATATTCCCTATACGCCACTTCACTTGGCGTGATAGGAGTACTTTACTTTTTTTTTGTATACTTTTTTTGACTTACATGGGACTTAGTTGTGGTCGATATGTAAATTAGTCGCCTAATTGTCTGAACATCAGATTATTTTGAGATTATTGATATACCTCGGTTTCGCCAGAGCTAGCATGATGCTCTTTCAGCTACTCAGCAACAGCCTTCATTGTTCTTGTTCGCATTTCCCCCTATTTTCCTATCCCTCTTTAATAGGTCGTAGAGGGATGAGGTCGTGAGTCCTCTGGCACTAATTTCCACAGCGAACACTCTAAAGTGGAACTCCTGCTGCCTCAGCTCGATGCGAGACCCGTGTATGTGGGTAGTTTAAATATATCCTGTTCCTCTATCCTGGATTCGAATGGCACTGTGATTTCTATTAAGATGAAGTGAGTCATATCTGACGTGCAAAGTGCAATGTCCGGATGCATTTAAGATTTCTTGATGCACTCTGTGTATATCCTTCGCCCTGTGAGGTCAACAGTCACATCCCAGTCATTGGCTATGTCCAAGATTGTTGCAATGTTGCAGTTGTTTTGCTGGCCTGTCCAGCTCAAAAAAAAATTGCTTGTTGTACCTGGTCAAAGTTTAGTGTTGGCCTTCATCTGCACCGCATCCACAATGGTAGACAGTTCATGCAGCACATTTTTGTGCCGCCAGGTGTACCGTCCTTGACCTAGCGCTGTCTTGCATGAAGAGAGAACATGCTCCATCGTCTGTCTTCCATTGCAGAGAGGAAATCGATTGTCATCTGTCTTTCCCGACTTCACAAAGTTGCAGGCTGATGGCAGAAGGTCGTACATGGATCTGATTATATAGCCGCAGCGATGCCATATGCCACATGTCATTTCATGTTAACGTTCTCTGCAAGGTCTTTCTTATTCCATGTGGTCCATTGGCCTTGCTGCACCAGTTGTGCTGCCTTTTGTACCCGGTTGTTCTCCACGACGTCTCTGATCTCTCAGACTACCATGTCCCTATGTTGTCTATTTGATGCTTTTGGCCACTATTGGATGTCTCCGCGACGAAATCCGCGCCTTTTGGTCTGCATGTTGCCCATCACTTCCTTCAGTTGAAGAATATCACGTGCTTCATTTACTGCTGCACATGCCTGCTATTTCCGACCAGTCTTCAATGTGGGTTCAACTGTCCGGACTGCTTCGTCTGATGAGCTTTATAGCGGAACTGCCGGTCTGGCCTCTCCGGCTTTGTATTCTTCTAGGACTGACTTGAACAGGAGGTCTAGTTTAGCTTTCTTGCAGTACAGCGCAACATCCGTCATAGACTAAGGTGGCTGGACCATGTAAGAAGAATGGCAAACAATCGTATTCCTAAACAAATATTGTATGGCGAACTTAAGGACGGAAAGAGATCAAAGGGCAGACCAGTGCTGAAATATAAGGATGTTTGCAGGGCTTCCTTGAGGGAATTTTCTAAAAGTGAAAGGAACTGGGAAAATGTGGCTGCAGATCGTAGCACATGGAGAGAAAAAAAAATTAAAAAATGGCACATCAACTTTCGAGACAGTGCTGATTTCAAAAGACAAAAGGCGCAAGAGAAAAGAGACAAGGCCAGGTACAGCAAATACACCTTGCTCGTTCTATGGATGGATCTGTCTGTCCAAGATTGGCAATTTCAGTCACGAGAAAAGATGTTGAGTAAAGCAGCACCCCGTATGAAACACTAATGCTTTACCAAACTACTGACTAATCATGATTGCTTCCTACCAACCGTCTGTCAAGACGCCAAATGCCATATATATATATATATATATATATATATATATATATATATATATATATATATATGGAGCGAGTGATGAAGAGAGAGAGAATGAGAAGAAAAGAATGAGAGAGCAAGGAATCTAAGACATAACAACAAATCTAGGATGTAGTTATTGGTGGAACAAAGAAGATAAACAGTTACTGATGTAGGAAGAAAAATATATAAATAAATAAAATGAGAGCGAGAGTGAGGGAGGAGAAAGAAATAATGAGAAAACAATAGTGAGAGAGGATATAGTAACTGTAGACACATGAACATTATAAATTTGTGTAGAAGGAACAAGATAGAAACATACTAATATATATATATATATATATATATATATATATATATATATATATATATATACACTTCAGAAAAAGACTGACAGTCAGAAAGACCGGAAGAATAACATGACAAAAACAATGATTGAAGATTTTAGAAGGACTGAGATACATATAGAGAGACGGAAAGAGAGACAGACAGACAGGCATACAGACAGTCAGGAGGACGGATGAGCTGTCAGATAGACAGACAGTGAGTGAGTGAGTGAGTGAGTGAGTGAGTGAGTGAGTGAGTGAGTGAGTGAGTGAGTGAGTGAGTGAGTGAGTGAGTGAGTGAGTGAGTGAGTGAGTGAGTGACAGAGAAACTGAAAAGATAATTGAAGAAATGAGTGATAGCAGAACATAGAAATAAGCAGACAACAAGCAAAGACTGGCGTAGATGGCAAATATAAAAATAGGCCAGTTTTTGTGTCCTTGCCCTTATGTTTATAAGACATGAAATTTGCAAATTGCGAGCGGGAGACGAAATGGCCAACTAATATTGGACATAAACAATCCTACGTCACTCAAGCCAAGCATGGACAATATGTAAACAAACAAGAAAAAAAAGCCGTCGATTAAGACTTCACAAAAAATACTTTAATGAAATGATTTCGACAGCTAAATGCAAAGTAGAAGTGAGATTGTTTCCAGGTAGTTTCTAATTATTTTCTTTTTCTCTAATCAAATTTGTGAGTTATAATTCTTTACTACACCAAACAATATTCTTACAGGGTATGAGACTCATACGATCTTACTGTTTCTACTACATGATCCCCTCTCACTCCCCTCCCCACACATGTACCGTTGGTTTTGGAATAAATACAGTCACAAGCACATTTAAACGCGAATTGTGGACTGTTGGCAAACAAATGGAAAGACAATTAGAGACAAAAGATGGAATTACCCAGAAGAATTTTGAAAGTTTAAAGTCCGACGAGGAAATTCTCAACGAGGCCAACACGGAAAGAGCTAAAAACACTTGAAAGATAAAATAATTTGGCACTTTTCTGGCACATCGTGAGACTAGGAAGGTTGAAATAATTGGGTACAACTTGCGAAATACAAGAGGGAGATCGCGGAAGACATAGAAAGAGAGAGACGGTACTAGATAGTTTGGTGACGTGGCATGGTAAACAGTCAAGAACAGAACTGATACGATGCACTGTGGTCAGAGAATTGAGAAAGGACATGATCGCCTAGACCAACCGGTATGGCATACGTCGGTGAAGATGAACACCATATTCCCCGAAGGCATGGGGGAAATCTTTACTACTTGTATTACTACATACTACTACGGTTACTACTATTATTCAATGAATCAATCAATTAAAAACCTTTAAACCTCTTTTTGGAGCAGAGGCCACAGCCAGGGTTTATCCATCCATCCTTATTCTTGAACATTTTCTCTACTTTCTTTCAATTTGGACCAATTTTATATATATATATTCTATAGAATTTAAATTATTTAGTAAATATTATATATAGATTTTCTATGACTTTATTTTCTTTATGTATTCCTGGCCTTACTTGCTGTTTCTTTCCCTGAGGGTTCCTGCCTTGCTCCGCTGGCATCAGTTTTTCATTTTTTTTTCACCTTTAGAAATTAATTTGATTTTTTAGTATATTCAATGAAATTAGTTCAATGGCGTTGTCGTTAGTGTAAAAAAAAAAAAAAGTAAAGCACCCCCGTCACGCCAAGTGGCGTATAGGGAATATGGTGTTAGTGACCATAAATTTTACAGACCTTCGGCACATGATTTTTAGGGTAATGTAGTCGGTATTACGCCCGTGCCGCTTCACTTTCCCAGAAAAAAATCCGGTACCCATTAAAGGCTGGATGGACCCGGAAGCCGTCGGTTGGGATCGAACCCTACCCCTTGTCCTTTGTAGTCCAGTTCACTAACCACTGAGCTATCGCGGCTCCCTGTCGTTAGTGTACTCTCCTACAATCTGGTGGTTCGAGGTTCAAATGCCAGTTGAGACAAACATTTGTTCGTATCTAAAAGGCTCTCTTGGTTCTAATTTTGTCGCATCAATTCAGCTGTCTCAATTGTATTTTTTCCTAGTTTTAAACAGAATTTAATGATAGCTTTTTGATCCATGATGATTACGTAACAATGCGCCTCTAACTGGGCAAACTAAATGGCGGCTTGTTTGTCGTCTGCTTATCGGGCGGCGATTAAATATTTGTCTGATTATATATGAGGGTTGCCTCTTTGGATTCCATGCTTTGCTTCATAGATGTAATTTTTGTCTTGGCCATAATAAAAAATCAGTCTCATGGCTAAATTATCGGATCTTGCATAACTGTTCCTTTTCATCGTGCGCCCTTTAAAAGGACTTTAAATAGGTTAGATGCGTTAAGTCGCTAGTTTATATATGATGCATTAAGTCGCTAGTCAAATTGCGCATTTCTCGTCTTTCGAACAGAGCATCTGATTTCGGCATGGTATTTTTGAGGACTGGGTTGTATTCCTTCTTCGATCCCTACTCTTGTAGCAGATTGACTGATTAGTATTTTTCTATGGGCGCCGGTGGAAGTTGGAGTAAGGCCTGGATCTGCTGTTCTTTGTCTATCGGTCTAACTAAAAGCATTGAATCATGAAGTCATCACTGAAGTCTCTCAGCTAAGATGCTAGTTGGGGTCTTGATCCTCGGTATCGTGTGGGGGTCTTGATCCTCGGTATCGTGTGGGGGTCTTGATCCTCGGTATCATGTGGGGGTCTTGATCCTCGGTATCGTGTGGGGGTCTTGATCCTCGGTATCGTGTTGGGGTCTTGATCCTCGGTATCGTGTGGGGGTCTTGATCCTCGGTATCATGTGGGGGTCTTGATCCTCGGTATCGTGTGGGGGTCTTGATCCTCGGTATCGTGTGGGGGTCTTGATCCTCGGTATCGTGTGGGGGTCTTGATCTTTGGTATCGTGTAGGGGTCTTGATCCTCGGTATCGTGTGGGGGTCTTGATCCTCGGTATCGTGTGGGGGTCTTGATCCTCGGTATCGTGTGGGGGTCTTGATCCTCGGTATCGTGTGGGGGTCTTGATCCTCGGTATCGTGTGGGGGTCTTGATCTTCGGTATCGTGTAGGGGTCTTGATCTTTGGTATCGTGTGGGGGTCTTGATCCTCGGTATCGTGTGGGGGTCTTGATCTTTGGTATCGCGTAGGGGTCTTGATCTTTGGTATCGTGTGGGGGTCTTGATCTTTGGTATCGTGTAGGGGTCTTGATCTTTGGTATCGTGTGGGGGTCTTGATCTTTGGTATCCTGTTAAGCAAATGAGACACACTACTTGCATTGAAAGTCGACCAGATAACAAGTAAAGGTTCCAAGTAATCTGATGTTTTGTACAGCGTGGTTACACTGACAAAATATATATTCAGTCGGGGGCTGGATGGCGATCAAAAGTACATCAAATTACCTTGTTTAACACAAAATAATCATGTGAACGGTATTTACATATATTTAATTTGTAGCTTTCCCTGCAGAAAGCGTATTCTTCTTCTAATCTCATGGAAAAGATATAGGTTTGAGGATAATTTTGAATTAATGTCATGGTCTGGCGGTTTACAGTATTATGTCCCAACAATTTCAGATAAATAGACGGCCTACGGTATATAATTCTGTTCAACCACTTCTAGTCTATAGTCTATTGCTTTCCTTTAATTACTTGCGGGGTTTAAAGTTCAAGTTCTGTATAATCAGGTGTGCCACTCGGTAACTTGCACCCCATTGTTTCCTCGTCTGACCGTGACAGTGTTATTGTTTTCCACATTCGGAAATTGGGGTAGCTTTGTTTTTATTTTTATTTTTTATTTAATTCGACATTGAGGAAGGTAGCAAGTCATTATTTTGTGCGGTGGGGCGAATTTGCAAAGTTGACCTGGGCTAGTATTTCGCTTAGGGGTTCGAAAGATGTCCGATATAGGAAGACAATATTTGTAGGGTTCTACAAACAGCAGTTACGTGCCCGATAGAAGAGATGTGTCATTAGAAGTCATATGTTCAATAGAAGAGATGTGTCATTAGAAGTCATATGTTCAATAGAAGAGATGTGTCATTAGAAGTCATATGTTCAATAGAAGAGATGTGTCATTAGAAGTCATATGTTCAATAGAAGAGATGTGTCATTAGAAGTCATATGTTCAATAGAAGAGATGTGTCATGAGAAGTCATATGTTCAATAGAAGAGATGTTTCATTAGAAGTCATATGTTCAATAGAAGAGATGTGTCATTAGAAGTCATATGTTCAATAGAAGAGATGTGTCATTAGAAGTCATATGTTCAATAGAAGAGATGTGTCATTAGAAGTCATATGTTCAATAGAAGAGATGTGTCATTAGAAGTCTTAAGTTCAATTGAAGAGATGTGTCATTAGAAGTCATATGTTCAATAGAAGAGATGTGTCATTAGAAGTCTTAAGTTCAATTGAAGAGATGTGTCATTAGAAGTCATATGTTCAATAGAAGAGATGTGTCATTAGAAGTCTTATGCTCAATAGAAGAGATGTGTCATTAGAAGTCATATGTTCGATTGAAGTGATGTTATTGTTATTGTTATGGAAGGCCCCGGTATCACTGCAAACGAATTAAAATCCATAATTGATCAACCGCCCGTTCCAGTGGAATCTTTCGAATCACTAACTCAAACAAAGAAAGGTAGCTGTAAACCACATCATAGTAGTCTCAGCATACGCCAAATTGATTGATTGAAGTGATGTGTCCAATAGAAGTGATGTGTCCAATAGAAGTGATGTGTCCAATAGAAGTTATTGGTTATTGGTTATGGAAGGCCTCGGTATCACTGCAAGCGAATTAAAATCCATAATTGCTCAACCGCCCGTGCCAGTGGAATCATCCGAATTATAACTCATCTTCCAAACAAAGAAAGGTAACTGTAGTCCCCATCATAGCAGTCTCAGCACACGCCAAAAGACATAAGGCGAAACCGCACAGAAAGTGAACACAGCCAACTGCTCCCTGTCATACGATATCATCATTCATCGTACACAATTGGAGTATCGAAACATGATCAAAATGGATGAGACACACAGCTCACGGTGTGCACAGAGAACTTAACTCAGTAGCTCCTGCAACAAGCCGGACTTGGAACATGAGGAAACTGCAACAAGGAACACTTTGCAGACATAGCCTTCAATGGTTCCTGCCGCCTGATCCATCACATTGCCCGGAAGATCACGTCCTCCTGAAAATGATGATCGTCATAGTAAATGTATGGCGCTTGATGATGTTAGGACATCGTGTTTAACTCCAACTCCGAACATACAAAACACAGTTCGTCTTCAGATTATCCCCGATGCACACCAAACGCAAGATCGCAAGATTAGCTCATGGTCGGTCTTGGGACGTACGATGATCCATTATGATGACGTAGCACGCACACAATGTCTGCGCCCATGTATTCATTAATTGTGTGTCCAATAGAAGTGATGTGTCCAATAGAAGTGATGTGTCCATTAGAAGTGATGTGTCCAATAGAAGTGATGTGTCCAATAGAAGTGATGTATCCAATAGAAGTGATGTGTCCAATAGAAGTGATGTGTCCAATAGAAGTGATGTGTCCAATAGAAGTGATGTGTCCAATAGAAGTGATGTGTCCAATAGAAGTGATGTGTCCAATAGAGGTGATGTGTCCAATAGAAGTGATGTGTCCAATAGAAGTGATGTGTCCAATAGAAGTGATGTGTCCAATAGAAGTGATGTGTCCAATAGAAGTGATGTGTCCAATAGAAGTGATGTGTCCAATAGAAGTGATGTGTCCAATAGAAGTGATGTGTCCAATAGAATAACGATGATACTGTAAAGTCTAATATTTCACACGCGAAAGTTTCAAACTGGTAAAACCTTGACATTGTCTATTAAAGTATTTATCGTCATCATCATCATCATGTGCAAAATTGGTTGGCGTAGGCATCATGTCCTTTCGCCGCTCTATGTCTGCAGTGCAACGTATCGATTCTGTTACAGTTTCCCGTTCCACGGATACCAAGCTATGTAGTATCTTCTCCTTTTGCCATCCGTGATCTGTCTCTCCATCTCTCTCCCTGCATTTGCCAGTTGTAATAAGTATTTCAACTTTTCTCTTCTCATCAGAACATAACCATGATTGACTTCTTGTGTTCTATATTAGATCTGTCCTGTCTGGATTGAAAGCCATAATTGAGCTAGAAAGTACACATTTGTTGTTTTATGTGAGAAACATGAATCGCTTCCATGAGAAATCGATAATTAAAAATAATTTGATGACAAAACGAACATTGATCAAATGAAATCATGGCGCCCTCAGGTCGATTCACTTGAAGTAGGAATGAATACGTGACTGAGTTAGGAAAAGAGTTAACAGCGAGAAAGAGTACATACAGATCACTCACCTTCGAATGAAGTTTCCTATTTTACACCCACTAGTATAAAATGTATGGTCACTATTGGTCGTTTCAAAATATTTTGAAGGTGTTTAAAATTCCATATCTCTGCAACCAATTGATTGATAATGCTGAAATTTTGCATATGGTCTTGTGATTTTTTGGTCCCAAGAAGTACATTCATTTCCTCACCAACAAACGTATAGTTTTAAATATTCTTTATTTGAAGTATACAAATTTAAGGCATTTTGGTCAAACCATATATTTGAAGGAATTACCGCTTCATATGAGTGAGCACCCACGGACTTGTCATCTTGAACGTAATGCGCGCCAATTTCCCTGTTTTAAGCACTAAAAAAAACATAAAACGCGTCATAGTTATAATTTTATATCCGGTGCATCCCATTTCCTGTCGTTTTGTTGTGATTTATGTGCAACGGCGTATCCTAATTATTGGGTAATTTCGTTAAATTTGTGATCTGTTAGTCAATGGATATAAAAGTAAAGTTCCTTACATTGCAATCAGTGGCAATAAAGGTGTATAAATATTTTTGCATAGAAGCTAAGCGTGGAAAACTGTATCGAAGCATCTCAAAGCCAGAAAAGAGAACTATTCACGCATTGGGTATAAGCAAACGCTTTTTCAAACAAGTGCTTAAAGCTAACGGAGTGTCCAGTTCAATCAAGACTAGGACGCTAGGAAGAAAGAAAGTAGTAGATAGTTTTGACAAGGAAGTGATTAGAAGAGCAATTTGTAAAATGTTCGATTCCAAAGAAACTGTGACTTTAAGAAAACTGAAAATTCGACTGAGAGCAGAAAATGACATTGTTGTGTCGAAAACAACATTATGGAGAACTGTTAGAAGCATCGGTTTTACGTTTAGAAAGTACGATAGTGGTAGAAATGTCATCTGCGAGAAGCCGCACTTAGTTTCTATGAGGAGTAAATATTTACGTGAAGTACGGGAAATGCGTAACCAAGGTTATGATATTGTATTTCTAGATGAATCTTGGATAAATTATCACCACACAAGTGCCAAGGAATGGCAGTTATCAGATGGAAGTATTAAAAGATGTGTACCCACTGGAAAAGGACAGCGTATTATAATGGCACATGCAGGCAGCCGAAAATAAGGGTTGGTGAAAAATGCAGAACTTATATTCACCTCTAATTATACTGACAACAGGGACTATCACACCGAGATGAATGGCCATATATTTAGAGAGTGGATTGAAAATACTCTTCTTCCAATTCTAGACAAACCATCCTGTCTGGTAATGGACAACGCGTCGTACCACAACGCTGTGGCAGAAGAAGACAAAATTCCTACATCTACCAGTACAAAAGATGTTATAAAGATTTGGCTAAGAAAGGAAGGAATTCCATTTAACGAGGGATTTTTGAAACCTGAATTACTGTCACTTGTTAAGAAATCGCAAAAGACCAAAGTATTCCAAATAGACAAAATCATTCAACAGCATGGTCATACGTGCTTGAGACTGCCCCCTTATCATCCACAATTAAACCCCATTGAACTCGTTTGGGCAAAAATTAAAGGGCAGGTGGCAGCTGAGAATACAAGTTTTAAACTATGCGATATAAAAGGACTGACATATGCTGCTCTATCACAGATTGACAAAGATTTTTGGTGCAAATGTGAAGATCATGTCTTAAAAGAAGAAAATGACTATTGGAAAAAAGATGGACTATCGTTCGTTCAGCCCAGATTAGTAATCAATATGTTAGACTCCTCTGATTCAGAATAAATGAAATAATAATGGACGTTTTTATATGTCCGCATGATCAATCTTTAGCTAAAGTTGATAACGTTTTGAAAATGTAAAGATTCTTGATATGTGTACTGCAGGCATGCAAAGAAACTAAATCACTTTCATATGTCTTGTTTACGTAAAATAATGAAAGTCACATGGAAAGACATAAAACGAACAGTGTAGCTCTTTACAGTGAAGAGGATCCCGTGCTTACATCGGACTCTTTAGTCACATGCGTACCCATAAACAATAACTTTGCTTGATATGTCATGCTCGTTATCGCTCGCAACGGATAATTAATTTTTTTAAATGTATTCTTTGTTGTATATTGTTTAAATAGTTTTCATTAATGGAACTGTTTATACGCTGATTTGTTTTAGACCGTCTGTAAAGGCTATAACATTGACATTCTCATAGTATTTTAAAGAAAGTAAACAATAGAAAGTAAACAGTTGATAAACGCCTCCAACTTTCAAGTTGTGTAGAGACGCCTATGCCGAGAAGCTGATTTCCATTAATGTACGGTAAATTATTTTCTCCAGGAGCAAAAAGATCCGTAAATTCACTGAGATCAAAGGAAAGTGCTGCTTCATGATGAAGCATACTTCCTACATCATTAAATTTTGTGAAATCGGTGGGACCTTGGAAAAACAAGGCCAGATGCAAAAAATCAAGTTTGTAAGTGCAGGGAAAGAGGAGATATTTCATGTTAATCGTGAACATTTAGATTTGAAACGACCAATAACACCATATTCCCTATACGCCAGTTGGCGTGACGGGGGTACTTTACTTTTACTTTTTTAGTGCTCTAAAGTAAAGGACTTTGCCTCAATAGCAAAAGGAAAGAAGTAATGGTAACAACAAAGAAAAAAACATCACATCAATGCACAATAAAGACAAGTGGAACAATGTTAAAACAGGTCAATGAATTTAAATATCTGAGAACAATATTAACCTCAGATGGTAGATGTACAAAAGAGGTGAAATGCAGAATGGCTCACGCAAAACAAGAAAAAGAGTTGTTAAATGTTACGTAGAGCCAGTCGTAATATATGGATGTGAATCAAGGGCAATATGACAACAGACAAGAAAATCTCTGGAGACTGTAATAATGTGGTTTTACAGAAGAATGCTGAGAATACCAAAGACAGCTAAGATGAGTAATGAAAACGTTCTGAATGAGGCAAACCAAAAAATGAGAGCTAATTTCCACTATTGAGGGAGAAACAATTAGCATTATTTGGCCATGTAATGAGAAGGGAACAGCTGGAATTGTGACAACAGGAAAAATTGAGACAAAGAGATAGAGGGTTGCAAAGAGAAAAGATACCAGACAGTTTAAGAGAATAGCTTGGTAGAAGGTCAACAACAGAAATGATAAAATAACTGTCGACATCGAAAGTTGTGGAGAGACATCTTCACATACACCAGCAGGCACGCACCTGATGATGATGAAGACGATGGTGATAATGATACTCCTACAGCATTGTATCTTGCCGAGTGAAGACGTATCTTTCACCTTCATCTCTCACAATAGATACACAATTACTAAACATATATGTTCAGAGTTTGTGAAGACGACGTCAGTGACATTGATCTGACTGACGACGTCAGCGACATTTATCTGACTTATGACGTCAGCGACATTGATCTGACCGATGACGTCAGTGACATTTATCTGACTGATGACGTCAGCGACATTGATCTGACTGATGACGTCAGCGACATTGATCTGACTGATGACGTCAGCGACATTGATCTGACTGATGACGTCAGCGACATTTATCTGACTGATGACGTCAGCGACATTGATCTGACGGATGATCTCAAGATTAGTGCAGAAAAGCTGCCGAAGGTCACACTCCACGCGTCAATATTTCTACTCACGAAGTTGGATATGCCGGGCCAAAAGGGGTCAAATTTACCGATTCACTATAAAATATAACACTGCAATAAATGTTCTTGTTATGGTGCCACGACAGAAGAGAAGAGCAATTCGGCTAGATTTCAAATACCTGCAATGTCAGGATTTTTCTTTGCCCTATGATCTCGTAGTTTCTTCTGCGATAGGCTCTTTTTCCGTCTCTTCTGCAAACAGCTTATTTAAGCTTGTGTATTACGGCTGGCCTTTGTGTCTCTTGTAACCTTTTTTTTTTTGTAAGATTTATTGCGAGTCAGTGTGATAAGATAAGGCGGAGAATTCCAACAAGAGGGGCACGTAACCCTTCAGAGTTCACGACAACTATTAACACCCCACAACTGTTTTTGGTGTTCGGCGGAGCCCTGACCCAGAGGTTGATTTAATTCTGGAAACTCATTCAAAAATAATTAACGTTCCTTGCGTCTGGTTGAACCGGGTGCGGTTAACCACAACGAGACTACTTTGTAATTAACAACAATAATGATTTCCGGGTTAATGGAGAACGTTTGACCTACAAGTAGTGATAGAGGTTACACTGAACATGTATACTGGATCTAATCAACATCTCCGAACAAATATTGTTCTTCTTTCCTGTTTCACTGTTGCATCCATTTCTAATGACGTCTCCCTCGAGTAGTAGTAAACTTAATGAAAACAGGATTAGTGGAATGATGTTAGCTTGGGAGTTCAATGGGTGAGCCTTCTAGGTCAGGCTTTCGGTTCAGGTACAGATGTTTGGACACCTGTCTCACCGCTGGGTTTTAATGGAAGAAAAGGAATATCTGGGCTGTATGTATTGTTATATCTGCGAGAGTGGTCTGTTAACGTGCAATGATTCTTAAAATGGCCCACTTTCCGCCTTTAGCTAGGATTTCTTTTATTCTATTCATGGAAACAGTTTCACTGCTTTCGAGGAATTCCCGTGTCCGCTCCACCGAACATCCCAGCATTTCTTGAAGCGTATGCAAACTGACTATTCCTGAAAGGTGTTGATTATATATACATCTACTTTGCACCACTATGCACTCCATTCCGACAAGAACCCCTTTAATCTGTTAAAACTATTAGTCTCTCAATATAGAAATCACAGCTCCATCAATTCTACTTCCCTTCCCCTCCATTAAAGAATGAAGAAAAAAAAAGTTGGCGATACAAATTCATTTTCGTATGCAACTCCTGTTCCTGCTCCGTGAACGTGCTTCCTAGCGAGAATAGATACTTGGCAGTAAATGCTGGGGGGGGGGGGTGTCAACCTCCGTGCACGCCATAGTCGGGTGGATAGGCGACGATTGCGAATGATTTCCATCTCACAAAAGCAGTTAGTCCAGATTTTCTCTCCGAAACACTATAAAAATCAGAGAAAATCAATAAAAACCAGCGCTATGCAAAGAACCTTTTGAAAACACCGGTAACGTATGTGCCATTTTTACTGAAGCTTTCCAATTTTTAATTTCTCAATTTAGAGATTAGAGAACACATCTTTTAATGCAATATCATGTCGGTGGTGCATTATGATTTTGATACCCCATTTTATTTCGATTTGAATTTCAATATTTCATTAATACTGAATTTTACAAACACGTTTTTAACTTTACAAACACACACATACACGCTTTTTAAACTCTTTTTTTTACTGATTAAATAATAAATTACATATACTTTTTAAAATTAACATTAATTTTTTTAATTGATTTTTTTGCAGCAGAATTATAATGTTCAATGTTCATACATTATGATGACGACGACGACAATGATAATCATAATGATGATGGTGATGACGACGACGAAATCACAAGATCATAGCTACTCGATGACACATGATGATTATATAGTGGATTGCAACTCTTGTCAAGACTTCCCTGGCTCTGTTGCTGGAATAGTTTCTTCTTCCCATCGCTCACACACTTTGAGGTGTGGATGCGTCGCTAGTTCCTGGCAAAACAGCGACATCTGCGCTTTTCGACCCGATCTTCTGTCTTCGGTTTGGATATTAAAAAGTAAGTACCCCCGTCACGCCAAGTGACGTATAGGGAATATGGTGTTAGTGACCCGTCACGCCAAGTGGCGTATAGGGAATATGGTGTTAGTGACCCGTCACGCCAAGTGGCCTATAGGGAATATGGTGTTAGTGACCCGTCACGCCAAGTGGCGTATAGGGAATATGGTGTTAGTGACCCGTCACGCCAAGTGGCCTATAGGGAATATGGTGTTAGTGACCATAAATTTTAGACCTTCAGTACATGATTTTCGGGGTAATGTGGTTGGTATTACGCCCGTGCCGCTTTACTTTCCCCGTAAAAATCCGGTACCCATTTAAGGCTGGGTGAACCCGGAAGCCGTCGGTTGGGATCGAACCCTACCCCTTGTCCTTTGTAGTCCAGTTCACTAACCACTGAGCTATCGCGGCTCCCCAGGTTTAGATATATTTTTCCTAAACAATTTTTTTCCCCGGGCAGAGACCATTCTTTTCCCCTTTTAACTGCCAAGTGTAGGGTGCACAGAATGCACACAGGGGCTTCTGTTTTTCGCCGTATCCGAGAGGGCTAGTCATCAGTTCTCACTAACCAGAGACCAGTAAAGTCAAGAAGAAATCACGGATTCAGTAATCGAACCCGGGACCTGCTTATCCAGAGACCGATGTCTTACTTCCAGCCCACCTATAACGCGCTGGATTAGTTGGATCTTGCGGATCCTAGAGACACTGCAAATATTAAGTCCACTTTATCAATAGATTCCACCGCTGACGGGTATCGTTCTGTGAATTTCTTGCTAATTTCTGCCAAAGATAGACCTACTTAAAGGATCAAAGATGGCTTATGAAGTAGAGGAAGACTAAGAGAGAGCTGACAAATAATAGTAAAGGGAGATCTGAAAGAGGGTGGCTTTCACTGGAATTTTGATAACTGTGCAAGACAGATAGCAACGGTAGTGTTCGTTACATCAATAAGCGTTCATAGCCGTGAAGAAGATTAATAACTAATAGAGGCTTGAAATTATGCAATGTCTTATAAATAAGCACCAACGAATCATTAGCTCGAAAATATGAAATTGTCTTAGAATTATCAAACATTAGAATAAGAGTATTAATTTAAGTATACGTCAATGTCGTAAAAACACAAAACATTAATTTGAATTAAGTCAACCTCTTAAAAACAAACCGAAAGTTATTTTGAATTACGTCAACGTCTTAAAAACAACCAAAAATTAATCTGAATCTATGTTCACGTTTTAAAAGCCATCAAACATGAGTCAACACAAGAATACGATAACTACAAATAGTGTTTAGTGGTTGGTCCCAAATAGTTCTATGAGAGACAGGCTTATACATTGGAGATCCTTGTATAAGTTGAGTACGTAAAACCCAGTGACAGCTTAAATAAAAAAAAAAAAAAAAAGGTGAATAGCCTAGGGTATATGCCGCTGCCGGGATCAATTTTCAAAGTATAAAAATGTTTTATAACAGTTAATCAGTTGTTAAAACTCTAGAAACTTTCTCCGACACTGCGGGGGTGCGGACCGCTGACGTCATCGTCCTGGGTATCAAAATGCTATGTTGTCAGGAAAGAGATCGGAATGGAAATGGACTTTGTCCGGCGCGACTACAGTTTTAATGATGATGACCCTAGCACGTAACCAAGTGCCGACACTGCACTTCCGAGAGTTACAACCGTTCATTCTTTACTTGACAACTTGACAAAGTGTGTGCATCAGTGGCGGATGTTCAGACGAGGCAACGGAGACCACGAATCTTCTAACATCTTATCAGAATACATAACACAATCACATTACAGCTCAATGAGTTAAATGTACAACCAGCCACCGTATTCCCCAGTTTAGCTGTGAAGCAGGTCAAATACCACAGGCCGTTACTAATAAATATGCGTTAATGTATATAGAGGTCAATCCTATTACAATCGTAATACGGCATATATCGACCTTGCGATGTGTTTGAGAACTAGTTATGCCATTTCTGCAATCAGCTCCGTATTGCAACGAGTAACGACTAAATAGATCGCGTTCTATTACTTTATTGAAACATATAGAAGTAAAGCTCAATAAGAGGTAATCGTTTCTGATGTTTCTTTCGAAGAATCACTGCGCTGCGTCTTATATATATATATGGTGTTAGTTACCATAATTTTTACAGCCCTTCGGCACATGACTTTTGGGGAAATGTGGTCGGTATTACGCTCATACAACTTTACTTTCCCAGAAAAAATCCCATGCCCATTTAAGGCTGGGTGAACCCGGAAGCCGTCGATCGGGATCAAAGGACTCCTATCCTTTGTAGTCCTGTTCACTAGCCCCTGAGCTATCGAACAACAGATAAGAAAATCACTGAAGTCTACAGAAATGTGGTTTTACAGAATAATGTTGAGAATACCATGGACAGCTAAGAAGAGTAATGGAGATGTTCTGAAAGAGGCCAAAGCAAAAAGAGAGCTAGTTTCCAATGTTAGGAAGAAACAATCATCATTTTTTGGCCATGTAATGAGAAGAGAACAACTTGAAAATATATTGTAACAACTGGAAAAATTGAGGGACGAAGAGATAGAGGGAGGCAAAGAGAAAAATAACAGACAGCTTAAGAGAATGGCTTGGCAGAAGGTCAACAACAGAAATGATAAATAGCTGCCGAGATCGAAAGTTGTGGAGCGACATGATCACCTACGCCACTAGGCCCGGTACATGACGATGATGATATATATAAAGTTCGACCGTCTATGTCAGGATTCGAACCCAGAAAATTCGGGCCCAAATGCCGCCGTCTCAGCTCTAGACCCCTCGGACTTTCTCTTTCCTACACCGGGACTATGTTGAGATCTTATGACAAAGAAGAAATGAATTTGTTCTCGGACATTTGCTGAATAATATAACTATTATGGACTTAATATGTGAATATGGTAAAGTAAACAATTCAGACATGATTGCTTGGAATCGGAGTCAATTGTAGGAAAGTAGTTACAAGATAGGCAACATGGGGGTAAGCGGTAGAAAAAAAACGGAGAAATTAGATGCAGGCAAGAAAATCACAAAGTAATAATAAGACGAATAAATTAGAGAAAGAAACATTTCAAATCAGTCATTTTCTTCTTCTTTTCAACTCTGTGAAGCATAGGTCTTCAACAAACACTTTCCAGGCCGCTCTGTTTCTTGCCATTCTTTTAAGATCATTCCATGTCTTCCTCATCATCTCTTCATCTGTGCTTCCACCTCTCTTCTCCAATAATATTTTGGTCTTCCTCTTTGCCCTTTCCCCTGGGGATTCTCAAAAAGGGCCTGTCGTACAATACTCTCAGTTGGCTTCCGCAATGTTTCCTAACAACATATTGGAAAATCAGAGTAACGTATTTTAAAAAATAGAGTCAGATTTAAAAATAGAGTCAGAATATTTGACATCTATTGTAAGAGAAAATAAACCTTCTGTAAAGTGAAACACTGTTGTTTCACATAAAATTTACTGCATATAAATGGAAAACCCACTTTGTGTACGGCGCCAGTAACCATGTATAACACACAAAGGATCCCGTGGAAAATCCTTATTAAAGCGCAAGACAAAACACACGACATAAAAAACCAAAACCACCTATCTTTTCATATAATGGATCCTATGCTACAAAATCGACCCAATAGGGCGTAAAACACATCCAGTGTAACACAAGAACCATCTGTATAATGCAAAACCTTCTTATCATAGCACAAACCCACATCGTATATTATTCAAAACCCACCCAAGATAATAGAACAATGCGTCAAAGAAAAAAAAAATCTATACCAAACTTTTATAACACAAAACTCAACTATTGTAACACAACACCAGCCTTTTATAACTCAAAACCCACAAAATGGAGCACAACACCAACCTTTTATAACTAACACCAACCTTTTATAACTCAAAACCCACAAAATGGAACACAACATCAACCTTTTATAACTCAAAACTCAACTATTGTAACACAACACCAACCTTTTATAACACAAAACTCAACTATTGTAACACAACACCAACCTTTTATAACACAAAACTCAACTATTGTAACACAACACCAACCGTTTATAACACAAAACTCAACTATTGTAACACAACACCAACCTTTTATAACACAAAACTCAACTATTGTAACACAACACCAACCTTTTATAACACAAAACTCAACTATTGTAACACAACACCAACCTTTTATAATACAAAACCCACCTATTGTAACATAACACCAACCTTTTATAATACAAAACCCACCTATTGTAACATAAGACCAACCTTTTATAATACAAAACCCACCTATTGCAACATAACACCAACTCCGTGCAACACAAAACTGACCAAGTGTAATACAGCCACACTCCGTGCAACACAAAACTGACCAAGTGTAATACAGCCACACTCCGTGCAACACAAAACTGACCAAGTGTAATACAGCCACACTCCGTGCAACACAAAACTGACAAATGTAATACAGCCATACTCCGTGCAACACAAAACTGACGAAGTGTAATACAGCCCTACTCCGTGCAACACAAAACTGACCAAGTGTAATACAACCACACTCCGTGAAACACACAACTGACCAAGTGTAATACAGCCACACTTCGTGCAACATAAAACTGACCAAGTGTAATAGTCACACTCCGTGCAACACAAAACTGACGAAGTGTAATACAGCCATACTCCGTGCAACACAAAACTGACCAAGTGTAATACAGCCACACTCCGTGCAACACAAAACTGACCAAGTGTAATACAGCCACACTCCGTGCAACACAAAACTGACCAAGTGTAATACAGCCACACTCCGTGCAACACAAAACTGACAAATGTAATACAGCCATACTCCGTGCAACACAAAACTGACGAAGTGTAATACAGCCCTACTCCGTGCAACACAAAACTGACCAAGTGTAATACAACCACACTCCGTGAAACACACAACTGACCAAGTGTAATACAGCCACACTTCGTGCAACATAAAACTGACCAAGTGTAATAGTCACACTCCGTGCAACACAAAACTGACGAAGTGTAATACAGCCATACTCTGTGCAACACAAAACTGACGAAGTGTAATACAGCCATACTCCGTGCAACACAAAACTGACGAAGTGTAATACAGCCCTACTCCGTGCAACACAAAACTGACCAAGTGTAATACAACCACACTCCGTGAAACACACAACTGACCAAGTGTAATACAGCCACACTTCGTGCAACACAAAACTGACCAAGTGTAATAGTCACACTCCGTGCAACACAAAACTGACCAAGTGTAATACAGCCATACTCTGTGCAACACAAAACTGACGAAGTGTAATACAGCCATACTCCGTGCAACACAAAACTGACGAAGTGTAATACAGCCATACTCCGTGCAACACAAAACTGACGAAGTGTAATACAGCCATACTCCGTGCAACACAAAACTGACCAAGTGTAATACAGCCACACTCCGTGCAACACAAAATTGACCAAGTGTAATACAGCCACACTCCGAACAACACAAAACTGATCAAGTATAATACAGCCACACTCCGAACAACACAAAACTGACCAAGTATAATACAGCCACACTTCGAACAACACAAAACTGACCAAGTATAATACAGCCACACTCCGAACAACACAAAACTGACCAAGTATAATACAGCCACACTCAGCGCAACACAAAACTGACCAAGTATAATACAGCCACACTCCGAACAACACAAAACTGACCAAGTATAATACAGCCACACTCAGCGCAACACAAAACTGACCAAGTATAATACAGCCACACTCCGCGCAACACAAAACTGACCAAGTATAATACAGCCACACTCCGAATAACACAAAACTGACCAAGTATAATACAGCCACACTCAGCGCAACACAAAACTGACCAAGTATAATACAGCCACACTCCGAACAACACAAAACTGACCAAGTATAATACAGCCACACTCCGTGCAACACAAAACCAAAATTATACTCTCCTCGTTGTCATTGTCTTCGCCAATTAACACAATTCTGATTTTCTTTACGACAGGGTCGGAGAAACATTCTTCGGTAAATTAATTTTCGAATTTTCTAGAATAGTTCTCCTTCAATTTTTAAAGAACGCCTTTGCACTAAAGTTTACGCGGTTGTAATACTTTCTTTCAATATGGCTTTTTGGGAGCCGCGATAGTTCAGTGGTTAGTGAACTGGACTACAAAGAGGTTGGATTCGATCCTGATCGACGGCTTCCAGGTTCACCCAGCCTTAAATGGGTACCGGATTTTTTTGTGTGGGAAAGTAAAGCGGTACTGGCGTAATACCGACCACATTACCCCAAAAACCTTCATGTGTCGAAGGTCTGTAAAATATTATGGTCACTAACGCCTTATTCCCTATACCCCACTTGGCGTGGCGGGGCTCTTTACTTCTTACTGACGGCTCATCTTATTGTGTAAAGCAATCTCTTTGACATCATGAAATTTCAACGTTCGTTGTATTTTTCTCTTATGTTTTGTACGGCCTGCTTTGAGATGCAGCGTGCTGATGTTGTAATCGCAACACGCACAAAATTCGTGTGCAACAAAACCAACGCAGCACTCTGTTACTTCAAATGAAGATATCAGTTTAGCTTCAAAAGAACATCTCGTTCTACAAAATGGGTGTTTGTACGAGCCGCCACCTCGGTCAATGTTTGCGCTAAAGAGAGCCCATAGACAGTTACCACACGGTTCGTCTGTTTGAATTGGTAGCATTATGTATATATAAATGTGTTTGCTTAATACAGATCTCTAGGGTGCATGTGTGAAGTCCTTTAATAAGTCGCAGCCACAAGTGACAACAAGCAAGAAAGCAAATGTACGATTTAACGACTGTGAAACAGAAGTGACGCGATGAGTCATCTTGTCTGGTAGAAGATCGGCAACCATAAAGCGGTAACAAATCATACACACCCCATTGACATACACAAAACAACACATACAAATACAAACTACAAAACAACGCAGAAACTGCAACGGTTCTCACGCTATATTTTTTCAGGCAGTAATTGCGTCCCTGTAATGTTTGCATAATACTAAACAGAGAAGCTACCTTTCCATACTTGAAAGGATATAACAGTAAAGTTTTGACCTTTTCCGTCCTCTTCTTCTCCAACTATTATTATTAATATCACTACTACTACTACTACTACTACCACTACCACTATCACTACTACCACTACTACTACTACCACTATCACTATCACTACTACCACTACTACTACTACTACCACTATCACTATCACTACTACTACTACTACTACCACTACCACTATCACTACTACTACTACCACTACCACTACCACTACCACTACTACTACCACTACTACTACTACTACCACTATCACTATCACTATCACTACTACTACTACTACTACCACTACCACTATCACTACTACTACCACTACCACTACCACTATCACTACTACTACTACCACTACCACTACCACTACCACTACTACTACTACCACTACCACTATCACTACTACTACTACTACTACTACCACTATCACTATCACTACTACTACCACTACCACTACCACTACTATTACTACTACTACTACTACTGCTACCACTACCACTATCACTACCACTACTACTACCACTACTACTACCACTACTACTACCACTACCACTACCACTACTACTACCACTACCACTACTACTACCACTACTAATTTACGTCTTTCGATACTCTGATAAATAAAAGAGTAGAGCTTCCTCTCATGCTTCTGCTGCTGCTACTGCTATATTCACCTGACGATTTCATCTCTACGTAGTTCACACAATCAAATTCGTTATTTCTTCTAGACTATTTTAGTAACCTCAGTTATCTTCGTCATTCGATACATACATACAATACTGGAATATTGTTCGTGTTTATTTACTTATTTTGTTGGTTCTTGTGTGTGTAGGGAGGGAGTGGTTGTCTTTCATCTCCAATCATTAGCCACTTGTTACAACTAGCTAGTCTATTTCGGTGACCAGTTCAAGCTTAATACGATCTCGATCAGTTATGGTTTAGTTGTCCCACTGCAAAAAAGTCAGCTATGAGTTGCTGACCGCTTTCATGGGAAGCTTATATGCATGCTATTTACCGCCGCGATAGTAAGGTCAGCGCCCCATCAGGTGACCAAGACGTCGTAAGTTGGTCTCTCTGGAAACAGCCTGTCTCATGTGAGGAGATGGCTGTGATCTTCATAATGGTGGGATTTACTGATATAGATAACCTAGTATTGCATTACTTCTAGGCAGGACAAGATCAGACTACATAAGTAACAACTACTAACAGAAAGACGGTGGAGCTGGATAGTGCACGTGCTAAAAAGAGATCCAGGAACCATTATTGCCCCAGACCGCTTTGCAAGAAAGAAGACAACTGAAAACATCCTGCATGTCTGTTATGAAGGTTCATGTACGTAGTACCAGACTTGAGATCATTAGCTTTGGCTGTTCACGAGCTTAGTTTACGTTAGTTCAGTTGAAAAGTCATATTCATTAAACAACGGGCAACTCCACAGAGCTCACAGTTCTCTCTCTCTCTCTCTCTCTCTCTCTCTCTCTCTCTCTTTCTTCATATATATATATATATATATATATATATATATATATATATATATATATATATATATATATATAAAGCAAGAGAAAGAGAGACTGGATGAAAGAGAGAGAGAAAGAGAAAGAGAGAGAAAGAGAAAGAGAGAGCAAAAAATCGAGTCAGATTCCAATATCAAAACTTTTCCAATTAACTCAAGTTTATACATAGTATCAGATTTTTTTTCCCCTGGGATTTGAATACAGCACAGTCGTAATGCTGACCACATAAATCCAATGTGCCAATGGTAGAAAACTAAAATACTATTCTTTTTACGACAGGGTTTAATTGTTCCTTTCTTGACTATAATCAGGAAGGACTGTTGGGCGTCAAAGAAACCTTCTTAGCTGGACACTCTTTGACTCAATTTTCTACTCCCCAAAAATGATTAAAGTGATAACGGTAATGTTACAACTTTTCGGTCTTTAACAAAGAGCTAAAGGCGGAGTGTACGCTCCTACACATTTTCATTGAGACTCAGAGACAAAAACTATAATTGTTTATGATTATGACTCAAACCTTATTCTGCTTCCTTTCCTCATTTGTCTTTCAGCGTCGAGGGGAGATATAATTTGCTTTTCTTCTCTGTTTGCCTCTGCTGCTGTTTGCCTCTGCTGCTGTTTCTCTGCGAGTGTTTATCTGCTAGTGTTTATCTGCTAATGTTTACCTGCTAGTATTTCTAATATTAAATGGGAGCTCCTAAAAACGTCAGAAAGAAACTATCAACATTGTACGGGCACGTCATGAGAAGAGGAAAGTTGGAATACGTGGTTACAACTTGCAAAATACAGGAAAAGAGAGATTGTGGACGACAAAGAGAGAAAATACTGGATAGATTGGTGTCATGACAAACATTCAACAACAGAACTGATACGATGCACTGTAGATAACGGAAGGACAATATCGCCTACGCCAACCGGTATGGCACATGACGATTATCTCCAATATTTCATCTATCCAGCTTTTATCGTTGTCGAGTCTTGAATTTCGTGTTCTCCTGCCGTTTACTGGGGGTTCGTTGTTTTGTCTTTTTGCATTTCTGTCTTATCGTATGTCCAAACCATTTTATCTGTTGCTAATGTGTGTATTCCATGGGGAGAATTATTTGTTAGCCTTTTTCTCAGTTCACTTTTGATCTTATCTCTCAGACTGTTTCCTGTCATCCGCCTAACACTTTGCATCTTGATATTGGTTATTTTTCTTATTGTTCTTAACTCCATACCTATAGTGCAAAAATACTCTCTCACCTTGTTTCAGACATGATATTTAACTTGTGTTCTTTATTTGTTCACAACAGGCCTAGAGACACATCTGATCCTTAACTGCTCAATATCAGCAAAAAGTGTCATGAAAGATCTGGCAATTGTTACTTCATTACCACCCTAAACACGTCCGCTATATCTTTTTTTTTTTTTTTACATTATATAACAATAATACATAAAACCACAAATGACAATAGAAACATAATCGAAACTGCTAGAAGAATATCAATAAAGTAACGTTTACATTGCTGCGAAAGTGCTCAATAAAATAAGTTTTGGGAGCTCTCGCTCACGGTAATGCTCATAAAGTCATTGAAAATATGAATCTCAGATTTGTGTCTAGGAAATGTAGGACCGCCTAGTGTTGTGCTGATCCATTCACCCTTAATAGTTAGGATGTTATTGATGGCCGGATAAATACGGTCACAAAATACTCTACCGCCCAAACTCCAATAACAAGGTTGACACCATTTGTTTTTGCATTTAATTACTAGCACACGCGTCTTGAACGTATCGAAGTTCATAAAATGTTAATCTCATTCTAAAATGTCAACACACGTACACACGGACTGTCGTCCTCCGCAAGTTGTAAACTGTCTTATCTCTAACCAACTATCGTGTTACCCTGTCAGGGAGAAATGTAGGTCAGACACCTAGCGCCCGCGTTCAGATTTCACACAAAACCTTTCCTATTACGTTGCAGAGCCGGTTGGGAGCAGCGGTAGATGAATTGGTCTGCGGTCTACTGAAGGTGACGGGGTTTCATCTCTGACGGCTTTGGTTAGCCTTCGGGATTTTTTTGTTTCCCACCCCCGCCAAAAAAACCACGATGAGCACGAGCTATTCAACCACTAGATCCAACTATCTTCTAGGGACTATCATTTAAACATGGTAATGAAAGACTACTTTCGCGTCTTTGGACGTTCATCCAATTCCTCATCTTCATTGTTCGCCCATTGAAGGACGTTATGTTTGTGGAAACCCCGGTATCACTGCAAACGAATTAAAATCCATAAATTGCTCAACCGCCCGTGCCAATGGAATCATCCGAATTACTATTTCATCTTCCAAACAAAGAAAGTTGGCTGTAGTCCCCATCATGGCAACAGTCTCAGCACACACCAAAAGACATAAGGCGAAACTGCACAGATAGTGAACACGGCCATCTGTTCTCCATCATACGATATCGTCATTCATCGTAAAAAATCGGAATATCGAAAAACGATCAAAACAGATGAAACTTACAGCTCACGGTGTGCACAGAGCACTCAACTCAGTAGCTCATGAAGAACCGGAAGTTCACGTCCTCCTGAAAATGATGATCGTCATTAAAAAAAAATGTATAGCGCTTGATGATGCTAGGACATCACTCTGACTCCAAATCCGAACGTATGAAACACAGTTAGTCATCGGACTATCCCCGTCGCACATCAAACAACAGACTGTAAGATCTCCCTGCAATGTGAATTTGTGAAATTATGAATCCCTCCTGACTAACATGAACCTTCGGGAGTCACCCCGGTGCTGCAAAGTCATATACGAAACTCCATTCCGCCTTTCACTATTAGCGTACGGCTGTTTTAGGGAATACGATCAGCCATTGTGATGACGTAGTACACACAACAATGGCTGCGCTCATAAAATCCCAATTACTCTAATGAATGCAGCCAACAACGCACGAAAAGATGATGCACAATCTCTAAAGTGAAAACTGCGATTGACTTTGCAGAGCAGTCCATATTAATGAGTTGTAACATGTAAATACTAGAAGAACGTTTAGTGGGCAGGGCTATGTTGTATTGTAGTTTGCATCATAACTGTGGTGAATGCATCTTTCCTTTCGTCCCAACATATCCGACTTCAGAAGACATTTTGGAATGTCAGATTGCATTCGCTCTTCCATTCCTATTCCCCTGTCCAGAGAGGTAAGTCTGTTTCCAGGGGCACCACTTGAACATGGAGCAGGATCTAGATCAGCTCTCTTGTTCGCCTATCCTGACTCTAGCAGTCGACGCTGACTTTTCTCAGAGCAAGCATAATTCTTTCGGTGGCATATTAAAGAACAACAAAAATACAGCAACCATAGACGCAATATATAGCAGCAAAAATACCCCAAACAGCGACATGGTAAACAGCAGTAAGAATACCACAATCAATGACTTATTAAATGGAGCAAGAATACCTTCTAAGCTTGTGGTTATACCAGTAATCTTGTTGATAGCTGCCTATCAAGGCCCGTCAGTTCTTCACAATTACGACATGTAACAGTCCACATACAAATTAAAGAAAGGACTCTTGACGTCACGCGTGTTTATCACTGGTCATCTAGTTGATTTGTTTTATTATTTTTTTCCAGGAAGATTCTATTTTACGTTGAAAGTGGTTAGAAAGAGCTGTATTTTAAATTTTACAAACTTTTAGTTTTACTTCTCTCTGCGATCAAGACTCGATCAGAGTAGGATTCCAGATTCTCTCATGAAGTCAGCTGTCTGTTTAAAAGTGATTCGATTGCCCATATAGTTTCTATTCCAGGGAGGCGGGCGTTGACCATATTGCTCTTCTCAGGTCTGTGTACTGGGGTCAATGTTGTAGAACATGTTTTGTAGTCATATTGTCCAGTGTACAGTGGCATAGGCTGGTTGTTCCTATTTTGAATTTGGTGAACATGTGATTTCTCATTCTATTATGGCCAGTGCGTAGGCAAAGTATGATGACTTTGTCCCTCCTTGATAGTTGATGGTATCCGTCCCTCTCGTTATGCTTTGGGTGTTCTCGTTTCCATTTTTCATGTTACTTACCTTTGAGGATAGATTTGGCTTCATCATAACTGAGCGGATGGCTCTCTTGTGGTAATCTCCCTCCCTCTTTAGCTAATTTGTCTGCGCGTTCGTTCCCGTGTATATTACAGTGTGATGGTATCCACTGAATGACTACTCTCTGGAAGTTATTGAATAGTTTTGTCCAGGGTTGTTCTCAAGTCATCTAGTTCTTTGTTCTTGGGGCTTTTAGAGCTGATAATACTGACAGTGCATCAGTCAGAATCACCAATTTATTGTGAATGTTATTTTTGTGTTGAGTAGCCAGTGTTGCAACATCTCTGATGGCCTTAGTTTCTGCTTTAAGGTTGTTTGAGAATTTCCCAGTAGCTATTGTGGTGATCTTCGTCCTGGTTATTCAGCGTCAAGAACACACCTCCCCCTCCATTTCTGGTGGCTAGTTTTAATTGAATATTGTATCCCCCGAAACTCCCACTTGTGTCGATCTTTGATCCCTTTGTTACAATTATTGACTACTAAAATATTATCAATGTATAGATATTTACTTTAGTGAAACATATTACGTTTTGAGCAAGGTGTTACAGATTGAAACCATTCTCATAAAATATCCATTCTTTGACAGGGGAATTTTTTGACAGGGAATGCACGGTGCTTGTGACGAGAAATTCGAAGAATAAAACAAGAAACAACATACACTTGATAATAAGAGGATCGAGCAAACGCTAAAAGAGATAGCACGTTAATCGCTAATAGGACTGTAATAATTGAGATCTTATAAAGTCTGCGTAACGGCCCACTTGACAAAGACCAGAGATTCCACGTAACGGCCCACTTGACAAAGACCAGAGATTCCACAAGGCGGAGACCCGAGCAGACAATTCCACGTATGGCAGCGCACTTTGACAGAAAGATCGTCCACCGACCCTGGAGATGTAGCCGTAACCAGCGTCGCGTTGGAATTTCATGGACAGAGGGAGACACGTAACAGGGCCGTAATACTTCTCGAGAGGAAACGAGGCATTTCCCTGGACTGTTGTTCCACGGAGAACAAACGTAATTTCAAGGACCGAAACTTCTTTGATGTCCAGACGCGAGGTCTTTGTTGTTCGAAAGCGGCTTTCTTAATGAGAACAAGCCGTAGGCAATGATCGACAGATGTTGTCAAACTCTTCTGAAGAAACCATAGGTGATTGACAAGCAATCAGAAAATTAGACGACATAGAGTTCTGTAATTGTAGACAAATAATAATAAATGAATATTTTTATAGAAGGAAACTTCCGAGGCTAAGGAGGCAAAAAAAAAAAAAAAAAAAAAAAACTGCTTCGGATCATACTACTTTGTCTTTGTTTTCTTTTCTGTTGTTGATTATTTGTGATTTTTTCCGAGTGCTGTAAACATACCTCCTCCTCTGAAACGATTCTCTGTAATTGTAATGCAGAGTTCCCAGGACTGACTACGCCAGGTTTCCCAGAACCCTCAGCCAAATATGAAGAGATGACCACAAACAACGACATGCTGCAATAGTTTTAGGAGAGAGTCTCGTCGATGCGTGCAGGTGACATCAGCAAGAAGTAGAAATTAAGCCATTTTTAGGAACCTACCGTCCTAAAGGCAAATATGTATGGTAAATTAGGAGTTAAGTCAAGTATAGATTGACTCGTTCGGAGCTAGGAGGAAGTGCCAGTAGGTAGAAGTTATTCAAGTTGAGGACGGCTTCAGCCGAATCTGTGTTTGAATTTATTGCTTCTAACAGCTATGGTAATGGATGTACCACGGAGTTGTAATTAGAGTTGTATTGTAAAGATGAAAGATAGAACAAGACAAATTAAAGTTTTGGGGCATGTTAAAAGACACAACAGCCTAATAAAAGTAATATTGGAAGGGAAATATACAAGGTAAAAGAGGCAGACCAAGACTAACATGGACGAGTAACATTAAATGATGGAGAAGTCAACCTATGACAATCTGCACCATCAAAGCAAGAAACAGAGTGGAATGGCGCTCCATGGTAGCCAACCTTCGATGCGGAGACGGCACTTAATGATGATGATTGTAAAGATTACCAAAATTAGCAACTAGCAGAAACTATCAGTGAATTCCAGAATCATGGAGTTATTCTAAAACCAGTGTTTTACCAGAAAAAAAACCGACAGTTATACAAGCAAGAGTCAAGTCAGATATGGTAAAAGATAAGAACATTCAGTCGGAGAAGTTCTACATGACGGATGATGACGGAGCTGCCGCCACCGTCGATTGACTAAGTGGATCAACATACTTCCAATGTGTCAATAACAGAGATATGATTCAATTGTATTGAGATCTGTTACATCCAGACTTGCAGACATACAAAAGACTGAGGTTGATTTTTTTTTAATCAAACTCTGTGAGTAATAAATTCCATTGAATGTGATGTTGAGAGCATACTTTTCATGTGATAGCTCACTTCAAAGACAACTAATTAAGTAATGAGGAATCAGCAACACAATATTACAATACTGCTATATTTTAATGACATTTTAATTTATAAATACTACAAACGCAGCAGTCTCTAAGGTTAGAATTAAAGTGCCACTTTAGGATGAAAAAAACAGCTGTGGTGCATACATATACATTTATTTAACAAAATGAGTTCTTTGTCGTCACCACGTTAACAGGCTCTCCTTCAACACATCACTACTCTGCTGATTGTCTAGTGTCGTCGGTATGTGATTACCGCCATTGCTATCATAACATATTTGTATCAATGTGTGCATGTAAAAAAAAAAAGTCAAGAGCCCCGTCACGCCAAGTGGAGTATAGGGAATATGGTGTTAGTGACCATAATTTTTATAGACCTTCGGCACATGATTTTTGGGCTAATGTGGTCGGTATTACGCCGGTTCCGCTCTACTTTCCCAGAAAAAAAATCCCGTCTATCTTTCCCGTGACCACTACTATACTAGCAACCTACCTACCTAACTATCAGCAACGATGCTGGTCTAGTGTACAAAAAAACTAGAGCTGAAAGTCGCAAACTAGCGACACAACATATAAACGCCCCGAACATCGCAGAAAAATATTAATCGCGGCATAATTTCATCCTGGGGATGAATAATCGGAACGAAAACTCACCGCGGCGAAAAAATTGTCACAGTAAAATTTATATATTAATTCAATAATACAATATAACAAAGAGTACTCTACACCCATTGATATAAAAAGAGGAGTAAGACAAGGAAGGATGCATCCTATCACCAAAGTTTGTTCAATCTATACACTGAGCAAATTTTAAATACATCATAGAGATGCCAGGCCTACAAATTAATAGAAAGATAATCAATAACCTAAGATATGCTGACGATACTGTACTACTAGCAGAAAATCCTAAAGATCTACAATTACTTAATGAAATAAACATGACAAGCAAACAATATGGACTAGATGTGAATATCAAAAAGACTAAAACTATGATCATAAACAAAGAAAATACTCAAAACCTATAAGTGGATATAAAAATTGAAGGAATAGACCTGGAGACAGTTCAGAACTACAACTACCTTGGACACACAATAACCAGTGATGGAAAATGTACAACTGAAATAAACAAAGAATAGGAATGGCAAAAAGTATTTTTAATGTAATGACAAATATACTAACATCAAAACAAATAACACCAGGGCTAAAACTAAGAATAGCAAAATGGTGTATCGTCTCAACATTCCTATATGGTGCAGAGACATGGACATTAGACAAGAAAACAGAACAGAGAATTGAAGCCTTTGAAATGTGGATATATAGAAGAATAGGTAGAATTGGATGGAAGGAAAAGAAAACAAACGAAGTCTTAAAACAACTAAAAATGAAAAGAGAACTACTAAGCACAATTCAAACAAGACAAATGCGATTTTTGGGCCATGTTAAAAGATACTAAAAGTAATCCTGGAGGGGAAAATACAAGGTAAAAGAGGCAGAGGCAGACCAAGACTAACATGGACGAGTAACATCAAAAGATGGACAAATCAGCCTATGACAACCTGCACCATCAAAGCAAGAGACAGAGCAGAATAGCGCTCCATTGTAGCCAACCTTCGTTGTGGAGACGGCACTCGATGATGTTGATGACAATTCATAGGGGCGAAAACTTGTCACCGTAAAATTCATCTCGGCGAAAATTCATCTTGGTAAAAATTCATTGCAGGTAAAATTCATTGCATGATTCATAAAATTATAATTGTAGGAATATAAGATCCTGACAATAAACGTCCTGTTAACAGGTGCACGCTACTGAAGAATAAAAGACGTTAATACCACCTCAAGACGCCGAATAGCACATGAGCTGCGAATGATTGCGGACTCACGCTGATTGGTAATTAACGGATCAGTCAATCATAAATGATCGAGATCCTACTACAACAGACTACTTGAAGCAGACTAACCGGTTTCACTGAGTCATTCAAAATCTGGTACATAAAAATGTGCTGAAGTCGGACATGTCAAGTCGAAAAGTGCAGATAAAATAGCTTGCTGTAAACGTCACGTCATGACGTAACTTCTCCATAGTGTCTCAGTTTGAAGGCAGGCAACGAAATGAGGTAATCCTTAGAAGAACGCAACACAAGATGACATCATTACTATAGGCCTTTAAAGCAGGTTAGCAATTAGCGGACAGGATGCAGGAATTACTTGATTACTTCTTCAAAAAGAAAAATAACAGCAAACAAATATAGAGAGTGGGACAAGAAGGATGAAAGAGTTGGGTGGATGGATGGAGAGCGAAACTGGTAAAGAGAACGGGACAGGAAAAAGAGAATTGGACAGTTGAGAAAGTGAGCGAGTGGGAGGGAAAGACAGTGAAGAGAGAGAGAGAGAGAGAGAGAGAGAGAGAGAGAGAGAAAGAGAAAGAGAGAGAGAAACTTGTACATGGGACTAAAAAGGATAGGACAAGAGGAAGGAAATCGAGATGGGAAAGAGAGAAAATGGAGATGGATGTGAGAGTTGGAGAGAGAAAGAAACAAATATTTGAGAATGAGTAACAGAATCAGTGAGAGTGAGATAAGATAGCGGGAAAAATACGGGCAGAAGATAGAAAGGGAATAGGGATGAGATAGAGTGAGATAAGATAGCGGGAAAAATACGGGCAGAAGATAGAAAGGGAATAGGGATGAGATAGAGTGAGATAAGATAGCGGGAAAAATACGGGCAGAAGATAGAAAGGGAATAGGGATGAGATGAGATCTGAAAGAGAGAGATTAGGACAAAAAGATTAGAAAAAGGGACAGAGGGCAATGAATGGGACGGTGGGCAATGAATGGGACAGTAGAAGAATGGGTGTGGAGAGTATGCCATGAAGAGAATATGAGACTCGGGGACAGAGACTGAGGTACCGCGAAAAATGTGAATGAGAGAGGGAGCAGGGCGAGAATGAAGTCGGGGACAGATACTGGGGTACAGCGAAAAATGTGAAAGGGAGAGGGGGCAGGGCGAGAATGGAGTCAAGACAAAGACAGAGTGAGAGAGAGAGAGAGAGAGAGAGAGAGAGAGAAAGTGAGTGGGAATAAACGAGTGCTAGAGAAAAGAAAAGTGAGAGGGTAAGAGACAGGCACAAATGAAGTGGAGATAGAGAGACAAAAAATTTTTTGTTTGTAAAGGAAATGTGTTTTACGATGTGTCACAGACAAGGTCATAAACTATCCTGTAGGTAACAGACAAGGGAGAGACGTCTCATATGACAGTCGTTTTATATATATGCGTGTGTGTGTGTTTTATGTAATGAAGCATTTATAATGCATTAAAAGGAAGGAACTAAAAAGCATTAAAACATTAACTGATGAGTCATATCTTAAGAAAAGATCAAAAGGCCTTCCGGAACAGGAAGGCCTTTTGATCTTCACAGCACGAATCATAATGAATGTAAGTCAAAATAGGCACAGATTTAAGCCACGTGGAAGTGATAACTTAAGTGGACCTTTCTCTCATTCCCTGTTTTGTTATTTCCTCTATGACGTTTAGGATGCTAAAACGTCAAAACTACATTTCCACGGGAAGCATTCTGAAGACACTACAGCCTCTGTCCAATAATATATTTCTAGTATCACAAGGGAACTGGGAGCCAAAACATCCACTAGCATGTGGGTTAGAAGTGGTCAACGGTTTGTGCCCTCCTGCAAGCGTCTCTTACTCTCTGGTGTCGAGACTGTCCAGGGAAATATTGTCGAGATCCTCCATGATAGAGAAGCTGTTCAACATTTGGAAGTGTGGCAGACGATCAGCAAGATGACCTTGAACTCGACCACAAGGAAGTGGGAAGAAATTCCTTCAGTCGAGCTGTGATAAAGGCATCGTTCTGTAAAGGACAGTGAATTGGATATTTGAAAATACTGTCACAATCAACCACAGCAGAAGCTCTTCAACATAATAATGCATGGCAACGGTTGCCTCCAACAGTTGGTAAAGACGAAACAAGTCCACATGGCATCAATCACGTTTTCGTATTTTCATTTTATAATCCTGAAAAAAAACCAACTAAAAATGTCTGATTTCTTAACCTCCAACAATAGTTGATTCTGTGTCGATTTTTTTTGAACGAACCACGTTCTGAATTTCACGTTCATGTCAGCGAAGACAACAGAAATACACACCCGCCCAATTTTGTCTATATTTTCTACTCATTATGTTAATGTTCTGTTTCTCGTATTTTTAGCCACCATTTCATATCATATTAATAAACCAAGTAGCCGCGATAGCTCAGTGGTTAGTGAACTGGACTACAAAGGACAAGAGGTAGGGTTCGATCCAATCGTTCGAAGTTCCGAGTTCACTCAGCGTTAATGGGTACCGGATTTTTTGTGGGAAAGTAAAGCGGCACGCGCGTAATACCGACCACATTACCCCAACAATTATGTGTCGAAGGTCTGTAAAATTGTTGGTCACTAACACCATATTCTCTATACGCCACTTGGCGTGACGGGGGCACATTACTTTACTTTTTTTTTTTTTTTTAATAAACCAAGATGAAAACACTGCAGGGGGCCATCACATACACACCTCAGCAACAGTATGGTACAGTGACAGGAATAGAAGTGTAATATTTCTCTCACTATCAGAGGTCTAGACTCCAGAGTAAACGAAATATCACGTGTTGACAAACCATCCAATCATACAAATAGCAACATGGAGAAGAAACGGATAATGTATTAATGGCTGCATACGATTTATCTGCCCACAAGATGCCAGATAACGTTTCCTCTTGATCCTGTTACGGATCCCAGGACCGACGTATGAGCAGCTTCCCAGATGAGGTTATCTGCCAAAATATCTACCTGAATACCTAGTCAAATGCGATTGTGGAATATCAATAAATATAGAAGCGACGGGTGAGATCTCGGAACGGATACTTTAATAGTGTCTGACATTGCCAGATTCAGCGTTGAATACATGCTAGCATCCGCACTGACACCAGCAGTCTATGTTTTATAAGGTGAAAGCTGTGAATATATCTTCAAGGAAATGATTTTGTTGTTGTTTGCTGATCCTCTACGTTGTTGACCAATACATGAGCCTACTTTTGTAACGGTCCATAGAGATACCAAGACTGCAGAGACATCTATTTATTTTTTTGTTTAGTAAAGATCACTACCACGTCAAGTTACAACATATATCAGCAGTTGTTATCTCAGCAGTTGGTATCTCAGCAGTTGTTATTGTTGTTGTATTCTAACACACACTTGTCTCACTGTCTGGGAAGAACTGAATGTCACGACAACATAAGATTTATAAAGAGAATATATGTTAACAGAGCATATGTTTGACTGATGAACTAACATGAAAAATAGTAAGCAATCTTGTAGTAGAGGACAGTAAGCAATCTTGTAGTAGAGGGTAGTAAGCAATCTTGTAGTAGAGGACAGTAAGCGATCTTGTAGTAGAGGGTAGTAAGCAATCTTGTAGTAGAAGGTAGTAAGCAATCTTGTAGTAGAGGACTGTAAGCAATCTTGTAGTAGAGGGTAGTAAGCAATCTTGTAGTAGAGGGTAGTAAGCAATGTTGTAGTAAGCAATGTTGTAGTAGAGGACTGTGAGCAATCTTGTAGTAGAGGGTAGTAAGCGATCTTGTAGTAGAGGACTGTAGGCGATCTTGTAGTAGAGAGTAGAGGACTGTAGGCGATCTTGTAGTAGAGGACTGTAGGCGATCTTGTAGTAGAGGACTGTAGGCGATGTTGTAGTAGAGGGTAGTAAGCGATCTTGTAGTAGAGGACTGTAGGCGATCTTGTAGTAGAGGACAGTAAGCGATGTTGTAGTAGAGGGTAGTAAGCGATCTTGTAGTAGAGGACTGTAGGCGATCTTGTAGTAGAGGACTGTAGGCGATCTTGTAGTAGAGGACTGTAGGCGATCTTGTAGTAGAGGACTGTAGGCGATCTTGTAGTAGAGGGTAGTAAGCGATCTTGTAGTAGAGGACTGTAGGCGATCTTGTAGTAGAGAGTAGAGGACTGTAGGCGATCTTGTAGTAGAGGACTGTAGGCGATCTTGTAGTAGAGGACTGTAGGCGATCTTGTAGTAGAGGACTGTAGGCGATCTTGTAGTAGAGGACTGTAGGCGATCTTGTAGTAGAGGACTGTAGGCGATCTTGTAGTAGAGGACTGTAGGCGATCTTGTAGTAGAGGACTGTAGGCGATCTTGTAGTAGAGGGTAGTAAGCGATCTTGTAGTAGAGGGTAGTAAGCGATCCTGTAGTAGAGGGTAGTAAGCGATCTTGTAGTAGAGGGTAGTAAGCAATCTTAAACAGCGATCTACTAACAGAGAACAGTAAACGATCTTCTAACAGAGAACAGTAAACGATCTTCTAGCAGGGAACAGTAAACAATCTTCTAGCAGGGAACAATAAACGATCTTCTAGCAGGGAACAGTAAACGATCTTCTAGCAGGGAACAGTAAACAATCTTCTAGCAGGGAACAGTAAACGATCTTCTAGCAGGGAACAGTAAACGATCTTCTAGCAGGGAACAGTAAACGATCTTCTAGCAGGGAACAGTAAACGATCTTCTAGCAGGGAACAGTAAACGATCTTCTAGCAGAGAACAGTAAACGATCTTCTAGCAGGGAACAGTAAACGATCATCTAGCAGGGAACAGTAAACGATCTTCTAGCAGGGAACAGTAAACGATCTTCTAGCAGGGAACAGTAAACGATCTTCTAGCAGGGAACAGTAAACGATCTTCTAGCAGGGAACAGTAAACGATCTTCTAGCAGGGAACAGTAAACGATCTTCTAGCAGGGAACAGTAAACGATCTTCTAGCAGGGAACAGTAAACGATCTTCTAGCAGGGAACAGTAAACGATCGTCTAGCAGGGAACAGTAAACGATCGTCTAGCAGGGAACAGTAAACGATCGTCTAGCAGGGAACAGTAAACGATCGTCTAGCAGGGAACAGTAAACGATCGTCTAGCAGGGAACAGTAAACGATCGTCTAGCAGGGAACAGTAAACGATCTTCTAGCAGCAATCTTTTAGAAATCTTGATGTAGAGAACAGCTAGCAATATTATAGAAGATAACAGAATACTTCGAAAGGAAAGCACTAGAGATGTTTGATGCATGTTACATATTGTAACGTATGTCTGATGCATGTTACATATTGTAACGTAATACGGGAGGTCAAAAAGTAATGCACACCAATTTTTTTCTCGGCTAATAATAAAGATAGGAATATGAAATTTTGCACACTTGGAATATGACATGTTCCAATTATGTGTACCAAATTGCACAGCATTCTGATAAATATTACGCAATCTATGAACCGTTAAAATGGAGCTTGTCAACAATGTCCGTTACAAACAGCGAATTGTCATAGAATTTCTGGTTGCGGAAAAAGAAACTGTGGCAAACATTCATAAACGACTGTGTGCAGTGTACAAATGTTCTGCAGTCGATAGGAGCACAGTTAGTCGCTGCGTTCAGAGAATTAAAGCTGCAGAAAGTGTACGAGTGGAGCTGCATGATTTACCGCGTTCTGGACGTGTTGCCTCGGCTACCAGCACAGACATGTTAAACCGGGCTGATGCCATTATTCGTAAGGATAGGCGTATCACTAGTCAGCAATTGGCATTGCAGTTTACAGTCAGCAAGGGAAGTGCAATCGCAATTTTTAAAACTCTCGGATATTCAAAGATTTGTGCTCGATGGGTTCCTCGGTGCCTAACAAATGATCACAGAGTTCAAAGGAAAACATTCTGTTCTGAATTGTTGGAGCGTTTCGGTGTTGAATGAGAAATGTTTTTGTCAAAAATTGTTACCGGTGACGAAACGTGGGCACATTATTATGAGCCTGAAACAAAAAGGCAGTCAATGGAATGGCATCATCCGCAGTCACCAAAAAGAAAAAAATTCAAAACATCTCCATCAGCCGGAAAGGTGATGATCACTGTCTTCTGGGACATTGATGGTGTGATTCTTGTTGATGTAATGACAAGAGGTGAGACAATCAACTCGACAGCTTACATCAATACACTGACAAAACTCAAAAATCGGTTCCACAGAGTTCGGCCTAATAAGCCATCTGCAGATTTGTTGCTTCAACATGACAATGCACGCCCTCACACAAGTCTGGTAACACGGGAAGCAATCAACAAATTTGGTTGGACTGTACTGCCCCATCCTCCTTACAGCCCTGATCTGGCTCCCTCAGATTTCCATCTGTTTGGACCACTCAAAAATTTCCTGCGTGGGACACACTTTGACAATGATGAGGGTGTGATCCGTGCAGTTAAAAAATGGCTATGCGAGCAGGACAAAACTTGGTACAAACGAGGCATTCATGACCTAGTTTCGCGTTGGCGTAAGGCAATACGCTTGGACGGAGATTATGTCGAAAAATAGGTAGTGTAAAGGGGATGTTCAGCTACAATCTGTGAAAATTTCACACATTTTGCCCGAATAGTTTCCAAGAAAAAAATTGGTGTGCATTACTTTTTGACCTCCCTACGTATGTTTGATACGGCTATTTTTATTTATAACATCCCTTGCTATATTGATAAACGACACGAACAATATAACCAGGGACCACCATAATCTTAAGAGAATACCGCTGGTATCAATCTTCAGACATCGTGTGAATATCAAAATGGTGTGGTTCAGAGAAAGCGATGATTGAGGCTTGAACTATGACCGCCTGGAAGCACTTGGCTCTCGCGTCGTCTTGGTAATAATTCTCTGCTAATAAAACTAAATGTCCGGACGCTTCATTCTAGACGATGTGGATGTTTTCCCTTTCTTCTGGAGTCTTTTGGAGAAGAGTGAATCGGGGTTAGTGTTTGTTATATGAGGTAAGGTTAGTGTTATATGAGGTAAGGTTAACGTTGTATGAGGTAGGGTTAGCGTTGCATGAGGTAGGGTTAGCGTTGTATGAGGTAGGGTTAGCGTTGTATGAGGTACGGTTAGCGTTGTATGTGGTACGGTTAGCGTTATATGTGGTACGGTTAGCGTTATATGAGGTACGGTTAGTGTTATATGAGGTACGGTTAGCGTTATATGAGGTACGGTTAGCGTTATATGAGGTACGGTCAGCGTTATATGAGGTACGGTTAGCGTTATATGAGGTAAGGTTAGTGTTATATGAGGTAAGCATTTCTTACGTAACAATCGTTCAGGTAAAGCCAGGAAATGGAGGTGTTAAGTTCAAGGTTTCTGCTGCAGGCACAAAAGATTAAAATTGGCACTTGCGAGTTGTTATTATTATGCGAGTGCCAATTATATAAAATCTGAACAATTTTATTTCAGGTAATCATCAAATCATCCCTGAGAGAAGTTATTTTGCAAACCGGCAACTGGCAATTACTGCTAAAGAATATCAACAGCTCTTTTCAGCCCACTGCAAGGACGAGAAAGTCCCCACGCCCCCTCGTTTATACATATATACACGCACACATTGGGGAGCCGCGATAGCTCAGTGGTTAGTGAACTGGACTACAAAGGACAAGAGGTTGGGTTCGATCCCAACCGACGGCTTCCAGGTTCACTCAGCCTTTAATGGGTACCGGATCTTTTTCTGTGAAAGTAAAAAGGCACGGGCGTAATACCGACCACATTACCCCAAAAATCATGTGCCGAAGGTCTGTAAAATTTATGGTCACTAACACCATATTCCCTATACTCCACTTGGCGTGACGGGATTTATTTACTTTTTTTTTTATATATTTTTTTTTACACGCACACATTGATACAAATATATTATGATAAAGGTACACGTAAATCTAAGGCAATACAATCACATAGCCATTGCCGTTTGTGACTTCATTCTACTAAGATTGAGCTTCATGACGTGTGTTGGCCAGTTTCCTTCATCGCCTCCATTTCCTTCCCAGGGAATATCTCAGGTATTCATTTAAAGAAGCAGGTAGGCCCTCAGAGCCGGCTGTGTTGAAAACAATTAACTGACCTTAGTGGGTATTGACTGTGAAATACGAACCTTCGGGATGGCAGGTGAGTGGACTAACAAAACGCTACCAGGCTCTCAATAAATAAATAATTATACGAAATCAATGATATCGTCAAGAAAGCTATAGAATGTAACTTCAGAAATATTGCGATAATTTAAAAAAATATAACTTTAGAAAATATTGCGATAATTAAAAAAATATAACTTTAGAAAATATTGGGATAATGAAAAAGAATATAACTTTAGAAAATATTGCAATAATTATCAGAAGCAATGTATATGAACTAGACCTAACAGTGAGTAAAACTGGTCACATGTGATCTGAAATGCCCTGGTTTATAACACGTCACGAAACTACTACAATGTCGGTTAGAAGGTATCTTTCAAATGACCTTTCACAAAGACTTCAAAAATGCAATATCGCATATTCAAGGCTGCATAACAAACAATGATGAAATATTATATTAATAAGGACTCGTATAGGTTTTAGTATTATTTATAGTAATAATCTTTATATCAATACTGACTGACATAATTATGGTAACTTTGGTGTCGATTGACATTGTGATGATAATCTTATATCGATTAACATAATGATACCGTTTATATCAACTGACACAACGACGATGTTGACAATGATAATTTTGATATCGTTTGACATGATGTTTATGATGATAACTTTTATATCGATCTACATGATGAGCTCAGAACACAGCTGGGTTGAAAGTGGGCAGCTACTCATCACTGAATGCTTTTGTCTGGATCAGTGTTGCAGAACCAACAGAGATCGTGTTTCGCCTGTCCCTGATATCCTCAAGTAACTAGCTTAGCCAAACTGATTTAAATGGGAAGGCAACTTGAAGCTCAAAATTCCAGGTTATTGTCGGATGTGTTAGGTCAAAATGCGAACATATCGCAGCTAAATATAAACCACAGCACATCGCTTCAATGCCCATTTAATGTTCTTTCAAAGGGCGGATGCTAAAGAGATGTAGTGTGAATCAAACACATAAGACGACAATTTACGTGGTAATTGAATGATGAGAATAATGATGATAATGAGTTAATGACTTTTTAAACATGTAACTGTGTTATTTATGCAACAAAAGATACTGACCAGCCTGAACAATAATGATTCCGTTACTTTCCGAAACTGTCTATCCGTTATTAAAATCCTCCCAAACTGACATGATTGCACTAACACACGCAATGACACTGCATTAGTGTCAGTACAGTACTGTCTGCTTAACACATTCTTCACGTCACGACGCCGGCAATGTTAATTATAAACATATGGACTGTGTTTGATACATTCTCTTGCTTGATGCGGTTAGATGATACGATATACATTCCGTTGGCATAATGGCTTCTGTACAGTGGATAAATGTACTACCAGAATTCGCCCGTGACCTGGAAGCTTTGAGGTCTAACGAGACCATAGAAGAAGGTTTCACAAGTGGTATCCATGGCATTAATATATTAAATATATTTATACTCTTTCTTCATGTTATTACATACATATATGTACTCTGTAGTTGTTTATTTTAGTCTAAATCTCTTCTTTTTTATTGTACAATTAGATTCGACATTACTAAACAAAGTATGTAGCACTGACAAGGATTCTTAAGGAAAAATAAGAAAATAGTTTATTATATTTTCAATTACGGTAAACATTTTGTTTTTGTTGGGACTCAGACAATGGCATGTAGCCTGCTATTTTCGATTGTCATATGGCAATGATCCTTTTACTCTTGACTCCTTTGTTCTCTTCAACCGCACTCCAGAAACGTCGTCGTTGTTTTGTCTCTCTTTAGGTTTAGCTGCCTGCTACTATTTTATGTTTATTGTTCATGTTTTCTACAGTTATACTCGCGGCCCCGCATAATATTTGTGTTTAAAGGTCAAGTACGAGACTTGAATCGACGCCTTAGCACACCAGTTTTCACCCATATGTGCTCGGCCCCCTATTCAGAAGAGTTCGGAGACTTCTGGACAGTGTCGCTTCAAACATCAAAACTCACGATGCGAGGCCGCATTTCTCACCTTCCAAGAGTACTACCCTGGTACCCATTTCTGCTAGAGGTGGGTCAACCACTGAGGTATTTTTTTTTCCAACCACGAGTACAATTCACACTGCTTCCAGCGGGAATCGAACACGGGTTGTTGTCGGTAGCCCAGTCGGGTGGTTTCCCCAACTAGGGTTACCCAAGTCCCCGTGTTTGTGCTGATCTCTTGTTAACCCTGGCTATTTCCGAGATCTCCTTATCCTTCCCATGATTATCTATCTATCTATTGTCCTTTCACGCCGAAGACGGCACATAGGGCAGAACCACAATCTAAAAAACAGGAACCTTATGTGCCAAATTGGCACATATTGCAGTTATCTCTGCTGATTATCTTCATACGCTAATTTTATTATGTGTGTGTTTTTAATATCGCCCAATTAATATCTGCCATTTGTTTATTATCTGGGTATTTTTAATATCACCCAAAATAATATCTGCCATTTGTTTATTATGTGGGTATTTTTTATATCGCCCAAAATAATATGTCATTTGAAAACTGTTGTATGTCAATGAATAGTTCGCATATAGACAATTTCTTTATTTTTAAAAAGTTGTAAATACGATTTGATTCACACTTACCCATGATCCGTGTTTAGAAAGTTTCTGTTGACTGTTTTGTTTTTTCCACCAGGCGCAACATACATTCTTCATTCTTTTGTGAAAATATGGGAATGGATAATTGTTTTTTTTTTTTTTAATGCTGCCAAGATAATGAGTGGCAGATAATGTGAGAAAAATTGTATAACAGTAAGTATATGGAAACACACAGACACAGACGGAGTTAGGGAGGAAGGGAGTTATTAACGTTACGTGATGAAAGAGCTTTTCACGTATCATTGCTTAATGGGGTTTTAATAGCAACAACTTGCACTGAGTCGTGGATAACAGGTAGCTCAGCACTTTTCGGTCCAGTACACCTCACATTCAGCACACTGTTTTGGGTTTCAAATTTTGAAATTCTCTCATCGATCACTACTATCATATATATCTAATCTTATCGATCACTACTCTTATCAATCTCTACTCTTACATATCTCAAATCGCAACAATCTACACTCTCATAGATCTCTACTATCAAAGATCACTACTCTAACAGATCTCTACTATTAACGAATACTACCCTCATCAATCACCATTCTCATAGACTATGCTCTGATAGATCTCTACACTCATCAATCTCTACTTTCATCGATCCCTACTGGTATCGATCACTCTCTCATAGATCTCGACTCTTTACATAACTCCTACTCTGATGAATCTCTACTCTGATAAATCTCTACTCTCAAATATCTCTACTCTCATAGATATCTACACTAATAGATCTCTACTCTGATACATCTCTACTCTCATAGATCTCTACTCTGATAAATCTCTACTCTGATAATTCTCTACTCTCATAGATCTCTACTCTGATAAATCTCTACTCTCATATATCTCTACTCCGATATATCTCTACTCCGATAAATCTCTACTCTGATAAATCTCTACTCTGATAAATCTCTACCCTCATAAATCTCTACTCTCATAAATCTCTACTCTGATAAATCTCTACTCTGATAAATCTCTACCCTCATAAATCTCTACTCTCATAAATCTCTACTCTGATAAATCTCTACTCTGATAAATCTCTACTCTCATAGATCTCTACTCTCATAGATCTCTACTCTGATAAATGTCTACTCTCATAGATCTCTAATCTGATAATTCTCTACTCTGATACATCTCTACGCTTATAAATCTCTACTCTCATAGATCTCTACTCTGATAAATCTCTACTCTCATAGATCTCTAATCTGATAATTCTCTACTCTGATACATCTCTACTCTGATACATCTCTACGCTTATAAATCTCTACTCTTACAGATCTCTGCCCTGATAAATATCTACTCTGATAAATCTGTACTCTGATAAATCTCTACTCTTATAGATCTCTACACTGATAAATATCTACTCTGATAAATCTCTACTCTCATAGATCTCTACCCTGATAAATATCTACTCTGATAAATCTCTACTCTTATAGATCTCTACCCTGATAAATATCTACTCTGATAAATCTCTACTCTTATAGATCTCTACCCTGATAAATATCTACTCTGATAAATCTCTACTCTCATAGATCTCTACTCTGATAAATCTTTACTCTTATAGATCTCTACCCTGATAAATATCTACTCTGATAAATCTCTACTCTTATAGATCACTACCCTGATAAATATCTACTCTGATAAATCTCTACTCTCATAGATCTCTACTCTCATAGATATCTTCTCTGATAAATCTCTACTCTGATAAATATCTACGCTCATAGATCTCTACTCTGATAAATCTCTACTCTTATAAATCTCTACTCTGATAAATCTCTACTCTGATAAATCTCTACACCTATAGATCTCTACTCTGATAGAACTCTACTCTCATAAATCTCTACTGTGATAATTCTCTAGTCTGATAAATCTCTATTCTCATAAATCTCTACTCTCATAGATCTCTACTCTCATAAATCTCTGCTCTCATAAATCTCTACTCTGATAAATCTCTACTCTCATAAATCTCTACACTCATAAATCTCTACTCTCATAAATCTCTACTTTCATAATCTCTACTCTCATAAATCTCTACTCTCATAGATCTCTATTCTCAAAAATCTCTACTCTGATAAATCTCTACTCTCATAGATCTCTACTCTGATAAATCTCTACCCTGATAGAACTCTACTCTCATAAATCTCTACTCTCATAAATCTCTACTCTGATAAATCTCTACTCTGATAAATCTCTTCTCTCATAAATCTCTACTTTCATAAATCTCTACTTTCATAAATCTCTACTTTCATAAATCTCTACTCTCATAGATCTCTATTCTCATAAATCTCTACTCTGATAAATCTATACTCTCGTAGATCTCTACTCTGATATAAATCTCTACTCTCATAGATCTCTATTCTCATAAATCTCTACTCTGATAAATCTATACTCTCGTAGATCTCTACTCTGATATAAATCTCTACTCTCATAGATCTCTACTTTGATAAATCTCTACTCTGATAAATCTCTACTCTCTTAGATCTCTACTCTCGTAGACCTTTACTCTCATAGATCTCTACTCTCATAGATCTCTACTCTCATCAATCTCTACTCTGATAAATCTCTACTCTCTTAGATCTCTACTCTCGTAGACCTTTACTCTCATAGATCTCTACTCTCATCGAAGGGGAGAATTATAACACAAACTAGGAGAAGGAAGTCCAGTTTTGTAGAATTATAAGACAAACTAGGAGAAGGAAGTCCAGTTTTGTGGAATTATAACACAAACTAGGAGAAGGAAGTCCAGTTTTGTGGAATTATAACACAAACTTGGAGAAGGAAGTCCAGTTTTGTGGAATTATAACACAAACTAGGAGAAGGAAGTCCAGTTTTGTGGAATTATAACACAAACTAGGAGAAGGAAGTCCAGTTTTGTGGAATTATAACACAAACTAGGAGAAGGAAGTCCAGTTTTGTGGAATTATAACACAAACTAGGAGAAGGAAGTCCAGTTTTGTGGAATTATAACACAAACTAGGAGAAGAAAGTCCAGCTTTGTGGGATATATATGGAAAAGAGGCAGATTGGAATATTTAACAACAGGAAAAAAATGCAGAGAGATAGAGGGAGACTAAAGAACACGATGCTCGATGGTTTGACTGCGTGGCACGGGAAAAGATCACACTTGGAACTGGTGGACAGAGCACACGATCAAGGCGGGTCATGATGTCCACAGTCTCTCGACATTGACCATGCATGCATGAACTGATCCTAGCTTTACATACAACATATAGATAGATACACTGATGTTTTGTTTGTAAACAATAGTTTATCATTCTGTCCAATAAAACGGTAAAATCGTGGTAGACCAAGCCTATGAGGATCTGATGAACTTATTTTTGTATTATCATTGCCAACGACAATAACGTGAGAATACAAACTAGCGGAAGATCTTCATTTGATTGTGTCTCGGGACCATTATAGTTATAAATGTAACCAGAACGCGTCGAGGACAGCTTTGGGTGAAAAGAAATCCCAGTTATAAATACAATCACAAACACAATGTTCAACTATTGATGTTCCTTTTCGATTTATACTTCTTTAAATTTCAAATGTTACCACTTTGTCAGTGTATTTTCACCGTTTTTTTTTTCTTTCTCTGAAATCATGAATCTCTCATGATTAATACTGGATAGCTTGGTGTCATGACGTGGCAAACAGTCAACAACAGAACTGATCCGATGCACTGTAGATAGGAGAATTTGGAAGGACATGATCGCCTACGCCAACCGGTATGGCACATGATGATGATGAAGTCATGAAAATGCAAACAATTCAGGACAAAAGGGCATGAACTTTTAACTAAATTACACACAGCCTGTGTTATCATGTCGAGCGTGTCTTAACTTTAATTCTACAGGAAAATGACTAACGACTATTTGTATTCACACACGGAAGGAGACAGCTAGCGCGCGCGAAATGTGTACAGCCAGTGCTGGCATACCGCACTTGGTGGCACTGTTCTTGCTGAATCAGCTCTTGTAATGAGACCTGCGAGTAGTACCTCCCGAAACAGCGAAGTAGTAGTAGTCACACAAGCCACACACCAAGTAAAGCATGAACGTGTGTAAACAATTATATTTATTATATAATGCAGTGGGAGGGAAAGTTCCTGAAAACAACAAAATACTTAAGATTGATGCGCTAAAATTGAAAGATTTCCTGCATATCGTCATAGACGTACAAGGAATATGGTGTTTTGTGACCTTATATTTTTTAATGATCCCTGAAAATTTGTGGGTAATAAGGCTGGTATCATGCAAGGTCAGTCTTACTTCCCAGAAAATGTTTAGTACCCATATAGGCTTGGTGAATCCCCGATTTCGTGTCAGTTTCAAAAATTATTCGCGACATCTGGATATAGAACCATATGGTCCGCAGACATCTACTGGACATATCTAAGGTGCCAATACGGCGAAACGCAGATCACTCAAATGAATATGAAGTGGTGAAGCGTGCATTGTCAGTGTCTGGGGTAGAGTAAGTGGGTTGTGGGCTCTGTGGTAGGGTAAGTGGGTTGTGGGCTCTGTGGTAGGGTAAGTGGGTTGTGGGCTCTGCGGTAGGGTAAGTGGGTTGTGGGCTCTGTGGTAGGGTAAGTAGTTTGTGAACTCTGCGGTAGGGTAAGTGGGTTGTGGGCTCTGTGGTAGGGTAAGTAGTTTGTGAACTCTGCGGTAGGGTAAGTGGGTTGTGGGCTCTGTGGTAGGGTAAGTGGGTTGTGAACTCTGCGGTAGGGTAAGTGGGTTGTGGGCTCTGTGGTAGGGTAAGTGGGTTGTGGGCTCTGTGGTAGGGTAAGTGGGTTGTGGGCTCTGTGGTAGGGTAAGTGGGTTGTGAACTCTGCGGTAGGGTAAGTGGGTTGTGGGCTCTGTGGTAGGGTAAGTGGGTTGTGGGCTCTGTGGTAGGGTAAGTGGGTTGTGGGCTCTGTGGTAGGGTAAGTGGGTTATCGACTCCGTGGTAGAGTAAGTAGGTTGTGGGCTCTGTGGTAGGTTAAGTGGGTTGTGGGCTCTGTGGTCGGGGAAGTGAGTTGTCGTCTCCGTGGCAAGGTAAGTGGGCTGTCGACTCCGTGGCAGGGTAAGTGGATTGTCGAAGGGTATCTGGATTATCGGATACCGGGACAAAACAAGCTTTGCTCATCCAACTGCTGTATCCTTTATGTATTACCACTACCTTCTCCATATCTGTCTATCTGCATAATTTGTATAGGCCTTCGGCACATGGTTTTTGGGCTAATGTGGTCGGTATTACGCCCGTGCCGCTTTACTTTCCCAGAAACAAAATGCGGTACCAATTTAAGGCTGGATGAACCCGAAAGCCGTCGATCTCTTGTCCTTTGTAGTCCAGTTCATTAACCACTGAGCTATCAGGGCTCTTTTCTCCTTACATCAACACCCCTAAAATTGTCTGCATGGCTCTTCCATACTGTACCACACCTCCCGCACACAAAAAAAGAAAAGAGAAAGTAGTAGTAAAAATGTTTCTTTCACAGCCCTAAGCCGCCTGGGAAATCTTGTGATTGTGTCTACACGTTTCAATGGCCAGTGGAAGATTTTATGATGACATGGTCGCTAGGCTGGTCTACTTCTCCAGATAAATCAGGTACCCATTTACGGCTGGATGAACTTGCTAGCCGACAATCGAGACTGGCATCGTCCACGCGTCCTAAGTAGTCCTGTATTACTGAGCGGTAGCCATCATCAAAATGATATCATGATAACACTATCATCAAAATGATATCAGGATAACACTATCATCAAAATGATATCAGGATAACACTTAAATCAAAATTAAGGATAAATGAGAACAGCATACTCTCTGTTCTTTTGAACGTGTTGAATGTAGGAAAAGCAGGAAAGACAATATCGATAGAGCCATCGCGTCATACTTTGTATTTATTTACCATTGTTGATATACTCGGACAATTCTCATTAGTAGTCCCATCTCTGATAATACAGGAAGATCTCAGAGCATGCAGGGACACCACTGAACCTATAAGTATCCCTACTCAATAAATTCTCAAAAAGATTTGACCAAACGGGAGCTGCACCCGGCTGTTGGCTGTAACAAAAAGTGGCATTTTAGTTAAAACTCTAATCGTTTTGCTGAATTTACGGGTCAAGATAACATGTTTCTACTACAGTCCCCTCAATTGTAAAATTGATGTTTTATTGGGTGACTCCGATGTGTGACACGTCACAAAAATGTGATTTCTTGAGATAAATTCATATTTCTATTGGTGATACCTTTAATAGATTTTTTCTTATGCGAGCAAGCATTTAAAATATTGAATTATAATTTGCCACTTGTTATATTAAAAAAACAACATTTCACCACAAATGCTCTTAAATTTAAACTTAAAGCACTGCTAATCAATTAGAAAAGCGATTTAAGAATTATACGAAGGTTAAAGAAGATAAAGGCAGTCGCATAGCATCTACCACTGGGTAACGAAGTGTTTGTGACTTTGTTGTGGTAAACATCAGCTTCCCGAGGTTGGATGGTCAACTCGCTGCCTTCCCTTCACAGAAAACATCCATGGGACCCATTTAAAGAGGTTGGGTGGTCAACTCGCTGCCTTTCCTTCACAGAAAACATCCATGGGACCCATTTAAAGAGGTTGGATGGTCAACTCGCTGCCTTTCCTTCACAGAAAACATCCATGGGACCCATTTAAAGAGGTTGGGTGGGTATCGAAGTTTTTGTTAGGTCGGAAAACAAGAAATTTGCTTTGAGGTATTTAATCCGCGACCCATCAGGTCGGCAGGCGAGTGTACAGGCATTATGTGGAATGTATTGCAACATTGAGAAAGACAACGAAAATATCAGTGATGAACAGCAGTGAGCAACCATTAACTATTGCATCTTGAATTGTAGTTGCTGATGCAATGCGATGAGTTGATACGGGGGATAGTTCTTTGACTCATTGAGTGTAGCGGGTGGTAATGGCGTTCTCGCGGCGTTTACTGGATAAGTTAGATTTAGTCTAGTCCCAGACTATGTTGGAAAAATACCTGTCCTGCCTATAGTACTGCAATGGAGTACTGTACTAGAATACTGCAATAGAGTACCGCAATAAAGTACTGTAATCTTTATAAGTCTTCTAATACAGTTAAAACCACTACTACAGGTAACACGGTGATCGTAGCTAGCTTCTGTCGTTGGCCAGCTTGTTTTGAAGCAGGCTATTACCGGTAGAAACCGACGAGGAGGTAGAACTGCTAGGTCTCGGTCAAATGATCGGCCGCCGACACTTCTGCTGTTGCGATCACAGGTCACAGCCGCTTAAGCTCCCCAAAGAGAACAGAAAAAACGTAGTCTAAGGTTGAACGCACAGATCATCACCATGAGGGTGGCACAAACATAAGGGCAGTCAACTGGCAAGGTTAGATTCGATCATGGTCGACGGCTTGTACGTCCACCCAATCTTAAGTGCGGACCAAAAATCGTCTACGGGAAAGATAACGGTCCTAGTGTAGTGCTGACCATGTACCATAAAATGTGCCAATGGTCTAAATATGGACCTTATGCTGTGTACGCCATTGGGAGCAGCGGTCTTTCCTCCTCCTCTTACTGTATGTAATGTCCACAAGTGTGGTCTCTTCTTGATCTTGGAGAAGGGGGTGTCAGTTTTGAGGTTAAAGTTCCCGCCTCAAGTACATACTTCGAATCCCATCTGGAGAAATTGGGTTCTCATTAGTGACCCCTGACCATAAAGTAGATATGATAAGTACTATTCCTATCGGAGACAGACATGTAAATTTTTTGTTCAAGTTGAACACGTAAATGAACACCATTGACTGCTGAAAACCGAAATGAGCAGGCTGAATACCATTGTCCAGAATAAGTTCAAGAATTGAAATTCTTACTAAGATTGAAATTATCACTTTGGTTTCTCTTCACAACGAATACCACTGTATCACTCTCTCAAAAGCCGGCGTACGGTGTTCCAAAACCAACAGTAGACAGAAAGAATTTTCTATCGGGGGCTGAAATAAAAATCCTGAGTCTCGCACGTCGTGGCGACTGCTTTGACCAAGCAGCCTTTATCCCTCTGGTTCTATCGTGAGCCCCCCCCCCCCCCCCCCCGACATACACCAGCAATGGTAATAATATGTGTCGTAAAGATAGTTTTTTCTTTAATTTAAATTATAATAATCACATAGAAAACTTTGCCTGCATGTCAAGTTTATACACAGTTTCCATTTGTTCCTGTGAGACCATGTTGACGGTTAATTTATCACAACACCTGTATGAGGTTGCAAACACCACGATGTGAAAATACGAAGAAGAATATGAAGAAGACGGATAATGTTGTGATATGTTGTCTTTAATGTTGTCATCTCCTCTGTTTTGTTATGGTTTTAATGTTAATTAGACATTGTACTGTATGTCGTTACATAGGTATCTCGTGTAAAGTGATGGTTGTGTATTCCATCCGCTCATTCACGGTTAAAGCTTCTGCACTTTAGTCCACTAAAGTCAACAAACATGCCAAATTGCTTCAACAAACTATCAGAGAACGACGGATTTCCGGACAAGCTGGCTCCACAATGATCGACAAAGTGGTTTTTGACTTCATAAAAGCAGCCAGGTCGAAGAGATAAATCGGTCTGGCCTGGCGAGATTTACTGAACATCAAGACTTTCCACCGGTGGTCTCGAGATAACTGCTCAATGCGATTTCTGGTAATTGGTAAAGGCTTGAAGTCGGTGAGGGGGTTAGATATGTTGGTTCTAGCTCAGGTAAGGTTCATTTTAGTTTGAGGGCAGGTTGTATTCAATGCAGAAGAAATATTTATTAAGAGAGTGAGAGAGGGATCATCAAAGATGTTTAAGATGAAGGTGCTGTTCGAGATAACAGCTGTAAAAAGAGAAAACGAGTGAACAACATGCAGAAAACGTCTTATATATGTTTCTATTCGTTAGTGTAGTTACAACCGCTTTCTCAATCCCTTCCTTTCTCTCTCTCTCTCTCTCTCTCTCTCTCATATCTCAGTCTTTCTATTTCACAGTATATTTTATCCCTCTCAATGTCTTTTAAAATTCTCCTTTGTGTTTGTTCCTTTATATAATTTTCTTTACTTCCTTATGTATGTCTTAGCTTACCTCTCTTTCCACTTCTCTCCTAGCTTTTTATCCAGTTATCACGTTAAACAAACTGTACCTACTGAATTCTTTAACTTTTTCATTTGGTCTTTATCATCACTTTCCTATATTTACCAGTTATCTATTTTTCTTTTTATATTCTCCCTCACTTTTGATATCTCCTTCATTATATATCTTGTGTTGTGCTCTGTCCTTCTAGACCTTCATCATCATCATCATCAAGTACCAGGCCTACTGGCGTAGGTGATCATGTCTCTCCACAACTTTCGATCTCGTCAGTTCTTTATCATTTCTGTTGTTGACCTTCAGCCAAGTCATTCTCTTAAGCTGTCTGGTATTTTCTCTCTTTGCTTCCCTCTATCTCTTCGTCCCTCAATTTTTCCAGTTGTTACAATATATTCCAGTTGTTCTCTTCTCATTACATGGCCAAAAAATGATGATTGTTTCTTCCTAATATTGGAAATTAGCTCTCTTTTTGCTTTGACCTCTTTCAGAACATTTTCATTACTCTTCTTAGCTGTCCATGGTATTCTCAACATTCTTCTGTAAAACCATATTTCTACAGACTCCAGTGATTTTCTTGTCTGTTGTCCTATTGTCCATGATTCACATCCATATATTAAGACTGGCTCTACATAACATTTCAGAACTCTTTTTCTTGTTTCTATTGTCAAAAATGGATTGCATAGTATCTTCCTCATTTACTTATCTTTAAACTCCTATCTCTATTCTCCCTCTTGGGGTAGTCACTTTTTTCTAATATTTATCGCCTTTAAAATTTCACTTTCTTTCCCCCCCCCCCCTTTCCACTCTCTCTTTTTCTCTCACTCTCTATCACACACAAACACAGTGCCAAAAACACTTTAATACATCTTTCAACTACAGCAAACACGTTTACTATAAGTATCTTCCGGCGTGTAATATTCACACTACAGCCAACACACACACACACACGCACGCATGCTGGCGCGCGCGCACATGCACGTACAAACACACACACACACATCCTCTGCGTGTAAGATGCTCCTCTGCGTGTAAGATGCTGCACAAACTAGATATGAACAATATTTTGCCAAAACATGCACAAATCTCGGCTCCAGCTTGCTGGATAGATGTTTTCCTAAAATCGGCATTTTGTCAAATTATTTATTTATATCACTTATCAAGGACCGCCTTCAAAAGCCAGAGCAAATTTAGTCCACAGAAGCAAAACAGTACGGCAAACAAAGATGAACTAGAGAAGACACGAACAGCGTCATTCTGTTTGAGATCCTTCCTGTTTAGGTGCATTGTAATAGGAGATCGCTGATAAAGAATAATAAGAATTAGAGAAAGAAGAAAACAACGGGAATAAGAAGAAGAAATGAAGTAAAAGAAAAAAAAAGAAGAGAACTAGAAGAACAACAACAAAAATAAGAAGAAGAAGAAAAGATGAGGAGGAGAAAAGGGAGGAGGAGATGAACAAGAAAAAACAGAATTAGAAAATGAATAAGAAGAATACGAAAAAGAAAAGAAGTAAAAGAGGAAGAAAAGTCGAGAATTAGAAAAACAAGAAAAAAAGAAAAAAGAAGTAGAAAAAGTAGAAGTAGAAGAAGTAATAGCAGAAGAAGAGAAGAGGTAGAAGAAGAAGAAGAAGAGGAAGAAAACGATGTGAAGCAGAAGAGGAAGAAAGGAAGGAGTGCTCAATAAAACAGAGTCTATCCAGAAAGCTACATCGTTAAGAAAACAGAGATAGAGACAGAAACCCAAGGTCAATATGTGACTGTTGATATCTTGTGTTTTGACACTGATGACAGTAGTCATGTGATCTGTGTGTTTCTCAATTGATGGGAACTCATGTCACAAACAGCAGACATGTTATCAATGTCAATTGTCATCAAAGGATTCATATTTTAAGAGCCGTTCAAGAGGCCGCTCTTGACAATTTGGACCCAGTGAAGGCTCCCATTTATTCTACTTCACTTCCCGTTTGATTCGAGCTCTTTTCGGACATGGTAAATTTACGATTTTGCACTCGTTTTTGTTTTTCTTCTACTTTTTTTTGTTTCATCGTTCTCTGAAATAAACGATGTCTACTTTACAGTTTTATGTATCTTTTATATAATTTTGTTATACTATGTGAATAGATATCGTTTCTTTGTATCTTTGTCGCATATCAGTTTTTTTCTAATGTTGTCAGTCAAAAAATATGTGGCAGGACACTTGGTTGTCGTTACCACAAAGGACCCGCCCTTCTTAAGTGTTAATGAGCTTGTATGCTGAAACACCAATTGTTGACAGGTCTTGTTCTGATGCTTAAATTGCCTTCTACGGTAAAGCTATATACTGTTTCTTGTTATTTTTATGTGCTCAGTATTTTGTTTTTACTTTTAAACAGTAATTATTATTATTCATCCATAAGATCCACATGGGGCATGCCTGGAATAACAACTGGAGGTCATAATATAAATAATGTAAGGTATGCTGATGATACAGTCTTAATCGCTAAGAGCGAAAATGAGTTACAAGAAATTTTAGACATAGGGAAGGAATGCAAAAAATAAAAGGACTCAGCCTCAACAGCAAAAAAGACAGAAGTAATGGTAACAACAGAGAAAAAGACATCACCGTGATCACAAAAAAGACAAGTGGAAAAATATTTAAGCAAATAAATGAATTTATATATCTGGAAACAATGTTAACCTCAGATGGTAGATGTACAACAGAGCAGAGGTGAGATGCAGAATGGCTCAGGCTTTCCAAAAATGAGGAAGATACTGTGCAATCCATTTTAGACACTAGAAACAAGACAAAGAGTTATTAAATATTATGTAGAGCTAGTCTCTCTAAATATATATATATATATATATATATATATATATATATATATATATATATATATATATAATAATTAAACAGGACAAATCTGAAACAAGTGCAACGCGTCAAATAATTGGACACAATAATAACATCAGATGGAAGATGCACCACGGATTTAAAAAGCAGAATAGCTCAGGCCAAAATAGAATTTCAGAAAATGAAATATATCCTAAACAAATCTATGTCAATAGAAATGAAAAAGAGAGTTCATCGGTGCTATACAGAACCAGTTCTGACCTACGGAAGCGAATCATGGACAGTGGACAAACAAATGAAAAGACGATTAGAGGCCACATCGGTGGGATTTCTCAGAAGAATGTTGAAAGTTCCCTGGACAGTTAAAAAGACAGTAAAGAAAATCTCAAAGAGGCCAACACAAAAGGAGAACTCAACAACTAAAGAACATCAGACAGAAACAATCAACATTTTTTGGGCACATCATGAGAAGAGGAAAGTTGGAATACTTGGTTACAACTGGCAAAATAAAAGGAAAGAGAGATCGCGGACGACAAAGAGAGAAAATACTGGATAGCTTGGTGTCATGGCATGGAAAACAGTCAACAACAGATCTGATACGATGCACTGTAGATAGAAGATTGTGGAAGGACATGATCGTCTACGCCAACTGGTATGGCACATCATGATGATGTTGTTGGCATTACGCCCGTGCCGCTTTGCTTTCCCAGAAAAAACCAGAAAACAAATCCGATACCCATTAAAGGGATTAATGGCTGGGTGAACCGGAAACCTTCGGTTGGGATCGAACCCTACCTCTTGTCCTGTGTAGTCCAGTTCACTAACCACTGAGCTATCGCGGCTCCCAATTTATCACATGGTCACGCCATTTTTTCTGTTGTTTCTTGTGTATTCTATGGCGGGAATTTTCACTAGTTTTTTTTTTTTTTTTTCTCATTTCTGATCTTCTCTCTCGTGCTGTTTCCCGTCATTCTTCTAACATATCTCATCTCGGTGGTGATTATTTTACTTTTTGTTCTTAAGTCTAGAGTCCAGGTTAGAAATGGCAGCACAACGTTGAGATGAAGATTATATTGCAGAGTGTCCGTTTTGTCTTTACTGTTATTTCCTTGTTGGACAATAGTGGTCCTATGATTTTACAGCTTTGTTGCATATTGAGCATATTTCTGCTGTTTGTGAATTGTCTTTTGTAACTTGACTTCCTAGGTATTAAATTCTGCCACTTTTTTCAAAACGCTGCTATCTATCGCTATGTTCATTTAGTTATTGAGTTATTTGCGGGTCATCATCATTGCACTCCGAACATGTCCATAGGTGCTCAGATCCCCTCCTCAGCAATTCCCTCAGTGCCCAGCGACTGACGACTACAGTTCTATGTTGGCTGATAAGTCTTCTTACACGGCCACTAAGTTTCTCATTTCTGGCTGTGCCCATATTAACTCCCATTTCCATCATCAGAAGAAGTGACGTGGATTTGTGTTTGTCGAAGTCCTGTGCTCTTCCCACATCTCGGAGGGCATTGATGATGCCCGCCCAATCCATTGGTTGCCCGTCCTCAACGACAGCGCAGCTAGCCAACCTGTCCGCTCTTTCATTTCCCAGTACTCCCGCATGTCCAGGGACATAGACGAAGATGACCTTACGTATTTTGGATTTCTGCAACGACTCTACCCATTGCATGCGTACAGAGCCTGCCTCCACTTTTTTTATCATGCTCATCGAATCACTCAGTATACATGCGTGGGTGTAGTCTTGTGACTCTAACCATTTGAATGCCTTGGTCACTGCCATCACCTCCATTGTCATGCTTCTCGTGGTTGACGTTTGCACCACTGTCTTCTTTGGCTATTCTGCCTGCCGAGCGTACTGTAAATGCCCATGCACTTCTTTGGTGTGGTCTTACAGATCCATCTATATAGATGACTGCATCTTTCTCATCGGTGTTATCGCAGATGAGACCGTTGACCTCAGTATTAACCACGACCGGGTTCTGTTCCCTACTTTTCCTGTCGAGTGTGACAATACACGAGAAAGTCCCCTTGAAAGACGTAGGCACCGGTATCCACTCCTCAACAACGCTGATAGTGGTAAGCCCACAGACCTGTTTGATGACATCTTCTGCTCGGCCCACTCATGATTTGCTTCTTTTTAGCCTGGCACCTTTCACTGTTTTGAGCACGTGGTGCAATGGATGCTCTTTATCTGTACTAATCTTCAGGTATGCTCGTGTTCTCCAAATCTTGATTCTGTCATCCATGGTTGGAAAGTCAAGAAGATGTCTCATTGCTACACAGGGAGTGTCCCTTGTACATCCCAAGATAATGCGCATGGCTTCATTTTGTATTTTCTCCAGCCTATCAATTTGAGTCGTACTGACTGTAAAATTTGCCAGGGCATACTCGATTGGTGCGAGGACTAATCCCTGGAACAGAAGAGTAAGTAGCCTCTGCTCGGTGTTGGCAGCTGCCATGACCTTCAAGGCGGCTAATCCTTTGCGGGATTTTGTTATCACATGGTTGACGTGGTCCCGAAAACACAGGCTGCGATAAAACTTAACTCCGAGGTATGTCATCAACTTGTCCCTGGTCATCTCATCAGCTCCCATTCGTACTACCGGTGTGATCGTATTGACGATAAGATTAAGGGAGAACCATGAAACTGATGCTTTATTATTAGGATTAACCAAGGCACCTGAAACCCCACACCAGAAAGAAATGCGATCGAGTTCGTCTTGCATTGTGGAGGCGATTCCCCGACTGTCTCTTCCATGTCGATATACCAGAATATCATCAGCAAGTCATAGTTCTTCCTCTCCCCTCTAGTTGTTGTTCCGTGATCGTTATTGTGTACACGTGAAATAGAACTGGTGACAATGGTGAGCCTTGGACAAATGGATGTTGGCTCAGAAGACCAACTTCCACATCTGAGTATCACCTTCCTCTGAGACAGTGCCGCAGCGATCCATCTAATGAAGAAGGGGTGCACCGCCAGTTTGAGTAGCATGTGCATGAGGTATTCAAATGGTACCCTGTTGTATGCATCCTCCAGATCTATAGCAGCAGCACATGTCTCCTTTCGTCTGTAGAAGCCTTCGAAGACGTCATAGGCAAATACTGCCGCATTGAGCCATGTCTCTTTGTTATATCTATAACCCCCGAGTGTGGATGGGAATACGCGTTTCTGTTCAAGGCGACACGTGAGGACACGGGCAACTATTTTCTCCAGCAGCTTGCCCGCAGTGTTCTGCATTGTGATGATTCTGTAGGCACTGATCTGAGAATGGTCTTTGTTTGGTTTCAGTAGCGGTAGTAATTAGCTGTGTAGCCACTCCTTCTTAATCTGGCCACTCCGAATGCTGGTATTAAACTCATTGGCCAGTTTTGTCAAGTCAGCGTCAGCTGAATCGCCTATGTCATCGTACCGAAAACCATCTGGACCAGGAGCAGTGTTGTGTGACCTTTTAAGTGTTGTCCGAATGGTATCGGTTGTGATTGTGAGATCTTCCTCCAGCACAACATCCTTACACAATTTTGACAGCGTTCGCCGTATCCTCATCCTTACAGCCTCATTTCTTTCGTCCGTCTGCTCAATGTAGCGGGCAAGCAGGGCCTTCCATTTGCTCACATCAGATTTGTGCCATATCCGGCCTGTGCTCTGAAAGTCTGGTATACCTCTGTGTCGTGTTGTGCCAGTCATGCTCTGATGAAGGCGCCATAATGTGGCTAGCGATTTTTCTGAGCACACTTTTCTACAGAAATAATCCCATTTGGCATCCTCAGCCTGCTTAGCGCATAGTTTAAAGTGCTTCATTTTTTGGTCGACCACTTCTTTCAGACGCTTCAAGAGCTCAGGTTGTGTTCTTCCATTCTTTCTGGCTTTCTGTCATGTCTTTGCCGTTTGTCTCTTGCTCCGCCTAGCTTCCTCGACTTCTACGTTCCACCAGGGTGGCTGCGTCCATCTCTCCTGCCTCCTACGAGAGGCGCTGTTCCTATGTCTGACTTTGCTAATGACGTCATGGTCTGTTTTCTCGTAGTGGAATGTGTGGAGCTTTCTTTTCTGGCTTCTATTTCTGCTTTTCTCAATTAGGAGGACACATGGATAGTGATCACTTCCGTGGAACCCCAGTGCACTCCACCTGCAAACCGGTGCGAAGGTGGAAGACACCAGTGCCAGGTCTATGACACTATCAGAGTCCCCTGTTCGAGTGGCCATTCTTGTTGCCCTTCCATCATTCACGCACACTAAATCGACTGACCAAGTGCGTTCTCTAGGTCTTCTCCCTGCTTGTTGATTATGGCGTTACCCCACTGGTTTCCTCTAGCATTAAAGTCTCCACAGAAAATGACGTTCTCTTCATCGAGCTCAAAGAGATTCTGCCATTGTTGTGTGTCCACCTTCCCATTACAGGCATACACATTTACAATCACGAAATGAACTGGGGTCTGCACCCTACCGCATGTACATGCAATTCTGCACTGTCCCACACAGACATATCAACCTCAGCTGCCACCATATTGTTGCTCACAAGGATGGCCTGCCCAAGGTGTCGCCTATTGTAGAAACAATGAAATCCAGGAGTACTTACTGTCCTGTCACCAAGAAAAGTTTCTTGCAAAACCATTATATCGGCGCCGCACAGTAGCTTATCAAGAATGGGCCGCCGTTGATTTATGGACCCACAATTCCAATATGTAACGCGCACATACTTTAGGCCTAGCCTCTCACACTTCGACAATTTAACGCCACCACACTTACCTTGTCGTGTTTTCTTTCTTCGATGTTGGCGTTTGGAATGCATCTGAATACTTACCGTCGTCATAGTCTCATAGATGATTTTGTCGCTGAACGTCAATTCTGTGGATGGTCTAGACTTACATGCACTCACTCAGTCGCACGGTCCAGAACCCGTTTCCACGTTATAGACTGGCTAACTGCATTAAATAGCTCTGCAGCACGCGGATACACTGTGAGCCTTTTACAAATTAAATTAATTACGCGTCATTGACGACAGACCGGCGAAAACAAACCGCCATTTTGTCACGCGTTCAATAGTGTACTCAACAACAAAGATGAGTATAATTTATCAAATATTGAAATAGTAACAAAATCCAATGAAGCAAAAGAAGCATAGTGATTTACATCAAATAGAAAGCGCGTACAATCACATGATCCCTTCAAATATCAATAAAAACAAACAAAATAAACAGAAAAGTTCACTGGAAATCAGCACTTATCTGTGAGTCCTCTGAAGAAGCCAGCGAACAGGGCGCCATATTCCCATATGTTCATGTTCCGTTTCTCTTTTGCGATATCCATGACTTCTGTTTTATTGATGTTGAATTGAGTGCCTCTACTGTTAAGTCTATTTAAACGTTCTTGTAGCTCTTCTAGATTCAATGTATTGCTGCCTAATCCTCTGCAAATAGAAGCTCATTTATCTCTTCTGTCTTCCATGGGTTAGCTAACTTAAATATGTAGCCCATGTACGTAATATATAGTACGAACGATTGTAAAACACATGTCTTAATCCTGTTCCAACTTGGAAGTTGCCTGTGTAGTCTGCGTCTGTTCTGACTGCATCTGTTGTTGATGTAGAGACTTTTAAATAGGTGGTTTAGACGTTGGCTTCCTCCGTAAGTTGTTAGTTAATTCCACAGTTGTTCTTTGCTTGCTCAGTCGAATGCTTTTCCTTGGTCTATGAAAAATATGTTTTGATTGTATTCTGTTGTCTTTTCTGTTGTTCATCATTTAAAAGAATTCATGTTGGGGAGAAAAATATGCTATAAATGGGCAATCTACGTAGGAGAAGGAAAGATTAAAGACAAACCCGAGAAGAATAAGACTTTTTAATCACGAAGGTATGCTTTTCTGGGAGATATGACATTAACTGCAAGCAGAAAAATAAATTATAACCGAAAACTAGGGAAGCAGTGCCAACAATATACTGGTGTTGAAGACGGACTGTATTAGACTGTAAGGTGTAAAACACAGTGCAGGTCAATTAATGAATAAACTAGATTGTAAATATTGTTCGTCATTGTCGTCGACTCAATAAAACTGGTCGAAACAGAACTTTTGCGAGCTAGTCTTGCCGTCGATTGGGATCGAACCCTACCTCTTGTCCTTTATAGTCCAGTTCACTAACCACTGAGATATCGCGGCTCCCATGACCTTGTTAGACTACAGCAATAATATAGGGTGTTTATAAAGTCTCACTACACTTGGTATCTAGGTCAATTTGAAAAAAATGTTTATGACGTCATCACAATATGTGCTCAATGGTAAGTTCACTTGTTGCGACAGTTTTCTTAATGACTTGTCTGGACTTTTAAGGATTCTGTCTTGGATATCTAAACATATTTCATCATTCACAGCAGGCCTACCAGATCGTGGAGCATCTTCCACATTTCCAGTAGCAATAAACTTATTCAACAAATTTCATTGACAGTGGGAGCACATATTGTGATGACGTCATAAACATTTTTTTTTCAAATTGACCTAGATACCAAGTGTAGTGAGACTTTATAAACACCCTGTATAAGTACGAACCAGGGGAATTAACCTTAAGTGCGTCGTTGGCGTAAAAAGAGTTGAGGAGCCCTGGAACAGATTGAAGGCGACTATTACGATGCAATAGGGAGCCGCGATAGCTCAGTGGTTAGTGAACGGGACTACAAAGGACAAGAGGTAAGGTTCGATCCCAATCGACGGCTTCCGGGTTCACCCAGCCTTTAATGGGTACCGGATTTTTTTCTGGGAAAGTAAAGCGGCACGGGCGTAACACCGACCACATTACCCCAAAAATCATGTGCTGAAGATCTGTAAAATTTATGGTCACTAACACCATATTCCCTATACGCCACTTGGCGTGACAGGGGTACTTTACTTTTTTACTTTTATTACGATGCAGTTAAGGTTTACTATATCAACTTTCTTTTGTCTGTGTTTTCACATTCTCTTCGTTTCATTACAGATTGTTTATCAAGATTGAGAAACTTTGTGGTAAACTGATTTCGCATCCGGCATGTTTTCCTGCTCACGCCAGTAATAATCACAAAGATCAAACATGTGTATTTTCTGTATTTCCTACTACCAGTACGTTGTCACCAAGACAGATATGTGAGTGTAAATAACATTGTAAAAACAAACAGTTGCCCAATAAGTTCGACTTTCACTGCCATCTGTAGTTGATTCCAAGCTGTCCTTACCTTACGTATGGTTCAGATTATATTCGTTCGAGTACTTGAAAGGCAAGGTGGCTAACAGACGCGGTTGGTGGGGGCGGAGCAGCAAGGCTGAACAGTGAGTGAGCACGGGCTATGATTAGATCGTGTGTCGGTTCAGACAATACCTTCTGACATTCGGGGGAGTGAAGACAAAGAGCATGTATATTTATAAAGATCTGCGGTGTGAGTCACCTGAAGATGGGTAGCGGTTAGAAACGGCAGGTGTCGGCTTAGGCTGACAGAGGAGAAAACGTCACGTTGTGTGTGCGTCTCTGTGTGTATGTATGTGTGTGGGTTGGTTATGCTTGGAAATAGTTTCAATCTGATCATCAATGTTAGAGAGAGTTTAAAGGTGGAAAGATGAAGAGAGAATCGATAGGTGGAATGATGAAGAGAAAGTTGATATGTGGAATGATGAAGAGAGAGTTGATATGTGGAATGATGAAGAGAAAGTTGATATGTGGAATGATGAAGAGAAAGTTGATATGTGGAATGATGAAGAGAAAGTTGATATGTGGAATGATGAAGAGAGAGTTGATATGTGGAATGATGAAGAGAGAGTTGATATGTAGAATGATGAAGAGAAGTTGATATGTGGAATGATGAAGAGAGAGTTGAGAGATGGAATGATTAAGAGAGAATTGAGAGATGGAATGATGAAGAGAGAGTTGATAGATGGAATGATGAAGAGAGAGTTGAGAAGTGGAATGATGAAGAGAGATTTGAGAAGTGAAATGATTAAGAGAGAGTTGAGAGATGGAATGATAAAGAGAGAGTTGAGAGACGGAATGATTAAGAGAGAGTTGAGAGACGGAATGATTAAGAGAGAGTTGAGAGGTGGAATGATGAAGAGAGAGTTGATAGGTGGAATGATGAAGAGAGAGTTGATAGGTGAAATGATGAAGAGAGAGTTGGTATGTGGAATGATGAAGAGAGAGTTGATAGGTGGAATGATGAAGAGAGAGAGTTGATAGGTGGAATGATGAAGAGAGAGTTGATAGGTGGAATGATGAAGAGAGAGTTGATAGGTGGAATGATGAAGAGAGAGTTGATAGGTGGAATGATGAAGAGAGAGTTGATAGGTGGAATGATGAAGAGAGAGTTGATAGGTGGAATGATGAAGAGAGAGTTGATAGGTGGAATGATGAAGAGAGAGTTGAGAGATAGAATGATGAAAAGAGAGTTGAGAGATGGAATGATGAAAAGAGAGTTGAGAGATGGAATGAGGAAGAGAGAGTTGAGAGATGGAATGATTAAGAGAGAATTGATATGTGGAATGATGAAGAGAGAGTTGAGAGATGGAATGATGAAAAGAGAGTTGAGAGATGGAATGATGAAAAGAGAGTTGAGAGATGGAATGATGAAGAGAGAGTTGAGAGATGGAATGATTAAGAAAGAGTCGAGAGGTGGAATGATGAAGAGAGAGTTAATAGGTGGAATGATGAAGAGAGAGTTGATATGTGAAATGATGAAGAGAGAGTTGAGAGATGGAATGATGAAGAGAGAGTTGAGAGATGGAATGATGAAGAGAGAGTTGAGAGATGGAACGATGAAGAGAGAGTTGATAGGTGAAATGATGAAGATAGAGTTGATAGGTGAAATGATGAAGATACAGTTGATAGGTGAAATTATGAAAAGAGAGAGAGTTTGGAGGTGAAATGATGAAGAGAGAGTCGAGAGATGGAACGATGAAGAGAGAGTTGAGAGATGGAATGATTAAGAGAGAGTTGCGAGATGGAATGATTAAGAGAGAATTGAGAGATGGAATGATGAAGAGAGAGTTAATAATTAATAGGTGGAATGATTAAGAGAGAGTCGAGAGATGGAATGATTAAGAGAGAGTCGAGAGATGGAATGATTAAGAGAGAGTTGAGAAATGGAATGATTAAGAGAGATTTGCGAGATGGAATGATGAAGAGAGAGTTAATAATTAATAGGTGGAATCAGTAAGAGAGAGTTGAGAGATGGAATGATGAAGAGAGAGTTGAGAGATGGAATGATTAAGAAAGAGTCGAGAGATGGAATGATTAAGAGAGAGTCGAGAGGTGGAATGATGAAGAGAGAGTTAATAGGTGGAATGATGAAGAGAGAGTTGTGAGATGGAATGATGAAGACAGAGTTAATAATTAAGATGTGGAATGATTAAGAGAGAGTTTAGAGATGGAATAATGAAGAGAGAGTTTAGAGATGGTATGATGAAGAGAGAGTTGAGAGATGGAATGATTAAGAGAGATTTACGAGATGGAATGATGAAGAGAAAGTTGAGAGATGGAATGACGAAGAGAGAGTTGAGAGATGGAAAGATGAAGAGAGAGTTGAAAGGTGAAATGATGAAAAGAGAGAGAGCTGAGAGATGGCATGATGAAGAGGGAGTTGACATATGGAATGATGAAGATAGGGTTGAGAGATGGAATGATGAAGAGAGATGGCATGATGAAAAGAGATTTGAACGGTGGAATGATGAAAAGAGAGAAAAGATTAGAGATGGAAAGATGAAGAGATAGTTGAGAGATGGAAAGATAAAGAGAGAGTTAGTTGATTTATAAAAGCTCATATCCGAAAACTCAGCTCAAAGTTAAACACAGCAGCATTTTAACTTAGCTTGAAATGATACCCGCCCCCCTTTCATTTTTTTCTCCATCATTCTCTATCCTTAAATTTCTCTTTCACCCCGTGGCCAGCATACACTTTCTTCTATGTTTAATTGTGTTTGCTTGTCTGTGTTTTAATCAATTCTAAAGTAAACTCCTTTCTCGTGCCCATCAATAAAACATGTACTCCCCAACTTCCGCTTCCTTATAATAGTCATCCTACCTTTTTGTCTGTCTACGAATGTGTGTATTTGTGTGTGTACTATATAATATATACGTATATCAACATATATTATTCATTCTCTTGTCTGTCTATTCGTTTCTCAATCTACATGCATGCCTTCTTATTATTAATGTCTGTTGGTCTAAATACCTGTTATCTGTCTGACAGTTAGTCAATATCTCCAAATCTATTTGCTGTTCATTCATCCATCGTGTTATCAAATGATTATCTATCGAGTATCTATCTCTCGTCTAACTGAAAGTAAAACACCCTGGGTGCGCATATTTATTTTATTCGGCCGCTAGAAACACGCAGGCATGAACCAAGCAACGACATCAACCAAACACGCACGTGCCAACCACATCCTCGGGCTATGGCCGGATACACCTTGCACTGCCATACTCCCAGCCCAGGGGTCGCAGACCACAAACAAATGGGAAACAATGGCAACGTGTGAGTTACTATATTTAGAAGCCAGACCTCGCCTCCCCATCCACCTACAACAGTAATTGTCTCCCAGTCTGAGAGTGCGTGAGGTCTCCTAGAGCGTGCGCTAATGTCGAGAAGGAACGAACAGATGCTGGTTAGGAGCAGAGATAAAAGAAAGGGGATGTTGAGTCGGTTTGAGAGCAGATACGACCAGAGTTACACAAACATAAAGAGAACGAAGTACTGATTCCTTTTTATTGGCAGAATTGTCTTCTCATTTACGGTGTCCTCTTTTAACGTAAGTGGTAGTATTAAGATACGTTTAATGACATAAATTTTAACATTACCATGCGTTTAATAGCATAAATATTAATAGGTCATACCCATAGGTTAATGAAGTAAATGTTAACATTATCATACGTTACATTGCATTTCAGAAAATGAAAAATATCTTATGCAACAAATCTATGTCAATAGAATTGAGAAAGAGAGTTCATCGGTGCTATATAGTACCAATTCTGACCTATGGAAGCGAATCATGGACAGTAAACAAAACAAATGAAAAGAAGATTAGAGGCCACAGAGATGGGATTTCTCAGAAGAATATTGAAAGTTCCCTGGACAGCTAAAAAGACCAATGAGGAAGTTCTCAAAGAGGCCAACACAAAAAGGCAGATCCTAAAAAACATCAGAAAGAAACAATCAACATTTTTCGGGCACATCATGAGAAGAGAAAAGTGGAATACTTCGTTACAACTGGCAAAATAAAAGGAAAGAGAGATCGCGGACGACAAAGAAAGAAAATACTGGATAGCTTAGTATCACGTTATGGAAAGCAGTCAACAACAGAACTGATACGATGCACTGTAGATAGAAGAATGAGGAAGGGCATGATCGCCTACGCCAACCGGTATGGTACATGATGATGATCATACGTTTAATGACAACAATATTAACAATACAACACGTTTAATGACATAAATGATAATATTCTATCTATCTATTGACCTATCGAGCCGTAGCTGGCCCATAGGGCGTAGACCAAGATACTCCTCTTATCTGAATTTTTGTTCTATCAGTTTTCAATTCTTTTAAAGATATTTTATCAAATCTCGCCATTTGTCTGTGTTCTGTGCAAGCAGCTCTATCTCATTGAGGGAGCCGATTCCTGCTGCTTTTGCCTCTCTCAGCAATGTTCTTCTCAGTGTCTCTCGGGTCTTCCTCTATTTCTTTTACATGTTGTTTCCCACATGAGGGCTTGCTTTGCTATTCGGTTATTATCTCTTCTCATCACATGTATTTATATTTCGCTTTCGCCAGCTTTTACCTCTGACGAAGTATCTGACTCACATTTGTAAAGAAATATGACGATCATCACTTCCGGGAGGACGTGAACTTCCGGTATATGGTGGATAGGCGGCAAGAACCATTGCAGGCTATGCATGAAAAGTGTTCCTTGTTGCAGTTTCCTCATATTCTGAGTCCATGGGGGACTGGTTGGTCTCGAGACAGGACGCCGGACTCGGGACAGAGAGGTTGTGGTTTCAAATCTCGGCTCCACCGGTTGGGATTTTTATTTATGTTTTTCTCTGCGGCAACTGCCCCTGGTCTCAGCAGCGAGGCCCGGCTTGAAACATCAGTTACTCATCGACGGAAAAAAAAAACATGAGTACCTCCGAAGACGGAGTTATCTGCCTGTGCGGCGAGGGACCCCTGTGCACACGGCTATCAGGGAAAAATGGATTAACACGCAACATTCAGTTCCTAGTCTCTAGGGACTTCGTCTGAGTTGAAAGCTGGCGAACGCAACAACAACAACAACAACAACATGTTCAGTCTGTCTCTTGTTTTTTTTTTTTTTTTTTAAAGAAATCAACAAATGATTGGAACTGGCAAATTTGTGGAAAGAGAGTTCGCGCACGACAAAGAGTGAAAATAGTAAACAGCTTAGTTCGTGGCACGGTAAACAGTCAAGAACAGAAATGATACGATGCATTGTGGATAGAAAATTGTGGAAGGACATTATCGTCTAAATCCTGCCCAAAGCGGTATGGTACATGATGACGATGAGGAAGAAAAAATGGAAGCTAAAATTTTCATTGAGAATAAAGTAAAAGCAGAAGAAGTGCTGTATCATCCAGTGGGACACATTGACAACAGATTAATGTGTGCAAAAACAAAACAAGTCACGTGATTAAACCGTTGGCTCCAAAATGCATTAGTTCCACTCGGGTCGAAATTGACACTTACAGAGGAAGTCACATTTCTTCACAACTGACGATTTGCTGCTAGTTCTTGCAGTTCTTAATTGTTCTTTAGTCCCATGATTGAGCCTTCCTTAATAATTGATCCTCAAAGTGTTTCTTTTGGTCTTCCCTTTTTTTCTTTACCAGATGGTTTCCATATGAACGACTAATGAGGAAGTCTTTCTGCGTTCATTCTCAGCACATGACCGATGTATTTCCAACGTTTTCATATAAAGCACGGCACGTTTCCTTTTTAGTTTTGTCTTTTATCTTATCGTTTGTAATGTAATCTTTCCAACTTATGTTTTATATTCTACGAATACATTGTTTTTTAAAAGCTCAAATATTACAGATCAAAAATGTTAAAAAAGAGAATATAAATATGAATATAACACAATATTCCTTCCAACAATCTGCTATTAATGTCAACGTTTGGACATGAACAGTTGAAGCAAAAATAAAAATAGTCTGAAAGGAGATTAGATATAAGGTGACCATATTTTTGAAACCCTAATCCGGGACGGATTAATTTGACTTAAATTTTCCATCAATAAAATGAAATTTCTTCCGTCTTTTTCAAGTGAATAATACATATATTTTAAAACTAATTAAAACACCTAACAATATAGGCTTACAAAACGTTATCATGAATTATTGAATTAAACGTTATTGAGTTTCAGTTTCAGTATATAAGATTTAAAACTTGAAGCGCAAAATGCGCTCCAAGTTAACACTGTTACAGTTTCGCCAAATGAACAGCCAGTTCAACTTGTATACATTTTCTACACAACAACGGAATAATGTTTATTTTTAAGTCGATGAGAAGTTTACATCATCCAAAATCGGGACGTCTGGTCACCTTATTAGATATCCAAGAAGATTGTGACAAGAAGAATGTGACAAGAAGAGTATGACAAGAAGAGTATGACAGGAAGACTGTGACAAGAAAAATGTGACAAGACGATTATGACAAGAAGAATGTGACAAGAAGAATGTGACAAGAAGAGTATAACAAGAAGAGTATGACAATAAGACTGTGACAAGAAGAATGTGACAAGAAGAGTATGACAAGAAGAGTGTGACAAGAAGAGTGTGACAAGAAGACTGTGACAAGAAGACTATGACAAGAAGTGTAAAACAAGAAGACTGTGACAAGAAGAGTATGACAAGAAGACTGTGACAAAAAGACTGTGACAAGAATAGTATGACAAGAAGACTGTGACAAGAAGAGTATGACAAGAAGACTGTGACAAGAAGAGTATGACAAGAAAACTGTGACAAGAAGAGTGTGACAAGAAGAGTATGACAAGAAGACTGTGACAAGAAGAGTATGACAAGAAGAGTATGACAAGAAGACTGTGACAAAAAGACTGTGACAAGAAGAGTATGACAAGAAGACTGTGACAAGAAGAGTATGACAAGAAAACTGTGACAAGAAGAGTGTGACAAAAAGACTGTGACAAGAAGAGTGTGACAAGAAAACTGTGACAAGAAGAGTGTGACAAGAAGAGTATGACAAGAAGACTGTGACAAAAAGAGTATGGCAAGAAGACTTTGACAAGAAGAGGAGTATGACAAGAAGACTTTAACAAGAAGAGGAGTATGACAAGAAGACTTTAACAAGAAGAGGAGTATGACAAGAAGACTTTAACAAGAAGAGGAGTATGACAAGAAGACTTTAACAAGAAGAGGAGTATGACAAGAAGACTTTAACAAGAAGAGGAGTATGACAAGAAGACTTTAACAAGAAGAGTATGACAAGAAGACTTTAACAAGAAGAGGAGTATGACAAGAAGACTTTAACAAGAAGAGGAGTATGACAAGAAGACTTTAACAAGAAGAAGAAGAGTATGACAAGAAGACTTTAACAAGAAGAGGAGTATGACAAGAAGACTTTAACAAGAAGAGGAGTATGACAAGAAGACTTTAACAAGAAGAGGAGTATGACAAGAAGACTTTAACAAGAAGAGTGTGACAAGAAGAGTATGACAAGAAGACTTTAACAAGAAGAGGAGTATGACAAGAAGACTTTAACAAGAAGAGTATGACAAGAAGACTTTAACAAGAAGAAGAGTATGACAAGAAGACTTTAACAAGAAGAGGAGTATGACAAGAAGACTTTAACAAGAAGAAGAGTATGACAAGAAGACTTTAACAAGAAGAAGAGTATGACAAGAAGACTTTAACAAGAAGAAGAGTATGACAAGAAGACTTTAACAAGAAGAGTGTATGACAAGAAGACTTTAACAAGAAGAAGAGTATGACAAGAAGACTTTAACAAGAAGAGTATGACAAGAAGACTTTAACAAGAAGAGTATGACAAGAAGACTTTAACAAGAAGAAGAGTATGACAAGAAGACTTTAACAAGAAGAGGAGTATGACAAGAAGACTTTAACAAGAAGAAGAGTATGACAAGAAGACTTTAACAAGAAGAGTGTGACAAGAAGACTTTAACAAGAAGAGGAGTATGACAAGAAGACTTTAACAAGAAGAGTGTGACAAGAAGAGTATGACAAGAAGACTTTAACAAGAAGAAGAGTATGACAAGAAGACTTTAACAAGAAGAGGAGTATGACAAGAAGACTTTAACAAGAAGAAGAGTATGACAAGAAGACTTTAACAAGAAGAAGAGTATGACAAGAAGACTTTAACAAGAAGAGGAGTATGACAAGAAGACTTTAACAAGAAGAGGAGTATGACAAGAAGACTTTAACAAGAAGAGGAGTATGACAAGAAGACTTTAACAAGAAGAGGAGTATGACAAGAAGACTTTAACAAGAAGAGTGTGACAAGAAGAGTATGACAAGAAGACTTTAACAAGAAGAGGAGTATGACAAGAAGACTTTAACAAGAAGAGTGTGACAAGAAGACTTTAACAAGAAGAGTATGACAAGAAGACTTTAACAAGAAGAGTATGACAAGAAGAGACCGAATCAGAAATGGGGTATAGGAAAACGCTTTGAGGTAACACCAGTGCTGGGTCATATTAAGAAAGAACAGATGAAATGATCTGGACTAACAACACGATAACCACCAGGAGGGAAGCCTTCAGAGAGCTTCGACGTTCATAAACAAAGGTAAGAGTGGAACGGGCAGACGATCATCATTATGTGCCAAACCGGCTGGTGTAGGCGATCCTACATAATCCTACATCTTCCATAATTATCTGTCCATAGTGTGTCGTATCATTTCTATTTCTACGACAACAAGATATCTAGTAAATTCTCTCCTTGTCGTTCTCGATCTCTCTTTCCTATAATTTTTCCAGTTGTAACCAAGTATTCCAATTTGCCTCTTCTCGTGATGTGACCGAGATATGTATATTGTTCTTTTCTGATGTTGGTGCTATCTTCTTGTGTTGACCTCGTTGAGAATTTCCTCGTTGATCATTTTGGCTATCCAGGAGCTCTCGACAATCTTCTGAGTAAGCCTATTTCTGTTTTCTCTAACCATTTGTTTGTTTACTGTCCATGATTCTTTTCCATAGGTTATATACGGCTCTATATGGCATCGATCTCTCGTTTGTATGGATTAACGAAACATGTGGCACCACATTGGGGTCGCACTAATATAGGGGTCACACTAATGTAGGGGTCATACTAATGTTGGGGTCATACTAATGTAGGGGTTATACTAATGTTGGGGTCATACTAATGTTGGGGTCATACTAATTAGGGGTCATACTAATGAACATGAAACAGAACACTCTTTGACATTGGCGATGTAAGATACCAGAGGCAGTTAAAAATAAAGTAAATCTATTTTTGTTACCACTGTTATTGTTATTGTAATTATTATTATATATTATTACTATTATTATTAACATTAGGGATTGTATAGAAACATGTTTATAAATACTATAACTAGTTTTAAATTTTACATTAACAATAACCGCTGAAAATAGTAAATGCTTTATCTAAGGGACATTACTTGCGGCTATTTTAACTGCCACACTTTCAAGTCATGAACACACCTAAACAAACTGTCCGTGCCTCACACAACGACGACGGATGGTTCAAGTTCAAATCCTCAGTTTATCTGCACACTTGAACACTTCAGTGCTAAAACGTGAGGACGTGTCTAGTTTAGCAGATTTAGTGAAGACAGTTGAGTGTTTAACTCGTTTAGAAGCAGGGCCGCGAATATATGGAAACACACAAATTAAAGGAGATGATACAACGAGTCATGTATGCTCAAGCATAATATTGTGTGCGTACACACATACGCGCACACACACATAGAGAGAAAGAGATTGAAAGAGGCAAACAAGAGTTCGTGCGTGTGCACACTGGAAGGATGGATTCAAATCAAAGTGTGGGTTTGTGTGTGGTGGAAAGTGGACAAATTATTCAGAAAGTGTTTGTATCTTGTGTGGTGGAAAGTGGACAAATTATTCAGAAAGTGTTTGTATCTTGTGTGGTGGAAAGTGGACAAATTATTCAGAAAGTGTTTGTATCTTATGTGGTGGAAAGTGGACAAATTATTCAGAAAGTGTTTGTATCTTGTGTGGTGGAAAGTGGACAAATTATTCAGAAAGTGTTTGTATCTTATGTGGTGGAAAGTGGACAAATTATTCAGAAAGTGTTTGTTTCTTGTGTGGTGGAATGTGGACAAATTATTCAGAAAGTGTTTGTATCTTGTGTGGTGGAAAGTGGACAAATTATATTATCCAGAAAGTGTTTGTATTCTATGTGGTGGAAAGTGGACAAATTATTCAGAAAGTGTTTGTATCTTATGTGGTGGAAAGTGGACAAATTATTCAGAAAGAGTTAGTATCTTATGTGGTGGAAAGTGGACAAATTATTCAGAAAGTGTTTGTATCTTATGTGGTGGAAAGTGGAAAAATTATTCAGAAAGTGTTTGTATCTTATGTGGTGGAAAGTGGAAAAATTATTCAGAAAGTGTTTGTATCTTATGTGGTGGAAAGTGGACAAATTATTCAGAAAGTGTTTGTATCTTATGTGGTGGAAAGTGGACAAATTATTCAGAAAGTGTTTGTATCTTATGTGGTGGAAAGTGGACAATTTATTCAGAAAGTGTTTGTGTCTTGTGTGGTGGAAAGTGGACACATTATCCAGAAAGTGTTTGTATCTTATGTGGTGGAAAGTGGACAAATTATTCAGAAAGTGTTTGTATCTTATGTGGTGGAAAGTGGAAAAATTATTCAGAAAGTGTTTGTATCTTATGTGGTGGAAAGTGGACAAATTATTCAGAAAGTGTTTGTATCTTATGTGGTGGAAAGTGGACAAATTATTCAGAAAGTGTTTGTATCTTCAAGAATGCATGCGTAAGATAATGAGGAGACGAGAGAGAGAGATGCTACTTAAACATCCTGAAAACGTCTGATAGAGAGCAAGAGAGTGCATCCTTGCTGTAATTGTTTTCCCTTGCTGCGTTCACCCGACGACTAAAGGAATACACTTTCTCATCATCCGCCCTTTAGATGACGTTACGTGGGCGTGTCTACGTTGTGTTGTGGTTTGCAATTTTTTTCTTCTTTATCCTTCCTAATTTGCCTTTCAGCGTCGAGGAGAGATATAATTTGAGATCTTTCGCTCTTCTGTTGGCCTCTGCTGCTGTTATGTTTCCTAGTCTTTCTAATAAATGACGCAATAAACAACGCGGCAGTTAATGCGTGTTTCATAGAATGTGACAGAGGGAGAGTGTTAGAGAGCGACAGTGAAAAGAGAACATGAAAGAGATTGAACCGAGAACTAAACAATCACTCGTCTTAGATGTAAATTGTCCAATGAACTGATTCAGCGTTTTTCTTTCATCCCCTTACTTCTACTGCAACAACCAAAAAGAAAGATAGTTCTCACGGAGATACAAACATAATGGTAGAAGCAGAAGCTATGATGTTGTTTTGTAGAAGGCAAATTCAAATATCTTCAATATGACTTTCCACATTCTATAGTGGCTATTTTTATCAAGACAAATGTCGACCTTCCTGCGGTTACTGACTGCCATGTCAGTAGAAAAGACTCCGAGTGTGTGCCCTTGTTCACCACTGAATCCCCCTCCCAAAATAAATACATCCGCTAAGGGGGCATAAATCGTGCACCTCCAACTCGCTGTTTCATTATTGAGACGGAAGTGGTGGCGCTTTACGATGCAGTCAGAAATTTGCATATCCTTGGAGTGAATCTGTGAGAACAATGGTGGCTTAAATTGAAAGGCAGTTCACGTTTAGAGCAAGGTAGTTCCTCGGCCACCCTGAAGGCTTGGGTTAGGGGTTTATTACTCTTTCACTCACTCATTTTCTGTCTTTCCATCTATCAACTCACCCACCCGTCTGACTATCCGTCGGTCACACAGCCCTCCGTTTGTCTGTCTATTTTGTTTTCCTTATCTTTATATTGTTATTCATTTTCTTTCACACACAATCTGTGTGACGTTTCCAGCAGAAAGGAGTTGGTCGTTGTGCAGATCTTTCGACTAGACTAAATCGACAAGAGTCACTATATCGACAGACTCACTAGTCCTACAAGACTCACTAAATCGACAAGAGTCACTATATCGACAAGAGTCACTATATCGACAAGACTCACTAGACCTACAAGACTCACTAGATCGACAAGAGTCACTATATCGACAAGACTCACTAGACAAGACTCACTAGATCCACAAGACTCACTAGATCTACAAGACTCACTAGATCGACAAGAGTCACTAGATCGACAAGAGTCACTATATCGACAAGACTCACTATATCGACAAGACTCACTAGATCGACAAGAGTCACTAGATCGACAAGACTCACTAGATCGACAAGACTCACTATATCGACAAGACTCACTAGATCGACAAAACTCACTATATCGACAAGACTCTAATAGATCGACAAGACTCACTATATCGACAAGACTCACTAGACCTACAAGAGTTACTAGATCGACAAGAGTCACTAGATCGACAAGAGTCACTAGATCGACAAGAGTCACTAGATCGACAATTCACTATATCGACAAGACTCACTAGACCTACAAGGTCACTAGATCGACAATTCACTATATCGACAATTCACTATATCGACAAGACTCACTAGATCGACAAGACTCACTATATCGACAAGACTCACTAGACCTACAAGAGTCACTAGATCGACAAGAGTCACTAGATCGACAATTCACTATATCGACAAAACTCACTAGACCTACAAGAGTCACTAGACCTACAAGGTCACTAGGTCGAGGGAGAGAATTGGTAAACAAAAAATAGAAAAAATGGTACGGTAAAAGCTTTACGTGATTTATAGACGACACAAATTTGAACGACGTTTCGGCTCAATAGGCCTTCAGCAGGAACAAACAAACAACACACACACAGATATGTAAGTAAATAAAACTGATCCTACATAGTTAGCTAGTAATGAAACATCCAAAACAAAATAATCGAAACTGGTTTAAGAAAAGAAAAATGTCTTCCCTGTGCCGTGGACCGTGGCCAGAGTGAAAAAGAGAGATACGCGGCTGTGTGCTGTAAATACCCTACAGGTCAGAGGGTCAAACCGTGTAAAGGGTATATGTGAGTAGGGGGAACACTGTCTAGGCTATCCCGACTACGAAGACACTGACAATATCTTTAAGTTTATAAGAGGCCACACGTACACACACACACACACACACACACACAAATGCGCATGTATATACATATAGAAATATACATGCATATACATATATATATATATATATATATATATATATATATATGCCTGTACCCATACAAATGACCACATACACGCATAAGGACACCCATACAGGGGCAATCATATATGTGTAGAAATGTTCGCATAACGCCCACATAACCAGGGGGAGTACACAAAGGAGAAAGAATTGAACAGAAGAATAACAGGTACTCGAAAGGCGGAAAGAATGATATGTCTGAGAGTGGAGTACAATTTTAAAAAACATGTGAAAGGTAAGTAGCACAGACAGAAGAGGTATAGGACACCACCGACGTATCGCAGTGGGGTCTAGTGGAGGAGAGCTATGAATAGCATGGCATAGTGGATAGACTAAAGTGCCCATACATGGGCATCAGAGAAGGCTATGCAATAGGGAAGGAGCAACTAAAGGGAAACTATGTGTACGAGTGAGATACATTCATGCCTCGTGGGGTCAGCGAACCAAATGCGATTCTCCAAAGCAAACCGGCTACGGTTGCCAGAGTGGCAAAGGACAATACCAGTGATACGGATGTCGTCTTTGTCCTTGTGCTCTGAGGAGTTGAAATGGGAAGACATTGGGGTGCCAGTATTCTGTTGAACATCTCGAGGATGTTCACAAAATCTTTCCGCTAAACGTCGCCATTCTCGCCAATATAAGTCATGTGGCATCGTTGGCGTATAATGGCATACATGATGTTTTGGGACACATGTGAAGTTATGCTTCATCTCAAACCGTCCGTTAGGGAGTAAGACAGAGTCAGTGCGGAGCACATAGACGCGGAAGCTACAGTTGCGACCGTATGGGGCCGTACTAAAGTGTTGATGGTCAGAGCGTGGGAGATGGCTCCTATCCAGAATATCTCCCAAATTCATGTCGCGTTTGAAGGCGATCATAGGGGATCACTAAAAATTAAAAGAATAGTGGGATCAGAGTGGAGAATGGAACGATAGCGATTGAGTATCTTCACAGCAGCGAAGTTGTGAGGATGATAGGTAAGGATGAGTATTGTTCTCTCGGAAAAGGGGGGGGGGGCGTGCGGTTGGAATGAGTGAGTGCCTCGGGACGAGAGATAAGGAGGGCTCGCAGGCAGACTGAAGAATCGAATCTGGATAAAGCCGGCGGCTAAAGAATCCTAACATAAGGTAAGCCTGGTGGAGGAAATATTGGTCATCCTGGCAGATGCGACGAAAACGTCATAACTGTGAAAACGGAATGGAATCACGACAAGAAGGTGAATGTGATGAAGTATAGAGGAGATAACAATGGGCGTCTGTGGGTTTATAGAAAACCGAGGTGTGGAGGCCGGAAGTACCCAAGGAAACATTAATATCTAGGAAGGTGACAGAGGAAGTGGATATACAAGATGTGAACTTGATAGCTTTGTGATAGCTGCCAATGTGGTCGATAAACCTGGAGAGGTCATCCTCAGGTAGATCGGTAAGTCCGAATCAGTCATCAATGTACCGGAGGTATATGATGGAAAGGAGACCTTGATATGAATTGAGAATTTGGTGCTCAAGGTAACCCATGAATAGGCAAGCATAGCTGGGGCCCATCTTGGTGCTCATGGCTACCCCACTAACTTGGTCATAGAAGTCACCATTGAACTCAAATGTGTTGAGGTTGAGTACAAGCTCAGTAAGGCGGAGGAGAGTGGCAGTATCAACAGAGGGGTGTTGCCTCTGGTCAAGAAAGAACCGTAGAGCCAAGAGACCATCGGAGTGAGGGATAGAGGTATAGAGGTATAGAGAGAACAAACATCAAGGGCGAAAAGTCGGTAAGAGCGACCCAGGGAGAGAGAGATGAAAGAGAAGATCCTCAAGACATGGTTGGTGTCTTTGACATATGAGGGAAGACTAACTACCATGGGCTGGAAGACACTGTCTAGATAGTCATATATGTGTTCAGTCGAGCAAGCACACGCTGACACGATAGGACGTCCTGGGTTGTCGCTTTTTCTTTTCAATTCTCCATCACATTTAGCTTTACTGCAGCTTCACATTTTTATGCATTCATTTGGATTTCTTTGCCTTAACCAGTCACTCTGCCGACAAGTCACTAGACCTACAAGAGTCACTAGATCGACAAGAGTCACTACATCATGAATGCTTTTGCTGCGGACAGGCAGTACTTGACCCAGATGTGAAGAACAAATGTCTGACTCTAGGAGAGCAGTAATAAAAGCGGGAAAGGCCACTGGGTCATCTCACCATCAAATGTAGTGGGTCGGCAGTTTCGATATACCGATCAGTCTATGGAGTGAAAGTACATCTGACTGTATCAGTGAAGCCCAGCTGACCAAGACCCTTCACCACCTTTCAGTGGCGAGCCTGGAAAGAAAGGCTACCAATCTAGCAAAAGTTTAACGATCGAAGAAGAAAGGTAACCCAGCTGCAACAAAATGCGATGCTGGATGTATTGAGTCTTTTTCAGGTAAAAATGTCACAATTTGCTGCAAGCCACGACATAACGCTTCCTCGTCCATTTAGCGTCCTTTAGCTGCGGACCCAGAAGTGCGCGTGGCCGTGCGGCTAAAACCACTGTTCCGCTTGCTGAAAAGCTGACGTACGGTGTTCGAAGCCCGCGGTAGACAGGAAGGATTTTTTCTATCGGGGGTGAAATAAAAATCCTGAGTCTCACACGTCGTGGCGACTGCTTGACCAAGCGGCCTTTATCCCTCTGGTTCTATCGTTGCCCCGACATACACCAGCAATGGTACTATGTATCGTAAAGATAGTTTTTTTTTTTTTTTAACTGCGGACCATGAATGAAAATAGTTGTCTGCTGAATACAGAAATGGATGCCATGAATCAGTACTTTGTGTTTAATAGATATTGCTCTCTACGCTGGAATACTTAGAAAACGCAACTCATTATATTGCTATTCCATTTGTAATAAAACATTCAAGAAAGAGAAACATTCAGACACCACAAATACAGGAAACAAAAATCTCAATACATTTGTGAACAAGCCAGACATGTCGACGCTAAAGTTTAAAATATCTGAACCAGTGAAAGTAGTGAGCCTAGTGTTTGTTGGGATGAATACTCATATTTTAGTAACATTAACACAGTAACGACCTGTCTGTCGTACAAAGCTACTGTTTTATGATAACGAGCTGCCTGTGTTAGCGATCCCACGTCGAGTTTTTAGACGTTGTGTCTATATCTGCGGTTTAGATCCTGGGTCGCACTACTTATTGGTTCTGTTCATATCTGTGAAAATATCAGAATGTTGTTCTAAAGCTTGTGTTCATGTATCATTTTCGTCTGCCTCTGTCTCATGATAAAAAAAAAGTACACCCTATACGCCAAGTGGCGTATAGGGAATATGGTGTTAGTGACCATAATTTGTACAAACCTTCGGCACATGATTTTTGGGGTAATGTGGTCGATATTACGCCCATGGCGCTTTAATTTCCCAGTAAAAAACACGGTAACCATTAAAGATTGGGTGAACCGGAGGCCGTCGTTTGGGACCGAACCCTACCTCTTGTCCTTTGTAGTCCAGTTCACTAACCACTGAGTTATCGCGGCTTCTGTCTCACGGTAAACCTACGAAATACCAAAAGAAGAATCGCTTCAAAGAATATCTCAATGGTGTCTCTAAGAAGCTTGAATATGTATACGTACTTCACCACATTGGGAGCCGCGATAGCTCTGTAGCTAGTGGAACTGGACTACAAAGGATAAGATGTAGGGTCCTATCTTGATCAACGGCTCCGGCTTCACCCAACCTTAAATGGGCACCGGATTTTTTCTTGGAAAGTAAAGCGACACGGGCGAAATACCGACCACATCACTCCAAAAATCAGGTGCCGAAGTTCTTAAAAAATTATGGTCACTAACGCCATATTCCCTATACCCCACATGGCGTGACGGGGGCACTTTACTTTTTACTCCATTACTTTGAACAGATTTGCGCATGATTTCCCACTACGGTGACGAAGCATTACCAAAGCGCTCGTTTCGTAGAAAAGTTCTTTATTTCCTTCTCACAGTGTCATTTTAGTTATATTTTATTGTGCAACGTTTATGTCGTGAGCTTAGAACAATCCACTCATTCTTTAAAACTAATATTTTGTAGTAGTAGTTTTAATTTCTGAAGTAAAAACCTAAAATCTTTAGAGTCTATATATATATCTGAATGATATATAAGTAGTTAATAAAAGTATAAGTAAAGTACCCCTGCCACGCCAAGTGGCGTATAGGGAATATGGTGTTAGTGACCATAAATTTTACAGACCTTTGGCACATGATTTTTGAGGTAATGTGGTCGGTATTACGTCCGGCACGGGCGGCACACTTTACTTTCCAAGAAAAAAAATCCGGTACCCATTTAAGGTTGGGTGAACCCGGAAGCCGTCGGTTGGGATCGAACCCTACCTCTTGTCCATTGTAGTCCGGTTCACTAACCACTGAGCTATGGCGGCTCCCATAAGTAGGTAATACTCGTAATAAAAGAATCAAATATTGCCAATCAAGATTGGTTACGGGGGATTACATTTTAAAACACAGCCCCCTTCTGATCAACTTCAATGTATAGTATAAGAAACATATTTATTTTATACTCCTGAAAAGACACTCAATGGAAGCGAATCATGGACAGTAGACAAACAAATGAAAAGACGATTAGAGGCCACAGAGATGGGATTTCTCAGAGGAATAATGAAAGTTCCCTGGACAGCTAAAAAAAACACAATGAGGAAATTCTCAAAGAGGCCAACACAAAAAAAGGAACTCCTAAAAAACATCAGAAAAAAACAATCAACATTTTTTGGGCACATCATGAGAAGAGGAAAGTTGGAATTCTTGGTTACAACTGGCAAAATAGGAGGAAAGAGAGATCCCGGACGACAAAGAGACAAAATACTTGATAACTTGGTGTTATGGCATGGAAAACAGTCAACAACAGAACTGATACGATGCACTGGAGAAGAGGTAGACATGATCGCCTACGCCAACCGACATGGCACATGATGATGATGATAAGACACATCTACGGTAATTCAATAAAGTATCAGTTACTGCTAAAAGGAGTAAATTCACTGCCAGAAAGGAGAGAAAGATAAACATTTAAATATTAATAGTAATTATAATTATTTAGCGATGTCTCTCCTGTGACTGGTGGGTGTTTACCAACCTTGAATGCTAGAGTCACCTCCGTCAATATAACAAGCTCAGCTACACAAGTTTGATGATGGTGTGGAGTTGTCGGCTTTTATGTTTGTTTTGTCTCGGGAACTTTCCCTCTAATAGACATTTATTAATTTATTATTATATTCAACTATGATGGCTTCAATGACATAGATGCACTCACAGATGTGACCTATACGAAATTACTGTTTGGTACTGTCTAAGACTTACTGTCTATATTTGCAAGATGGTTATTATATAATATAATGTTTTGTAAAGCTGACGATTATGTTTTTATTGTAATATTATTGTTCTCATTATCATCACGACATGTTCACTCTGAAAAGTAGGTTTCTGGCGTTGTATCGGAGGCAAGGTGCCAGCCTCGAGACAGAGAGGTTGTGGATTCAAATCCCGGCTGGCACCAGTAGGGATCTTTATTTATTATTTCTCTCTGCGGCAATTACCCCTGGTCTCAGCAGTGAGGCCCGGCTTGAAACGGCAATTACTCATCGACGGAAAAAATATGAGTACCTCCAAAGACTTATTTATTTGCCTGTGAGGCGAGGGACCCCTGTGCACACGGCTGCCAGGTAAAAACGGATTAACACGCAAAATTCATTTCCAAGTCTCTAGGGATATTGGATAAAAGCTGACGAACGCAAAAAAAACTGAAACTTGTGTGGACAGCACTCCAACACACTCGACGTCAACACGGTGTATTATTGGTGTTGTTGCCTTGGTAATTTTGCTTTCTTCTTAGTGAGGCACGATCTGTTCAACCTCTGACTAAGTCTTTTAAGTTATATTAGGGAGCAGTTACCATCTAAAAGGTAAAGTAAGTGCCAGTTACAGCTTCCCTCTTATACCGCTGCTCTCCTGAATTAGTTGTGGCATCTTTATGAAAACGCTGATGTAAAGTAGGTTCTTGACCATTAAACTTGGCCTAAGCAGTCTGTGGTCTTGGTTAGCTCTGGTTTGCTGAACATGTTGCCAGCCGTCACTTATGCTTTGCTGTCATCTCATTAGCTGCATCTTGGATCGACAAAAGCAGCAACCCAGTTTCTCAATTCCCATCTGCATTTAAATCAAAAGTATTTTATTCCACCAATAAATTTACTTCAAAATAAAACTTTTCAATGGAAAAATTGGCTGCCCTAGAAAAACGATGAGTATTGAGAACCAAGAACAAAATAGTTACTGCCTAGGCAGGCATCAAGACCAGCAGTGAGAGTATTCCGATATTCAATTCGAATAGTCAAAAGAGCAAGGAACATATAGACTAACCACATGAACTGAGCACAATTACCATTGTTTTGAAATGTTATTTTTTCTTCTATAGATTTAGTTAGGGTGCTTAATTTCTTGTCTACTTTTTTGGACATCTATAATGTGTCATGGGGCTCTCGAAATGATTTTAATTTCTTCTTTTTTTGGGAAGAAAACAAAACCAGAGAAAGAAACATCCGTGAACAGATGTAAAAGCTAGCCCGAAATAGCGCGATTTGAGAAAAGTTCCCCAATGTGGCTAAATGACACACGAACAATGAAAACGAAATGTCTAGAAAGATTCTCAAAATGTCACTATATCCATTGCCTTTCAAGATCGATAGGTTACTAGTATTGCTGCTGCTACTACTAATACTATCATGGTGATTTCTTCTGCTACTACTAATGCTGGCGCTACTAGTACGACCACTGCTGCTGCTACAGATACTACTATCACTGCTACAGCTACTACTATCACTGCTACAGCTACTACTATCACTGCTACAGCTACTACTATCACTGCTACAGCTACTACTATCACTGCTACAGCAACTACTATCACTGCTACAGATACTACTATCACTGCTACAGCTACTACTATCACTGCTACAGCTACTACTATCACTGCTACAGCTACTACTATCACTGCTACAGCTACTACTATCACTGCTACAGCTACTACTATCACTGCTACAGCTACTACTATCACTGCTCCAGATACTACTATCACTGCTACAGCTACTACTATCACTGCTACAGCAACTACTATCACTGCTCCAGATACTACTATCACTGCTACAGCTACTACTATCACTGCTACAGCTACTACTATCACTGCTACAGCAACTACTATCACTGCTCCAGATACTACTATCACTGCTACAGCTACTACTATCACTGCTACAGCTACTACTATCACTGCTACAGCTACTACTATCACTGCTACAGCTACTACTATCACTGCTCCAGATACTACTATCACTGCTACAGCTACTACTATCACTGCTACAGCTACTACTATCACTGCTCCAGATACTACTATCACTGCTACAGCTACTACTATCACTGCTCCAGATACTACTATCACTGCTACAGCTACTACTATCACTGCTACAGCTACTACTATCACTGCTCCAGATACGACTATCACTGCTACAGCTACTACTATCACTGCTACAGCAACTACTATCACTGCTCCAGATACTACTATCACTGCTACAGCTACTACTATCACTGCTACAGCTACTACTATCACTGCTACAGCTACTACTATCACTGCTACAGCTACTACTATCACTGCTACAGATACTACTATCACTGCTACAGCTACTACTATCACTGCTACAGATACTACTATCACTGCTACAGCTCCTACTATCACTGCTACAGCTACTACTATCACTGCTACAGCTCCTACTATCACTGCTACAGCTACTACTATCACTGCTACAGATACTACTATCACTGCTACAGCTACTACTATCACTGCTACAGATACTACTAGCACTGCTACAGATACTACTATCACTGCTACAGCTACTACTATCACTGCTACAGCTACTACTATCACTGCTACAGCTACTACTATCACTGCTACAGCTACTACTATCACTGCTACAGCTCCTACTATCACTGCTACAGATACTACTATCACTGCTACAGATACTACTATCACTGCTACAGCTACTACTATCACTGCTACAGCTACTACTATCACTGCTACAGCTACTACTATCACTGCTACAGATACTACTATCACTGCTACAGCTACTACTATCACTGCTACAGCTACTACTATCACTGCTACAGCTCCTACTACATGTATTACTGCTACAGCTACTACTATCACTGCTATTGCTACTATCAATACTACTACAAAGCTACTACTACAATTGCAGCTGCTGCTACTATTACTACTTCTAGTACTAATACTACTGCTACTATTACTACTACTACTACTACTCGACTGCAACTACTACTCAACTGCAACTACTACAACTACTGCTATCACTACTACTACTACTATTACTACAACCATTACTATTACTACCACTGCAACTTCGACTAATGCTACAACTACTACTACTACTACCACCAATACTACTGCCACTACTAACACTACTATACTACCACTAGAACTATTACCACTACTACTGCCACTACTACTACCACTACTACTACCACTACCACTGCATCTACCACTACTACCACCACTACTATACTACCACTACTACTACCACTACTACTACATCTACTACTACTACTACTACAACCACTACTACCACTACCACTACTACCACTACTACAACCACTACCACTACTGATACTACAACTACCACAACTACACATTAATTAACACATTTAGACATTCTGTCACATAAACCACAAGGTTCATGGCTATTATAAAGCACACACTTACTTGTTAAGCCCGCCTTGTTGCTCCTTTCCTTTTCTTCCGTGTATAATTTGTTGCTAACGTGCGTCACAATTAATTGAAAGCTGTTTGAGATTATCACTGTTGGCGTCGACGTTGTTGATTCTACTTTCACTACGGTCTGATAACTGCTGACCTACCCTCTCCATAAGGATCTACGGGTCAACCAGCATTGATAACAAGCGTAGGTTATCACATTCAGGTGATATGGAGAAAATTAAAGGCGAGAAAGTGTACCCATTCATAAATATTCATAAACCAGAGTTTTTGTCCTGGCATAGCTAATACATATTCTGTTGCTTATATTAAGTGACAAACTAAGAATAGTAAAATGTTATGTCTTCTCAACATTCCTATATGCTGCAGAAACATGGACATTAGACAAGAAAACAGAACAGAGAATTAAAGCCTTTGAAATGTGGATATATAAAAGAATAGGTAGAATTGGATCTTCTTTTGCTTCTTCTTTCCTTCCTCATTTGCCTTTCAGCGTCGAGGGGAGATATAATTTGCGGTCTTTTGCTGTTCTGTTCGCCTCTGCCGCTGTTATATTTCCTAGTGCTTCTAATATTCCGTCGATCCATCTTTTTCGTAGTCGACCCTTGGGTCTGGTGTTCTCACAACGTTTGTTGAAGTCTCGTTGTGTTGTGTTTTGATCTTTCTGCCTAATTGGATGGAAGGAACAGAAAACAAACGATGATGCCTTAAAACAACTAAAAATGAAAAGAGAGCTACTAAACACAATTCAAACAAGACAAATGCGATTTTTGGGCCATGTTAAAAGACACTACAGCCTACTAAAAGTAATCCTAGAGGGGAAAATACAAGGTAAAATAGGCAGAGGCAGACCAAGACTAACATGGTGGAGAAACATCAAAAGATGGACAAACCACCCTATGACAACCTACACCATCAGAGCAAGAGACAGAGCAGAATAGCACTCCATGATGATGATGATAATATATTAAGTTGTGCATATTAATGTTGTTGTACATATTATGTTGTTGTACATAACATGTTGCTGTACATATTAATGTTGTTGTACATATTCTGTTCTTGTACATATTATGTTGCTGTACATATTAATGTTGTTGTACATATTAATGTTGTTGTACATATTAATGTTGTTGTACATATTAATGTTGTTGTACATATTAATGTTGTTGTACATATTAATGTTGTTGTACATAACATGTTGTATATATTAAGTTATTGTACATATTCTGTTGTTGTACATATTAATGTTGTTGTACATATTAATGTTGTTGTACATAACATGTTGTATATATTAAGTTATTGTACATATTATGTTGCTGTACATATTACTGTTGCTGTACCCTTTAATTGAAGCCTGGCGATGCTCCAACATGGGAGTCTCAGCTGAGCGGTCAGTGAACTAAATTTCTGGCCAGAAGGGTCAGGATTTAATTCCCAGAATTGGTGACTTTTTTATGACTGACAATGGTCCGAGGTTTACCCAGCCGCTAAAAGCCAGTACAATACATTTTTTCTGGGAAGTAAAAGTGGCCTGACATGGTACCGTGAACATAAAAAATATGCCGACTATCATAGAAATACGTGGTCACTAACTCAGTATCACACAAACAAATAGCACGCTAAGTAATTCATCATCATCATCATCAACATCATCATGTGCCATACCGGTTGGCGTAGGGGAACATGTCCTTCCACAATCTTCTGTCTACAGTGCATCGTATCTATTCTGTTGTTGACCGTTTATCATGTCATGACACCAAGCTATCCAGTATTTTCACTCTTTGAGAATTAAGCAATTCAGGGCCCTTCATTTTTACTTTTACTTTACATTTTAATAACAAATGTTTTTGTAACACCTTTTTTTTTTTTTAACTTTGGCCAATCTTTTAATTCGGTAACGATTGTTTATAGTTGTGACTATGAGCGTCTAACGTTAACACTGATATCGATATGTCGGGAGGCAAAATGTGCTATAGACGACTCTCTTTTTGTAGTATACGTTATATGTTTGCTCTGTAATAAATGAGCCAAGTGTTCAACTATGAAAAAGGAATCTGTACGTCTGCCAGTCCGTCCATCTCTGTAATCCGTCTGTTGCTATATCTTATCTATCTATCTTATCCATCTATCTTATCTAATATATCTTATCTTATCAGTCTTTCTGTCCGACCGTTTGTATATCTATATATCTTATCCATCTATCTTATCCATCTATCTTATCTAACATATCTTATCTAATCAGTCTTTCTGTCCGACCGTTTGTATATCTATATATCTTATCTATATATCTTATCCATCTATCTTATCTAACATATCTTATCTAATCAGTCTTTCTGTCCGACCGTTTGTATATCCATCTATCTTATCCATCTATATTATCTAACATATCTTATCTAATCAGTCTTTCTGTCCGACCGTTTGTATATCTATATATCTTATCCATCTATCTTATCTAACATATCTTATCTAATCAGTCTTTCTGTCCGACCGTTTGTATATCTATATATCTTATCCATCTATCTTATCTAACATATCTTATCTAATCAGTCTTTCTGTCCGACCGTTTGTATATCTACATATCTTATCCATCTATCTTATCTAACATATCTTGTCTAAGCCGTCCGTCCGTCTGTCTGACTGTGTGTGTGTGTGTCTGTCTGTCTATCTATTCCACCTACCTTCCTACCTACCTACCTACCTACCTGTCTGTCTTTCTAACTGTCTGTCTGTCGGTCTATCTATCTGCCTGTTTGCATTGTTGTCTATCAGTTGAAAACGGCATTTACGGCAGAAAATCTAGATTCTCAGTTTGTTAATATCAGGATTTGCATGTGACCCGTACTGTATTTCGCCAAATCTCCTAATTATAGGCGAGCCTCTCAACCTCGGCAAAGGAGTGTTGTTATTGCTTCTCGCCTCAGTATTCCTTTCAGTGCTCCTTTATGACGCCCTCTTTTTCTTCTACCGTCTGGTTCCCATTTGGGATCTTGTTTTGACATTCTCTCGTTCTCTTCTCATCTTACGGCCAACCTTCTTCTCGTAATTATAGATGCTCTTATTGGATGCTGTCACTTTCATGTTATAGCATTATTTATATATATATATATATATATATATATATATATATATATATATATATATATATCTATCTATTGACCTTTCGAGCCGTAACCGGCCCATAGGGCGTAGACCAAGATACACCTTCTCCTATATGAATTTTTGTTCTAGCAGTTTTCTTTTAAAGATATTTTATCAAATCTCGCCATCTGTCTCTGTTCTGTGCAAGCAGTTCTATCTCATTGAGGGAGCCGATTCCTGCTGCTCTTGCCTCTCTCATCAATGTTCTTCTCAGTGTCTCCCTGGGTCTTCCTCTTTTTCTTTTACCTGTTGTTTCCCATATGAGGGCTTGCTTTGCTATTCGATTATATATATATATATAAAACAGCACACACAAGAAAATAAAAAAAAAAGAAAGATACAGAATGTGAGACAGATTGCTAATATCTTGGAACATTTTAAATAAAGGAAATAAAAATTCAGACCCGAGCACCTCGCGACGACTGCACTGGACAAGCGGCCTTTATTCTCCGGGCCTATAAATTCCTCCCCCCCCTTTCCCCTTTTCCGAGCATATCATTAACTAATGGGGTAGCGCTACGCATCATGGGACATAGGAAATATCGTATCCTCACAATTCAAATGATTCAACGAGCTGGTGTCAGTGAAGTAAAAGTGACCAATACTGCAAATCCATGCAGATTTTCTGGGAACAAGCCATTATATGGCTAGACAAAATGAGTTGGAATCTAATAGGTAAGCAAACCAGCCCTAAAAAAAATAAAAACAGAGAATTTAATGTATTGAGCCGAAAGGCGAAAATATTGAAACTCGCTGTAAATGAAGATATTTTTATTTTATTTATTTTTTCCTTTGTTGCATTTGCCAGCTTTCACCTCTGGCGAAGTACCTAGAGAATAGGAACTTAATATTTTGCGTTAATCCATTTTTCCCTAACAGTCATGTGCACAGGGGTCCTTCGCCGCACAGGCAGATAATTACGACTTCGGAGGTGTTCATATTTTTTTCCGTCGGTGAGTAATTGCCGTTTAAAGCCGAGCCTCGCTGCTGAAACCAGGGATGGTTGTCGCAAAGAGAAATCATAAAAAAAAAGTAATCCCAAATGTGCAGCCGAAATTTGAACTCATAACTTCTCTGTATCGAGGCTGGCATCTTGCCTCGTGACGAACCAGTCCTCCTAAATGAAGGAATGAGCAACAAACAGCCACGTCTGTACGAACTGCATGAGTAAGATGAAACCACAGTCAACCATAGTTTTACTAAGGCTTCCTGGCTGAGAGAGAAATCCCGGAATCGTCCAACATCTGTGACGTCTTCTACTTTGCAAACTTGTAATAAGTTAAAGCTGCTGTGATAAAATTGTTTCAATGTAGTAAAAAATTTAAACTATTCACACATAAAGTTACAATTGTTATAACTACGTTGTATATAACAACGTCAACATTTAATGTAGCAAAGTCAAAACTGCTACTTAAGAGAAAAAAGAGAGACAGAGAGAGAGAGTGAGAGAGAGAGAGAGAGAGAATGTTTACTTCTGATGAAATATGTGGATGGTTCAGTAGCATACAGTATGCCTTATCCATTAGAAGCAGTTTAAGATCACTCAAAATACCGGAGCATTTGAAACTAAACGGGTGAAGGAATACAGCCTTTAGTTGCTTTTACATGACTGTATGCGAGCTCGGAGATATTTTTACAGTTGGTTTGACTGCGTCGTCTATCAAAGAACGAGCCAAGGATCGAGTGCACATTGACTACTTATACTCTACCATGAGCCTGTTTTACCATTGGATCGCTGTAAACCGCGCGCAGGCCAAACAATTACCAGATCATCTTAGTCGTGACTGTCTTGGTTTTTTTTTATCTTGAGCGTAATGAGTGTTTTGTTTTGTTTTGTTTTTGTCCTGTAATGTAGGTCATTAGTTATCGGACCGTAGTATGGCAAAACATACACCACACATCCTTCTCAATGGAAGTAAAAAAAAAAGAAAAAACAATTGCTTCATGTTACCTTAACAATCCAAAAACAGACAAGGAATACTTTTGAAAGTCACAGAAATGTAGTTTTGCCAACAATTATATTTAAAAAAATACAATAGACAGTTTTTGTTTTTTTTAAATGACGTCAATGTTTGTACCGAAGTCAAGGCAGAAAGAAAATGTAATTGCTATAATTTCAAGAAGAAACAATTATTGTTATTTTTGTTTCATTTAATGAAAAGGGAGAAGGCACAACTGGAAAAAGTGAGGAAAGAAGAGAAAGGGGAAAAAAGAGAAAAAAGATGCCAGAGCAATTTTGATATGATAGGAAGTCAAGTATAGAAATAGTGAAGAACAGAAGGTTGTGAAGAGGCATGATCGCCTACGAAAGTAGGCAGGATACTTGAAAACAGAATCAAGAACATCGACGCCAACAACAATAACCAAAACAACCTTCAATTAACTGTGTCATCGTTTTCCAACAAACTCGGCACGGAAATAGAAACGCGGGGCCTCTAACAATTACACATTACGTGTTGTTTATTTTTGTGCTTATTTGTTTACAACCGACGAGCAGGAGGTTTCACACGAATTTGTATCTACGCTGACGGACATAATCGTTATCTGAAGCTCATTGTTTAGCAATCTGCTCATGTTATGCAGTCATGGCCATCTTAGCTGGGGCGGTCTTCACTGTGTTATCACAACGTAACGAGAGCTATATTTTGTTTGTCCTATTTTGACTTTAAAATACTTAGCGGAAGGCGCGCCTCACAGCACCCCGAGCTGGAAGTTGTGAGCGACCCACAGCTGATGGCTTGCGCCAGGATCGGTGAACCAGAACCATCCAGACCCTGCTCCACCTCTCTGTGATGCCTCTAGTAACAGACTAACATGTCTAGTCTGGCCATGCAAGTAGGGATCGAAAAGGGAAGACAACCCGGTACCCAAAAATGTCATGCTGATGTCGAATGTGTTGGGTCGAAAGGCGCAAATATCACAGTTATACTGCAAACCACAACACAACGCAGACACGCCCACTTAACGTCCTTTTAAGGGCGGATGATGAAGAGACTCCTTTAATCATCGGGCGAACGCAACCAAGCAAGCAAATACTTAGCGAGCACACGAAACTTCAACTCTGGATATCCGTCGCTGGTATGAGATCCACTCATGTTCTAACAAAATTAGACTAATTGTCTTTGAAAATAAATGCCTACAAAAATTAATAAACATAAATTGGAAAGACTACACCAAATGGGAAAGGAAAAGAGGTCAGGCACCACGAATACATCTTGTTCGTTCTGCGGATGGATCTGTCTGTCCAATATTGACAGATTCATCCACGAGAGAAACTGTTCAGCAATGCAGCATCAATCATAAGACACTAATATTTTAACAAACTACTGACTTGCTACCAACCGGCTGTCAAGACGTCAAAGGCTATATTATCATAACACCAAATAAAACAATAAGAGAAGAAACCAAACTAGTAAAGGTAAAAAAGGTAAAGTACGAGACATGAACCGGGGTCTTAGCACGCGAGTTTACACCCATATGTGCTCGGCCGCCTATCTTAGCACGCGAGTATATACCCATATGTGCTCGGTCGCCTATCTTAGCACGCGAGTATATACCCATATGTGCTCGGCCGCCTATCTTAGCACGCGAGTATATACCCATATGTGCTCGGTCGCCTATCTTAGCACGCGAGTATATACCCATATGTGCTTTGTCGCCTATCTTAGCACGCGAGTATATACCCATATGTGCTCGGTCGCCTATCTTAGCACGCGAGTATATACCCATATGTGCTCGGTCGCCTATCTTAGCACGCGAGTTTACACCCATATGTGCTCGGTCGCATATCTTAGCACGCGAGTTTACACCCATATATGCTCGGCCGCCTATCCAGAAATGTTCGGATATTTCTGTATAGTGTAGCCTCAAGCATCGAAACTCAGATGCGAAGCGACATTCCTCACCTTCCCAGGATAATACCCTGGTACCCATTTCTGCCAACGGCTGGGTCGACCGTGGGGGTAATTTTTTTTTAAATTTCCAACCACGAGTACAATTCACACTGCTCCCAGCGGGAATCGAACACGGGTTGTCCGAACGTCGGTAGTCCAGTAGGGTGGTTTTCCCAACTAGGCTACCGAGGCCCCCAACCAAACTAGTATCTAACTATATACGGAGAAGATGCTTTAAGTACATCGATTGTGTATTTAAAATAGTTGAAAGTAGACTCCCACGACAGGCCTTCACGAAAACACCAGGCAGCAAAAAAAAAAGAAAGGAACAGCAAAAAATTCTCTAATAGACACGGCTCATCTAAGGGCTTAAGAAAAAAACAAGAACTTAGCAACGAATCGCCAGACATGGAGAGATGATATCTGCCAATGTACCGTCTTCGGCCTCAGAGGAACTATTAAGCCATTGGGGAGAGAGGTGGCGGTGGAATGGTGAAGTTCTTGTTCAAAACTCTCAGATTTGTTTCGTAGTCATTTGTGTGGCGGTTCATAAATATATATTTTTTAAATCTGGAATTGATTTTTAAAAAATTAGAAACGTACAGTTTTAGAATGATTGTTTTTGATGCTGTTTGGATCATTATGCTGGAAACAAGACAGTATGGTAGATTTCCAGACATGTTTAAATTCTCACATTTGAAATTATATCTCAGAGAGTAGTAGGATAAAAAGACAATGGTCATATGTTGGACATGTGATGAGAAGAGATAATAAACGAATAGCAAAGCAAGCCGTCATGTGGGAAACAACAGGTAAGAGGAAATTAGGAAGACTCAGAGAGACACCGAGAAGAACATTGATGAGAGAGGCAAGAGCAGCATGAATCGGTTCCCTCAATGAGATAGAACTGCTTGCACAGAACAGAGCCAAATGGCGAGATTTGATAAAATATCTTTAAAAGAATTGAAAACTGCTAGAACAAAAATTCAGATAAGAGAAGGAGTATCTTGGTCTACGCCCTATGGGCCGGCAACGGCTCGATAGGTCAATAGATAGATAGATAGTAGGATCGCTAGGATCTATTGATGTCATCATCCAGTACCGTGCCTGCTGTGTATAGGTGATCATGTTTCTTCACAACTGCCTTCTGTTGCTGACTTCTTGCCAAACCATCCTTTCAAACTGTCTTGTATCTCGACTCTCAGTTTCCCCACATATCTTCTTTCATCAATGTTTCCATTTGCCACAACATATTCCAGTTGTTCTCTTCCCATTTTATTATATTTAAAAAAAAATGATCTTCTCTTTCTTATGTTGGAAATGAATTCTTTTTACTGAAGTTCTTCTAGGAAGGATAAGATTCGTTGTCTCCAGCAGCCATCCACGTCATCATCATCAAGTAATTAATAGGTCTTACTAACCCGGTACTTGCCCAGGTATTACTCATGCGGAGACCACCCGGTGAATGAAAACATAGCTGATCAATAGAACTAAGACTAAGAATAATTACCAGGGAAGGCTCAAACGTGGGACAAAGAAACAACCAAGACCTACAAGAGCTATCAGCAAATCGTCAATCGTGGAGAACTATGACCACCCCCTCTTCCCCCTCCCCCTTATGCCGTCTTTGGCCTGAGAGGAAAATGCATGAACTGACACAAGAGCTATTAGATCAGCAAATAAATTATTATTTATATTGTCCTCACATCTGTATACAATAAATGTGTGTGTTGTTAATTACTGTAACAGTTTTGGGCTATTTCAGTATTTTATCTTTCAAAAAGTACAATAGAGGTAACAGTGATACCAACAGACCCACCAAGCCAAGAAGTTGGAAGATATCCTAGAAATATAACAGTGATACAAGCTAACAGATCCAAAACAGCCACAATAACTCCCAAGGTGTGGGTTCAGCGGGACACCCACGTTGTGGGTTCAGTGGGACACACACGTTGTGGGTTAAGTGGGACAAGAAAGAGTGACAATTCAATGACAACTGTGGAAAGAATGGGAAAGAAAGGTCGTGTGGTCAGACAAGGACACTGTATCAATACGGTAGCGGATTGCTTCAAATGGAATCACTTTGCTATTGCCCTGTAGGAAAACATCACAATTCGTGTAGACTGTTCTGTCGACTATTAAATATAAGTATTTCTTACTTTATATGTTACCTTGTCTATACACTAACTTTAACTATACTAAAAGTCTTCCTATTCTCTCTCTCTTTTTTTATTTTGTTGAATATTACAATTGCATTATTCAACGTTCCTATATGGTGCAGAAACATGGATATTTACATAAAAAATATAGAAGAAAATTGAAGCCCTTTAAATTTAAATCTAAAATTACAATTGTGAAGAAATTGTTGGACATAGAAAGAAACAGATAACGAAGTCTTGAAATAATTGAAAGTGAAGAAAGAACAGAGGAGTGAACTGTTTAAAACAACTAGAAGTGAAATTTTTTAAGACACATAAAGATACACAGGAAGGAGGAAATTCAAGGTAAATGAGGCAGTCAGAGACAAAATCAATTGACAAACATCAATGAGATGCACAAGAGACTAATACAGCATGCACCATATAGGCTAACAACAGGGTGAAATGACGTTCCACGGTAGCCAACCTTTCATGAAGAGACGGCACAGGATGATGATTACTATTGTTAAACGAAAACCCAGAAACGGACTCAACTGTTATAAATACTTGGGTTTATTTGAGAAAAGCGAACTCTACTCCATCACTAGCACTACTCGATGGCTGTTCATGCCAGCTGTCAGGTACAATAAACTATTCAACATTTTGTTGACATTAAGTTTGGCCCAAACCTCTCGGTACACCTCACAGCCTGCAATGAGTCACCCTTTAATGATAATATAAAGATGTTTAATACGTGCGGGAGAAAAGGTAGTGCGTAAAGAAATAATTGTTAGGTTTTCAATGAATCTTTTTTTGTGATAAAATTGTCAAGAAGATTAGATAGGCTAACTCGTGCCGATACGTAAGTTGTGGATTTGTTCTGAGGTGCATTTGTGCTCCTCTGTGTATATTTTAAAATTATTTGTATAGTTTTGTTTTACTTTTTACTTTGTTTTGTTTTTGTTCCCTTTTTTTTTAGTTTTAGCTTGTTCTGTTTTAGTTTTAGTTTCTGCTTCGTTTTGTTTTAGTTCGCTCTTTTTTATTTTTAAGTTTTAGCTTGTTCTGTTTTAGTTTTTGCTTCGTTTTGTTAAGCAACGTGCGCAGAAAACTCATTACTTCAGACTGACGGTTGTACAAAGTTGTAGGCAAATTGTGTAACCTATTGCTTCAATGTGTTTTTGTGTTTCAATTTCTAGAATATAATTGCGCATAACTTAGGTACTTCCCTGTGTTAGTCTGTTTTATTGCTACAACTTTTAACAAAATATATATATATTTTTTTATTGTTCTTGCTACAACTTTTAACAAAGTATATATATATATATTTTTTATTGTTCTTGCTACAACTTTTAACAAAGTATATATATATATTTTATTGTTCTTGCTACAACTTTTAACAAAGTATATATATATTTTTTTATTGTTCTTGCTACAACTTTTAACAAAGTATATATGTATTGTTTATTGTTGTTGCTATCCTTTTCTTGAACAGACCCGATCCGTTCAATTTAAAAATGTGTCTTGTAAGTTAAAAATAGTGAAAACTACCTGAAACAGTAGGGAATTCATGTACATTTGAGAGAAGAAGAATATTTCTTGATTCATTTAACCTTGGGAGCTGTGATAGCTCAGTGGTTAGTGAAATGTACTACAAGGAACAAGAGGTCGAGTTCGATATATATAGTTCGAGTGCATATTTATTTGTAGGTAAATTCACAATATATATAATTCAACAAAGACATCAACGCAATGTTAAATAAAGACAAGTGGAATAATATTAAAACAGGTAAATAAATTTAAATATCTCGGGAAAATGATAACTTGAGATGGTAGATGTACAACAGAGGTGATATTCAGAATGGCTCAGGCAAAAGCAGCTTTCCAAAAAATGAGAAAGATACTGTGCAATCCATTTTTGACAATAGAAACAAGAAAAAGCGTACTTAAATGTTATGTAGCATCCGTCTTAACATATGGATGTGAATCATGGACAAAAAGACAACTGGCAAGAAAATCACTGGAGACTGTAGAAATGTTGTTTTACAGAATAATGTTGAGAATACCGTGGACAGCTAAGTAGAGTATGAAAACGTTCTGAAAGAGGCCACAGCAAAAGAGATAGTAAATTTTCAAAATTAGAAAGAAACAATCATCATTTTTTGGCCATGCAATGAGAAGGAAACAGCTGGAATATGTTGTGACAACTGGGAAAATTGAGGAACGAAGAGATAAAGGGAAGCAAAGAAAAAGGATACCAGACAGCTTAAGAGAATGGCTTGGCAGAAGGTTAACAACATAAATGATAAATAACTGTCGAGATCGAAAGTTGTGGAGAGACATGATCACCTACGCCAACAGAAACGGTACTTGATGATGATGATATATATATATATATATATATATATATATATATATATATATATATATATATATATATATATATTCAGGAACAGCATAATTTAATAATATAGAGGAAAGTACATGTTAGTATTCATTAGTTAAAGATTAAAGAAACATGACGATCGTTCAATGACAGATCCACTAGTATTACCTTGGATGAACAAGAGATATCTGATTACACGAAGAATGTTTAGTCAGCAGAATTTAGTTTAGAACTACATTTGTGGCGGGAAAAGGCCATTGTTGGAAGTTCAACTTTTAAACTTTGTTTAGAAGCTCGACAGATGTGACCTCCAGGTTCCCTATTTTCGTGGGAAACTAAGTTTTACCCGGTTAGGGGATTGACAAAGTGACAAGCCGAATATGGCAAAGTTGGGTCTTCATGAGTCAGTTAGAGAGGACAGAAGGCAGAGTCAGAGAGAGACAACAGATGAGTGAGATTCATAGAACATTAGCGAAGAGAGAGAGAGAGAGAGCAGAAGATAGAGAGAGAGAGAGAGACAGCAGAGGACAGAGTCAGTTAGAGACAATAGAGGAGTGAGATCCAGAGAACATTAGCGATGAGAGAGAGAGCGCGCAGAAGAGAGAGAGAGAGAGACAGCAGAGGACAGAGTCAGTTAGAGACAACAGATGAGTGAGATCCAGAGAACATTAGCGAAGAGAGAGAGAGCAGAAGAGAGAGAGAGAGACGGCAGAAGAGAGAGAGAGAGACATCAGAAGAGAGAGAGAGACGGCAGAAGAGAGAGAGAGAGACATCAGAAGAGAGAGAGAGAGAGCAGAAGATAGAGAGAGGGCAGAGTCAGTTAGAGACAACAGATGAGTGAGATCCAGAGAACATTAGCGAAGAGAGAGGGAGAGAGCAGAAGATAGAGAGAGACGGCAGAGTCAATTAGAGACAACAGATGAGTGAGATCCAGAGAACATTAGCGAAGAGAGAGAGAGAGATATCAGAAGAGAGAGAGAGAGAGAGACATCAGAAGAGAGAGAGTGAGACGGCAGAGGACAGAGTCAGTTAGAGATAGAAGAGGACTGAGATTCAGAGAACATTAGCGAAGAGAAAGAGACATCAGAAGAGAGGGAGAAGAAGAGAGAAACAACAGAAAAGAGAGACAGAAGAATAGAGAGACAGCTGTTACGGACGGAACATCAGAAAGAGCCCAGGTCAGTTAGAGACAGTAGAGAAGTACAACACAAAGAAAAGCTGGCGACGAGAGAGACAGTCAAGAGATCGGCAATAGAGTAAGAGACAAATACAGTCAGGGTAGAGTTAAGCTCTAGTCAGTTGAGAGCTAGCTCACTTTTAGAGTTCACACCAGTGACAGTCAATAGAGGAACAGAGCCAGTTATATGCAATAGACAGCCAACAGTCAGGAGATAGACATCTAGTGATAGAACCTACAGTCGTTGAAGTACTAATATAAGATTCGCCCAATTAAGACCTGCACTGCCAAATGTCGGGAGACGAATCTAACAAGGAGAAAGTCCAGAAGCTATTTTATTAAATAGAACTGTACTGGAGTTGGCTTCGATCCATTTATGCATGGATAAGTGTTGCTGTCTGCTACGACGACTCACTGCTGACAAAGATACTCACTGTAACACCACGTCATCAAACAATTCAGCCTTTCTTCTCTTTCATCATCATCATTGTGTGCCGTCTCCGCATCGAAAGTTGGCTACCATGGAGCGCCATTCCACTCTGTCTCTTGCTTTGAAGGTGCAGATTGTCATAGGCTGACTTGTCCATTCTTCTCTTTGCCAACCTATATCTTCCAAGATATTAAGGAAGTACAGTTTCAGTAGACCACTTTGCTTCTTCACTTCTGTTTAGTGAAACAAAAATCCCCATTTCTTGTTGCTGTACCCAAAAGCCCTTCTGGGCCGCTAAGAAAGAGTAAAGATGGCGCCAGCCTGTGTGGGCTATTGTTCAGCCCCTAATTGACTACAGATGTAACAATACATGTTCTGCTGTCTGTGCGGCCTTTCCACATACGCACACAGGTCATGAGCGCAAGCATTAATTATATGAAACACTTATTTTAACAGCTCACGGGAAAATCCATACGCACACAAAAGAAAAAAATAGAAACAACAGATCCATCTTTTTTCGGTAGCCGGAAATAAATCTATATCTGCAATGTCATTTCCTGTATAAATGTTACGGGTTTGTTTTTTTTTTTTTTGGTTGCAATTCTTGCATTGGCCCATATAGTTTTGTCTGTAGTGTTGTATCTATTGGCCAGTGGGTTTTCCTCAGTCTACTATATTCAGTACAGTTTTGAAGTAAGTGTTCAGCAGTCTAGGACGCATGTCCACGTGTATATGTGGTTGAGATGCCCATCCTGAATTGTGTATACATAAAGGTAAAGGTAAAGTACGAGACTTGAACCGGCGTCTTAGCACGCGAGTTTCCACCCATATGTGCTCGGCCACCTATCTTAGCACGCGAGTTTCCACCCATATGTGCTCGGCCACCTATCCAGACATGTTCGCAAATTTCTAGATGGTGTCGCTTCAAGCATCGAAACTCAGATGCGAAGCGACATTCCTCACCTTCCCAGGGAAATACCCACATATATATGTATGCATGTGACTGTGGAGCCGATTGTGTCCTGTTCCGAGGCGTATAGAGCTAACCTGTTACCATCTATTCATATTATGAGATATATCTTGATTTTGGGGCTTGTGGTCCTCTGATTGATCTGATTATCTGTTTCTTATGATGGTATGTAACCGGTGTATCTAGTTGTGTGTCTGTTGCGACTTCCTTTGTCAACTGATCTACTCTCTAGTTTCCTGGTATTCCACAGTGAGACGGGATCCACTGCAGGGCAACCATGTGGTGCTTGCAGAGTTCAGTCAATAAGATCTGCAGATGTGGCAATTTTCTGGATTTTAGTGTTTGGAGTGCTGATCATGCATCTGTCAAAAACACTACAGTTTGTGGGCTACGATTATTGTTCAGCGGTTTTATTTATTTCAAACTTTATTGCTTGGATTTCTGCATCGTAATTGTGACATTTCCCTGTTGCTATTTTATTCGCACTCCTAGTTTTATTTGGGTACTCTATGTACCTGCTCCCCATTCTTTACTGAATTATGTGCTGATCCATCTGTGTACACACGAACCCATAGATCTTGTGGGTATTCTTCATCCAGGAAACAGGGCTGTTGTTTTACGCTGTAGACCATTCTGTTCCTCCTTGTCAAGTATTCCTTTCACTTCTGTCCGTATTTGTATTGACAATCCTGATTCCTCTGTCCAGGGAGTTTGTTCTGGTATGGGCTGTCGTTAACAACTATTGGTATGTTTGGTGTCTGTCTACAGATTCGCTTGGCTTGGTGGATAAAACTGCTTCTCTTTAGCCGTCCCAATGCAAGATTTTGGAATCGTTCCTTCATTGGATGTCTCGGCATGCATGCACATTTTTCTGCCTGAATCAGCATCTTTATGTCCCTCCGTTCTCTCAGTGCTGGTATCCTCCACAATTTCTCAATTTTTAATATTGGTGTTGATTTCTTTGCTCCTGTGATGACCCTAAGTGCCTGGTTTTTTACTTTATCCAGCTCTTGCAGTATGGTGTTTGATGTTGAGCACCATGCAGATGATCCATATTCTAAATGTGGGCGTATACTCTGTTGGTAAACTTTACTGAGTATTTTCCCACTCGCAACCCATGTGGTTCCAAAGAGTTTCTTAGAATAGCTAACTTCTTCCTTGCTTTTTGGTTTGCTTTATTTATCTGCTGTTTCCAACATAGCTTGTTGTCAACTATAACTCCGAGATAAGTAGCTTGTATGTCTTCTTTCACAGGCTCATTGTTTACTTAGATGGGTCCTGCCTTTAGTTTAGGGAAGAGATTGAAAAGTGTAGTACAGCATGTGTCTGTATTGATACTGATACACCATCTATTTGTCCATGAATTCAGTGCATTCATAGCTCTTTGCAACAATTTGGAGACCACGGTTACATACTCCTCTGTGCACCACATTACCAGGTCATCTGCATACATTGCCATTTTGATACCATGCGGTAGTTCAGTAAATAGGTCATGCTAAGGTCATGTCACAGTAAACTACAGATAACAAGAGACAGCATCTACTAGATATAGAATCTGTGTTCGGCTTCTGCTTCTTCTTTCCTTCCTCATCTGCCTTTCAGCGTCGAGGGGATTAAAACATTTAATTTCCTTTAGTGGTTATTTTTTTTTATTGTTCTTGTGTCTGGGGCTTTGGTAGCACAACGCTGGGATGAAAATGATTTTGTAGTGCCCTTTTTGTCTCTAAATTATCTATAGCCGTGTTGGGCAGTAATGTTGATAGTTGTCCCATGATTTGGCCAAACTGTGTTGCATCTTGAGTCTATTTCTGCTGCACGTGTTTTGACTTACATTTGATGTTAAGAAAGGCAAACTATACATTTATCCAAGGTCCAAATTTTCGATTGGTTGTCTACTGTTCTTTGTCTTTATATTGTTCGTTTATACATTTTTCAGACTGCTCTAAAAATTAACTTATCCTTACCTAAATTATATGTGTCTCTCCTCTATGAAGTTTTCTTTAATTAGAAAAAAAATAGTCAATTACTTATTGAGATTGTGACGGAGACAGTTTTAGTTTGTACAAGTGACAGTTTTAGTTTGTACAAGTGACAGTTTTAGTTTGTACAAGTGACAGTTTTAGTTTGTACAAGTGACAGTTTTAGTTTGTACAAGTGACAGTTTTAGTTTGTACAAGTGACAGTTTGAGTGTAGTGTATAGAGCCACACTCTAATGCAGAAAAAGATCATTTGTTTTTATCTGTCGAGAAAGTAGTACTTGCCTCCTGGTTGAGAATTCTCTCCAATAGCCTTGGCAAGAGAGTTCTTTTCTCGGTATGAGATTGTTTCTTCCTTCTGGTGTTTTGCTATTTGATTGACTTTATCATTTCTGGGTATGCCGCGATAGTATCCGCTCTAACATTGTTCTTCATTTGGTGCTCGGGGATTAATGCTCATATCGACACCAGGCCTGAAAGCGATCAGCGACTCACAGCTGACTGCTTGCGCCAGAATCAGAGAACCAAAACTATCCAGATCATAACAACAGACTACCCAGTCCAATCTGGTCATTTGAGTAAGGAACTAGATGGAAGGTAACCCGGTCCCCCGTGCAGAAGTCAAATGTGTAGGTTACAAATATATCAGCTTTTGCTGCAAAACTACAACACAGAGCACCTACACCGACATTACGTCTTCTAAAGGTGGACAATAAAGATGGATATCTTCTGTTAGAAGTCATCGAATTAAAGAAAGAAAGAACGAAAGAAAGAAAGAAAGAAAGAACGAAAGAAAGAAAGAAAGAAAGAAAGAACGAAAGAAAGAAAGAAAGAAAGAAAGAAAGAAAGGAAGAAAGAAAGAACGAAAGAAAGAAAGAAAGAAAGAACGAAAGAAAGAACGAAAGAAAGAACGAAAGAAAGAAAGAAAGAAAGAAAGAAAGAAAGAAAGAAAGAAAGAACGAAAGAAAGAACGAAAGAAAGAAAGAAAGAAAGAAAGAAAGAACGAAAGAAAGAAAGAAAGAAAGAAGAAAGAAAGAAGAAAGAAAGAACGAAAGAAAGAACGAAAGAAAGAAGAACGAAAGAAAGAAAGAACGAAAGATCGAAAGAAAGAAAGAACGAAAGAAAGAAAGAAAGAACGAAAGAATAAAACGAAAGAAAGAAAGAACGAAAGAAAGAAAGAACGAAGAACGAAAGAAAGAAAGAAAGAACGAAAGAAAGAAAGAAAGAAAGAACGAAAGAAAGAACGAAAGAAAGAAAGAACGAAAGAAAGAACGAAAGAAAGAAAGAAAGAAAGAACGAACGAAAGAAAGAACGAAAGAAAGAAAGAAAGAACGAAAGAACGAAAGAAAGAAAGAAAGAAAGAACGAACGAAAGAAAGAAAGAACGAAAGAAAGAAAGAAAGAAAGAACGAAAGAAAGAAAGAAAGAAAGAACGAAAGAAAGAAAGAAAGAAAGAACGAACGAAAGAAAGAAAGAAAGAAAGAACGAAAGAAAGAAAGAAAGAAAGAAAGGAAGAAAGAAAGAACGAAAGAAAGAAAGAAAGAACGAAAGAAAGAACGAAAGAAAGAACGAAAGAAAGAAAGAAAGAAAGAAAGAAAGAACGAAAGAAAGAAAGGAAGAAAGAAAGGAAGAAAGAAAGAACGAAAGAAAGAAAGAATGAACGAAAGAAAGAACGAAAGAAAGAAAGAAAGAAAGAAAGAAAGAAAGAAACGAAAGAAAGAAAGAACGAAAGAAAGAACGAAAGATCGAAAGAAAGAAAGAACGAAAGAAAGAAAGAAAGAACGAAAGAATAAACGAAAGAAAGAAAGAACGAAAGAAAGAAAGAACGAAGAACGAAAGAAAGAAAGAAAGAACGAAAGAAAGAAAGAAAGAAAGAACGAAAGAAAGAAAGAACGAAAGAAAGAAAGAAAGAACGAAAGAAAGAACGAAAGAAAGAAAGAAAGAAAGAACGAACGAAAGAAAGAACGAAAGAAAGAAAGAAAGAAAGAAAGAACGAAAGAACGAAAGAAAGAAAGAAAGAAAGAACGAACGAAAGAAAGAAAGAAAGAACGAAAGAAAGAAAGAAAGAACGAAAGAAAGAAAGAAAGAAAGAAGAACGAAAGAAAGAAAGAAAGAAAGAACGAAAGAAAGAAATAAAGAAAGAAAGAAAGAAAGAACGAAAGAAAGAAAGAACGAAAGAAAGAAAGAACGAAAGAAAGAAAGAAAGAAAGAAGAAAGAAAGAAAGAAAGAAAGAAAGAAGAAGAAAGAAAGAAAGAAAGAAGAAAGAAAGAAGAAAGAAAGAAAGAAAGAAAGAAAGAAAGAAAGAAAGAAAGAAAGAAGAAAGAAAGAAAGAAAGAAAGAAAGAAAGAAGTCGGTGTTCGCCTCATACAAGACTTTATTTTCAAGCTCCAGTATTTTGTTTTTGTTGGTGTCTTGCAGAAATGACATTGCATCGAGTAAAAAAAAAAGAACCCCCCCCCCCAAAAAAAAAAAAAAAAAATTAATTAATAAAAACGACATGCTGGCATTGAGACTTAGCTTAAGTCAGCAATAATGATATCAACATTATCACTACAGCAGATACGGCTGGACTCAGTTGCTCTCACCAGCAACATTCGGTATCAGTTCTAATAGAGAACGATACCAACGTAGACTTCACCGACACCAATAGACGGGCAACAGTTCACAAACTCTAAGTCCTGCACGAGATTCCGGAGGGTAATTTCTGAAAGCTAATGATCACAGTGATGTTAAGAATGCGTTATTTTATGTTTATGCCTGGGCCTGTTATCTCACCTTTTCTGATTTGAGCTGCCTTGAGTATTTTTCTATGTGCTCAAATAAATCACAGAACACACGTTTTATCATCCGTTTCCGAGACAACTAGGCATTATATCACACATGATCTATAATCAGGAAACTTTGATGCTTTACATAATAATCGATATGTGGGAACATTGATACTTTTCTTCTTCTTCTGTCCTTCCTCATCTGCCTTTCAGCGTCGAGGGGAGATACAATTTGTGGTCTTTTGCTCTTCTGTTCGCCTCTGCTGCTGCTATGTTTCCTAGTGTTTCTAATATTCCATCGACCCATCATTTTCGTGGTCGATCCTTGGGTCTGGTGTTCTCGCAACAATTGCTGAAGGCTCGTTGTGTTGTGTTTTGTCCTTTCTGCCTTGTCACGTGGCCAAACCATTTATCTGTTGTTTCCTTATATATTCTATGGCGGGGACTATTCCTAGCTTTTTTCTCAGTTCTTCATTTCTGATCTTGTCTCTCAGACTGTTTCCTGTCATTCGTCTAACACATTTCCTCTCTGTAGAGGTTATTTTTCTTATTGTTCTTGTATCTAGGGTCCAGGTCTGGCATTGGTAGCACAACGTTGGGATGAAGATACTTACATAACATTTGATATGTGTATATTTAAGTGTGTGACTAGCATCATAACTCGTTGCTACAGCAACATTTTTAAGCAAAGCAGCAGAACAGCATAACACGACATGTGGGTGCCAGGTTTTTGAGATCTTTATAGTAACCATAATCATCATCATCAAGTACCGGGCCTGCTGGCGTAGGTGATCATGTCTCTCCACAACTTTCGATCTCGACAGTTATTTATCATTTCTGTTGTTGACCTTCTGCCAAGCCATTCTCTTAAGCTGTCTGGTATTTTTCTCTTTAAAAAAGTAAGAAGTAAAGTACCCCCCGTCACGCCAAGTGGCGTATAGGGAATATGGTGTTAGTGACCATAAATTTTACAGACCTTCGGCACATGATTTTTGGGGTAATTTGGTCGGTATTACGCCCGTGCCGCTTTACTTTCCCAGAAAAAAAATCCGGTACCCATTAAAGGCTGGGTGAACCCGGAAGCCGTCGGTTGGGATCGAATCCTACCTCTTGTCCTTTGTAGTCCAGTTCACTAACCACTGAGCTATCGCGGCTCCCATTTTTTTCTCTTTGCATCCCTCTATCTCTTTGTCCCTCAATTTTCCCAGTTGTTACAATATATTTCAGCTGTTCTTTTCTTTATAGTAATAAAGTAACATAAAATGTTAGTTACGTGACATGTTTCCTTATCGCTGTCTCACCTTCCCTAATAGCCTGTTACTTTCACATTAATTCTTGTCCTCTGTTACGATCACTCATTCAAACTAAGTTGTCAGACTGATTTCAGTTCTGTTGTACAATATCTTACTAAATGGTCATAGCCTTACAGACATCCAATTTTTCCTTATTTACCTGATATTAGGGTAGATGTAATCGAGTACTTAATCATACCACAGTCAGAATAATATGTATGTCATATTCAGGATAAACTTACAAATTTATTAAATCATTAAAGAGCTTATGATAAAACGTTAGCTACAGTAAGCGGTAACCTCCATAGCATTATCTTAAAGAGAACATAATCCTGGGGCCCATATTTTTCTATACATCTGAACACTTTAATGCATATTTGGTCACTGCACCCCAGCCATCAAACGTTTAACAGGTTGGCTAGCTGCGCTGTCGTTGAGGACGGGCAACCAATGGATCGGGCGGACATCATCAATGCCCTCCGAGATGTGGGAAGAGCACAGGACTATGACAAACATAGATCCACGTCACTTCTTCAGATGATGGAGATGGGAGTTAAGAAGATGGGCACAGCCAGAAATGAGAAACTTAGTGGGCGTTTAAGAAGACTTATCAGCCAACACAGAACTGAAGGAATCATCTTATGATTCCCTGAATTATCGCCTCGGAAGTTTTCCTCTATAATAATATTAATTTATTATTATTTGTCTCCAACACAGAACTGGAGTCGTCAGTCACTGGATACTGCGGGACTTGCTGAGGAGGGGATCTGAGCACCTATGGACATGTCCGAAGTGCAATGATGATGACCCGCAAATAACTCAATAACACCAAACCTTTCTGTAGAAAATGCATAGTCTCTGTTTTCAGTGGCAGTATGTTCCTTGAACGTCAAGGAGATACCAAAATATGCTGCAAATGGGATTCTCTCTCTTTTCTTCGAGGCGTTCACTAGTCAAGTGGGCGTTGATGCGTTGTGTCGCTAGCCCAGGGAAAAGCCGCGATTTCTGCGCCTTTCGGACTGACACATCCGTCTTCGGTATGGGTAGATTTTGTTTCATATTTTTTTTTTACCCGGACAGCTGCCATTTTGGCCTACTTTTAGCGACTTTTAACTACAAAATGTTCCTTAACGTGGGCGAACACACATCGGACCTCCTGTTTTGTTGTCGTATTCTGATAGGACTACACACCGGACCTCCTGTTTTGTTGTCGTATTCCGTCCGATAGGACTACACATCGGATATCACTACCAAGAGACAAGGGGAAAGTAAATCTACGAAGTTCGATTTCTGAAAAAAATATCATCGCCAATGGTGGGAGTCAAACACTGGACTTTCCAGTCCAAAGGTCGAAGACTTACCTCTACACCACTTTGTCCCTCAGATAGGAACCAATCTCAATCAATTTGATCAACGAGAGAATGTACTGCGAAGATTAAATAAAGGGGAAGCGTCGTCACATATTTGGAGTTAGCGCTAATATTGTTTTCATTATGATCTGAGCAATTCAGATGTGATGAATGGAACTAAATGTGCTTGATATCCATTTTAATTCCTACATTCCTTATTTTCTTTCGTAAACGTATTAACGGATTGCGATGCACTATAATTTGCACATGCGATCAACTGCACTTGTCTTTGGCACGCATTCACTCAGGACTGCTACTCTAAGTTCTCCTTTGCCTTCCATCACGGCAGCTGGTTGCGGCCATCACAACCTCTTCTAGGAAAGTTGTCTTACAAGACAAAAGAGTCTTTCATAGTAAGAGAGTTGTCTTACAAGACAAAAGAGTCTTTCATAGTAAGAAAGTTGTCTTACAAACATACAAGACAAAAGAGTCTTTCATAGTAAGAGAGTTGTCTTACAAGACAAAAGAGTCTTTCATAGTAAGAAAGTTGTCTTACAAGACAAAAGAGTCTTTCATAGTAAGAAAGTTGTCTTACAAGACAAAAAGAGTATTTCATAGTAAGAGAGTTGTCTTACAAGACAAAAAGAGTCTTTCATAGTAAGAAAGTTGTCTTACAAGACAAAAGAGTCTTTCATAGTAAGAAAGTTGTCTTACAAGACAAAAGAGTCTTTCATAGTAAGAAAGTTGTCTTACAAGACAAAAGAGTCTTTCATAGTAAGAAAGTTGCCTTACAAGACAAAAGAGTCTTTCATAGTAAGAAAGTTGTCTTACAAGACAAAAGAGTCTTTCATAGTAAGAAAGTTGTCTTACAAGACAAAAGAGTCTTTCATAGTAAGAGAGTTGTCTTACAAGACAAAAGAGTCTTTCATAGTAAGAAAGTTTGTGTCTAGCTTTTCCTTCTTCTGGGTAAATTGTTAGCTAGGTTTAGCATGTCATGCACACCTCCGACATAGTTGATTAAACTATTAGCTACATTTGTTTTCCTGCTCTATTCCTAACAGAATGTATTTTTGGATTTCTTTCCCTGATTTCTTCCTATCAGGACGCCCTTGTAGATTTGCTTCCCTGATTTCTTCCTATCAGGTCGCCCTTGTAAATTTGCTTCCCTGATTTCTTCCTATCAGGTCGCCCTTGTAAATTTGCTTCCCTGATTTCTTCCTATCAGGTCGCCCTTGTAAATTTGCTTCCCTGATTTCTTCCTATCAGGACGCCCTTGTAGATTAGCTTCCCTGATTTCTTCCTATCAGGACGCCCTTGTAGATTTGCTTCCCTGATTTCTTCCTATCAGGTCGCCCTTGTAAATTTGCTTCCCTGATTTCTTCCTATCAGGACGCCCTTGTAGATTAGCTTCCCTGATTTCTTCCTATCAGGTCGCCCTTGTAAATTTGCTTCCCTGACTTCTTCCTATCAGGTCGCCCTTGTAAATTTGCTTCCCTGATTTCTTCCTATCAGGACGCCCTTGTAGATTAGCTTCCCTGATTTCTTCCTATCAGGTCGCCCTTGTAGATTAGCTTCCCTGATTTCTTCCTATCAGGTCGCCCTTGTAAATTTGCTTCCCTGATTTCTTCCTATCAGGACGCCCTTGTAAATATGCTTCCTGATTTCTTCCTGTCAGGACGCCCTTGTAAATTTACTTCCCTGATTTCTTCCTATAATGACGCCCATCTAGACTTTGTTTCACGGGGTTTCTTCCTATCAATGACGCTTTCCTCAAATCTCTTTGTCTAAATGTCATTGTTTCATTAAGGAGCCAGGTTTTCCATCCAATAACTGAGCTGAATGCGGACAATGACCAACAACTGACTGCATAAAAAAGGAGTGGCGGATCAAGACCATGCTCTACCTCCCAACAGTGCTCCTGGGAACAGATTATCCAACGCGGCTAAGCGAATAGGATCGAAGAGGGAAGGTAACCCGGCACTCAAAAATGTCGTGCTGAAGTCGGATGCGTTGGACCGAAGAGCAATTTATCGCAGACTAGCTGCAAATAACAAAAAGAACACATCTATTTCGTGACATTTGGTAATGTCCAATCACCGTTTTTAGGATAGTTTTACTCAGCTATCCGTGGCCTTAAATGAGGAATTTTGCTTTTTTTTTTTTTTTTTACCATAGCTCGCCAGAGTGGCTTTTCCTACTATAAAATATCCTTATAATGTCTTTTTCGCTTCGGTCAGCCCACAGGCATATATAGTTTTACTAATTAATTAAAGCTACACATAGCTGTCGTCAGTCATCCTGTATTCTATTTTCTTGCAAGTCGCAGTGTGAGGATACCTAAAGGGAAAACCGTCAATAAAAAGCGTTCTGAAAAGGGGGCAGCCTTAGTGCACGAGACATATAACAAGAATTTGATGAGAGAGAGAAACTAAGTCAAGAAAAGAACAGACATTTAGAACTACTGCATGTAAATAGGAACAACAAAGACCAATAGAGAGAATGAGAGAGAGCATAGAAAAGAGAGAGCATGGAATAGAGAGAATTAGAGAGAGCATGGAAGAGAGAGAATTAGAGAGCATGGAAGAGAGGAAGCATGGAAGAGATAGAGAATGAGAGATAATGGAAGAGAGAGAATGAGAGATCATGGAAGAGGGAGAGAATTAGAGATAGAGCATGGAAGAGAGACAGAAATCATGGAAGAGAGAAAATTAATGAGAGTATGGAAAAGAGAACGAGTGAAACAAAGAGACAAGAAAAGAACAAACACACATGAACTACTGTATATAAATAGAACCAACAAAGACCATGAGAGAAAGATTGAGAGAGAGAGCATGGAAGAGAGAGAGAGCATGAGAGATAATGAGAGAGAGCATGTGTTATAGTGTGACTCAGTCATGGGCGATAATGGAAGAATAGAAGAATATGACGATAGACAGAAGAATAAAAGAATGAGGCGATGACGATGTGAAGTAGGATAGTTTTAGGCGGCGTAGAAAAGACACTCTTCAGAGGATTAGGAAGGAGACGTTAAGTCTACCCAACTCAGTCGCTGAGTCGTAATCAACTTGAAGATTACCAGTGAAATGCGTACAGGTGGTCAGCCTAAAGCCAGACAGATGTTTGCTCTGGTCGACAAAGTTGCGTAACGCAACGACACGGCCGCTGGTTCCTAGGAAACTCTTATATCGGCAGACGCCTTGAAGTCCAGTGAAGACCTGAGATGAAAGCGGACAACTAAACTGCCCCGCGTAATCAAAAGACCAGGTTATCTTTACGTTCAGCAGTGATTACTCTTTGAGTCTCTGAATTGGAAATCGCCTCGAGTTTTAGTTGTTAGGGGACGGACTTAGGAAGATGGACAGGTTCGACAGGACTCCTAAAGTAATAAGACTTTAGAGATAATTAAAAAGGCGGAGCTAGAGAGATAGTGACGGTCAGGAGACGTAGGTTAGGCCGTATCAGTGGTCGGGGGGGTGTGGTCACCTGGGACTTAAACCCCGAGACCCTGGGAACTACGGAGATTAGGAGAGGAGAGGCACAGAATGCTTTTGGGGCGAGGAGCAGTAGCTAGAGAGACATTTAGCTACACTCGGGCAGACTCAGCTACACTCAGCCAGACTCGAGACAATTCGGCCACACTCGGCCAGACTGAGCACATTCAGATACTAGTTCCTCAGCACTATCAGAAAGAGACAGGCAGATGTACTTAAGATTACTATACGGAGTAAACGGTCAACAAGATAGATAGATAACCACAGATAGAACTTTATGAATACGAAACGGCCACACACAGTGGTTATTTGACAATTCATCATCGCCGATAGGCTATGTCAAGTAACACCAATAAAGACCTTGTTTATACTTGTACTAAAAAGATGATGAGTTATATATGTGTGTCAAATGAAAGTACAAGTAGTAAGGTCAGAAAGAAGTTTGATAGAGACCCTGCAACACATGGACGAGAAAGAGAGCATGAGAGATAATGAGAGAGAGAGCATGGACGAGAAAGAGAATTAGCGAAGAGACCATGGAAGAGAGAGAGAGAGCATGAGAGATAATAAGAGAGAGAGCATGAGAGATAATGAGAGAGAGAACATGAGTTATAATGAGAGAGAGAGAGTATGGACGAGAAAGAGAATTAGCGAAGAGACCATGGAAGAAAGTAATTAGAGAGAGACCATGGAAGAGAGAGAGAATTGGAGAGAGAGAACATGGAAGAGACAAAGAATTAGAGAGCAAACATGGAACAGAAAGAATGAGAGAGAGAACGAGAGCATAAAAGAGAAAGTTTATTTTTCCTCTGGTAATGCATGACATTGACTAGGCCGACCTAGTGTCTGTGTCGCGCGCGTGTGTGTGGCACTAGTGTGTTAGGATGTGTGGAAGGACAGTTTGCACGCCGCGTTTGTTTACGTGCGTAATTCGCCATGTCGCGTTGTAATTTGATCTCCTAGTCCCGAGATTTACCAGACACGCTGACAACAATCAGACACAAGGGGCCGATCCTTTCAAAGTTAATATAGTAGAACCACCATTAATTCTGCATCATGGACGTTTATGTAGCATTTAATTCTAAAAGGTGTTCTTTTATTTAACGATTTGTGCTTAAAAGGGAAATTTATGTTACGCAATCTCTGCTTAGTTAAAAAATAAAAAAAAACGATGTCGGTTTCTCCATTCACTCCCTGGCGCAGATCGTTAGATGTAACAGAAATACGGCTCTACAGAATGATGTTAGGAACATCTTGGGTAGCAGAATTTGATTGGCGACTTCTTCTTTCCTTCCTCATCTGCCTTTCAGCATCGAGGGGAGATATAATTTTCGGTCTTTTGCTCTTCTGTTCGCCTCTGCTGCTGTTATGTTTCCTAGTGCTTCTAATATTCCATCGATCCATCTTTTTCGTGGTCGACTCTTGCGTCTGCTGTTCTCACAACGTTTGTTGAAGGCTCGTTGTGTGTGTTTTGTTCTGTCTGCCTTGTCACGTGGCCAAACCATTTTATCTGTTGTTTCCTTATATATTCTATGGCGGGGGCTATTCCTAGCTTTTTTTTCCAGTTCTTCATTCCTGATCTTATCTCTCAGACTGTTTCCTGCCGTTCGTCTAACACATTTCATCTCTGTAGATGTTATTATTCTTATTGTTCTTGCATCTAGGGTCCAGGTCTGGCATTGGTAGCACAACGTTGGGATGAAGATTGTATTGTATAGTGTTCGTTTTGCCTCCAGAGTTATTTCCTGGTTGGACAACAGTGGTGATAGCTGTCCGATGATTTGACAAGATTTGTTGCATCTTGATTCTATCTCTGCTGTTTGAGAATGATCGCGACATTGATTGGCGACAGTGTCTTGAATATAAACGAGTGCGCAAAAAAAATCTGCGGAACACAACTGGGGTGCACAAGACGATTGCATTGAGCCGTAAATTTGAGTATCACAATAATCCGTTAAAAAGCAAAGTGAAGAAGAAGGAGAACGGGTTGAAAAAAAGATGGAAGGAAGAGAATAATGAGAAGAATGAAGAAAAATGAATAAGAAGCAGGAAGAAAAAGAAGAAAAAAGAAAGAAGAGGAAACGCATTACTAGGGAGGAAACAACTGTTTATCTTTTCTGTCATGCAATGAGAAGATGGTTGCTTGGTGAAGATAGAACAAATAAACAGAGAATGAAAACAAAAACATGGTTCTGGCAAAAAAAGTGATTAAAATTTGAACTGATACGGAACAATATCCATACCAGGAATTTGTGGAGATACATAATCACCTACGCCTGTAGACACAGCAGAAGTTAATGAATTCTGAAATGCTTAATTCTTTATGATAAAGGTAAAGTACGAAAATTGAACCGGCGTCTTAGCACGCGAGTATATACCCATATGTGCTCGCCGCCTATCCAGAAATGTTCGGATATTTCTGTATAGTGTCGCCTCAAGCATCGAAACTCAGATGCGAGGCGACATTCCTCACCTTCCCAGGGCAATACCCTGGTACCCATTTCTGCCAACGGCTGGGTCGACCGGGGGGCGGGGGGGGGGGGTATTTTTTTTTCAACCACGAGTACAATTCACACTGCTCGCAGCGGGAATCCAACACGGGTTGTCCGAACGTCGGTAGTCCAGTCGGGTGGTTTTCCCAACTCGGCTACCGAGGCCCCCGAAGTCTGGAAGATAATCAGTGCTAAACTGATGATCATGAAACATTTGTTTAAATGGTCAGTTTGTGTCTGCAGAAAACTATGTAAACTAAAAGTACTTTTTACGATCATTAATGCAATACAACAGACGTTTATATAATCAATAAATGTTAAACTTTTAGATAATTATATGTCGGAAAAATTGTTATAACTTGATAGGAAAAGAATAATCAAAGAAATTCATATGAATATATTTTAGGAAATAAAGTTCGTGGGTCCATTAAATTATTATTAAAAATCGAGGATCTGTAACTAAATGTCATTACTTTAAAGTAGAACTAAAGTTCAAGAATAATTCTAAAGTAGAATTAATTATCATTATTCTGAATTTGATATCAAAATTATGCAAAATAGAACTATTTAACACCACTCTAGGGAAAAACACATAAACTATCATTTTTTCTAAAAGAGTATAAATGGTGCCAGGGTTCTAAAAACATCGGTACGTCAACATTAACATTCTGAAAAAGTATAAATGTACGCCACCATTGCTGCTAAACAAAAATATAATGTAAATATCATTTCGAAAATATTAATATAAATTACAATTAAATTAATTCTAATAGTGTGTGTACATATATAACCCTATAATAAATTATTTCATAAACAGACATTTCTTGAAGCGCCAAGAATTCTCTTGGTAGAAGTACTTACTTTACAAATGAAACTGAATGGAGGAGTAAACAAAGAAATATAACAACGAAAAGTTGAGGAGTAGGTTCTTGTTTTAAGAAGGCCACTAAGGTATCGTGGGAAGGTAAAGAAATCCAATCTGGAGAAAGTGAATGGGACAGACGAAGGAAGGAGAACAATAACAACAATTATTAAAAGATACCTAGAAGAATAGGTAGAAATGGGTGGAAAGAAATGAAACAAGCGATGAAGTCTTAAAACAACTATAAATTAAAAGAGAACTACTAAATACAATTAAAACAAGACAAATGAGATTTTTGGGCCATGTTAAAAGACACAACAACCTACTAAATGTAATCTTGGAAGGGAAATTACAAGGTAAAAGAGGCAGAGGAAGACCAAGACTAACATGGACGAGTAACATCAAAAGACAGACAAAGCCTATGACACTGTGCACCATCAAATCAAGAGACAGCAGAATGGCGCTTCATAGTAGCCAGTCTTCGTTGCGGAGATGGCACGCGATGATGATGATTAAATGATTGTCCAAATTTGTAGGTGGAGAGAGGAGAAATGAACCCACAAAAATAGAGAAAAAACCGGCATGGTTAAAGTTTTACGTATCATCTGGACAACACAAATTAGAAGGATCTTTTGTCTCTAAGACCTTCAGGAGGAACAAACATACAACACAAATTAGAAGGATCTTTTGTCTCTAAGACCTTCAGGAGGAACAAACATACAACACAAATTAGAAGGATCTTTTGTCTCTAAGACCTTCAAGAGGAACAAACATACAACACAAATTAGAAGGATCTTTTGTCTCTAAGACCTTCAAGAGGAACAAACATACAACACAAATTAGAAGGATCTTTGTCTCTAAGACCTTCAGGAGGAACAAACATACAACACAAATTAGAAGGATCTTTTGTCTCTAAAACCTTCAGGAGGAACAAACATACAACACAAATTAGAAGGATCTTTTGTCTCTAAGACCTTCAGGAGGAACAAACATACAACACAAATTAGAAGGATCTTTTGTCTCTAAGACCTTCAAGAGGAACAAACATACAACACAAATTAGAAGGATCTTTTGTCTCTAAGACCTTCAAGAGGAACAAACATACAACACAAATTAGAAGGATCTTTTGTCTCTAAGACCTTCAGGAGGAACAAACATACAACACAAGCACATGGCTTTAACCGTACGTTTTTTTTCTTTTTTTTTTCTATAGTTATTTTTATTTCTTAGCTTTACCACAGCTTCCTATTTATATGCATTTCTTTGTATTGATCCTCCTGGGCGGAGTCCAGGCGGGTTGGGATAGTAACAACACGGAAAATAGATGGCCGGTGAGATAGAGGCAGACAGAGAGGAAAACATACTGGTCGTTTGATGGTGCAGCAGGGGACATGATCAATGTGTGGAGCTGTTACAGAGTACAAGACCGAGGGTTGTGGCTGGGCTATGATATCTAACCTCTATCGGAATGGATATGCATGCATGAATGAAAACATTCTCAAAAATGAATTTTAATTCTTTAGTATAGGTCTCTTTCAAACCAATAATTCTCAAAATAGAAGTCTCTAATTAACAGTTAATTCTGTAAGTACAGGTCGCTCCTTTACATTTAATAGTTATATAGCAATTAGTTCCCACCACCCTGGCAGACCCCAGTAATAAGAAAATGATGTAAAGATAGTGTATAACAATATTTAATTTTTGAATGAATAGTTACATCAGTACAATTTAGAATGTCGATTTTCCGATTGTTTACGATGAATGATGATATCGTATGACAGGGAACAGTTGGCTGTGTTCACTTTCTGTGCGGTTTCGCCTTATGTCTTTTGGCATGTGCTGAGACTGCTACGATGTGGACTACAGTTACCTTTCTTTGTTTCGGAGATGAGATATTAATTCGGATGATTGCGCTGGCACGGGCGGTTGAGCAATTATGGATTTTAATTCGTTTGCAGTGGTACCGGGGCCTTCCATAACCAAATAACCAAATTTAGAATGAATAGTTACATAAGTACATTTTAGAATTAATAGTTACATAAGTACATTTTAGAATGAATAGTTACATAAGTACATTTTAGAATGAATAGTTACATAAGTACATTTTAGAATGAATAGTTACATAAGTACATTTTAGAATGAATAGTTACATAAGTACATTTTAGAATGAATAGTTACATAAGTACATTTTAGAATTAATAGTTACATAAGTACATTTTAGAATGAATAGTTATATCATTACTTTTCTTAACATAACTACTATTTCTAAAAGAGTAGATAACAGCGCCTTCTAAAATAATATATTATTCATATCACAGACATGGGAGCCGCGATAGATCAGTGGTTAGTGAACTGGACTACAAAGGACAAGAGGTAGGGTTCGATCCCAATCGAAGGACACCGGTTCACCCAGCCTTAAATGGGTACCGGATTTTTTTTCTGGGAAAGTAAAGCGGCACGGGCGTAATACCGACCACATTACCCAAAAATCATGTGCCGAAGGTCTGTAAAATTTATGGTCACTAACACCATATTCACTGACGCCACTTGGCGTGACGGGGGCTCTTTACGTTTACTTGCTATCACAGACAGAATCGTTGAGAATTAGAAACGAGATGTCTCAATAACCTTAATAATTGCACAATACAATAGTTGATATTATTTTTTAGGCTATCGTTTACATCATTATTTAATTACATTATTCGGCGTTACTAAGGGATATTGAATCTGTCCGCGTGTTTATGCAGTCGCCACGCAGTGTACAGTTATATTTTTACCACCACTTGTATATAGTGTAGCATGATATTAATACTGATGTCAGAATAAAAAAACGCGGGTATATCAAACAGCAATCTGTACTTTCACACATCTGGAAACTACTACAGGTCTATAGATCACACAGTGAACAAAACTTCACTTACCTAAATATGGTCTATTTGACTTCGTGAAAATGAGACATCACAGAATCACAGTCCACAGAAAGATAAGACTACTCACAGGTAAAACACTCGATTTAAAACCGTGATGAAAATCCTGTCTCTCTACCTCCCCGGGGTTACTACTTCAAACATTAAACTCGTATTTAAATTCGTTCCGTTTACGCCCTTTTTTTTTTATTGTCGACGCGATTTACTCAAACAAAGCAGCCGTTCGAACACTACACAAAAGCTACAGCAAAGAATGGATCAGTTTCTTTGTGACGACCACAATTACCGTTTTTACTTACGTGTTTTTCCACCTAGGTTGTCTTGATTATAACAGAAAATAGACCAGCAGTTGAGTGATTTAAAAGTATTTTCACTAGACACGATATATCGTAAGATCTCGTCTCCTTATGTTACCGGGAGCAGGCGAAGAGATCAGACCTGTTTTCTCAAGCTGTGAGACGAACGCAAAAAAACGGCTTTCTAACACTTGTTTCCTCTGCTGAGTCGGATCGGTAATAATTGCCACAAACTAGGTCACTAAAACACGACATCGTATTGTGTCGAGGGAAAGAAGCTCCGATCAAGCAGTAACAACGTCTGGTTCTCTGGCTTGCGCTCGCTTATCAGCAGGTCGCGCAGGGGTCAAGCAGTCTAAACGCAGGGAATGATTTTTTTACCTCAGTGGCTGCCTTGGCGGTGTTCATTTAATGACAGACGCTGTTAAAACTCTATTTCGTGCAATGATTCCTGTAACGTAGACAGGTGAGAAATGAAATCAGAAGTATTGGGAGAAAACACCGCAACACAGTAATGTTTTGTTTCATCATCATAAAGTCATATGTCTGGCTGGTGTAAGTGATTATGTATTTCTACAACTTTCGATCTCGACAGTTATTTATCATTTCTGTTGTTGACCTTCTACCAAGCCATTCTCTTAAGCTGTCTGGTATCGTTTCTCTTTGCTTCCCCCTCTTCGCCCCTCAATTATCATAGTTGTTACAATATATTCCAGTTGTTTCCTTCTCATAACATGGCCAAAAAATTAATTATTGTTTCTTCTTAACATTGGATATTAGCTCTCTCTTTACTCTGGCCTCTTTCAGAACGTTTTAATTACTCTTCTTAGCTGCCCATGGTATTCTCAGCATTATTCTGTAAAACCACATTTCTACAGACTCCAGTGATTTTCTTGTCTGTTGTCCTATTTTTTTCCATGATTCACATCCATATGTTAAGACTGGCTCTACATAACATCCAAGAACTCTTTTGTGTTTATTAAAATGTTTCGTTAGAGACAATAAAAGTGAAGACATTGAACAATTTAATTTCAAGAAATGAAACTAAGCATTAGTTAGACAACAGTTCTGGTTTATTTTACCGAGCGAACGGCTTTTATGTTCACTCTTGTCGGGAATTATTTTACTGATTAAAATTAGAACTATCTCTCTTTCTTTTCTCTCTCTCTCTCTCTCTCTCTCTCTCTCTCTCTCTCTCTCTGCGATCAAGACTCAATCAGAGTAGGATTCCAGACTCTCACATGAAGTCAGCTGTCTGTTTCAGTGAATCGATTGCCCCATATAGTTTTTCTTCCAGGGAGATGGGTGTGGACCACATTGCTCTTCTCAGGTCTATATACTGGGGGCAATCCTGTAGAACATGTTTTGTAGTCATATTGTCCAGTGTACAGTGGCATAGGCTGGTTGTACCTATTTTGAATTTGGAGAATATGTGATTTCTCATTCTATTGTGGCCAGTGCATAGGCGAAGTATGGTGGCTTGATCCCTCCTTGATAGTTGGTGGTATCCGTCCCTCTCGTTATGCTTTGGGTCTTCTCGTTTCCATTTTTCATGGAACTGACCTTTGAGGATGGATTTGGCTTCATCAGAACTGAGCGGATGGTTCTCTTGTGGTAATCTCCCTCCCTTATTAGCTAATTTGTCTGCGCGTTCGTTCCCGTGTATATTACAGCGTGATGGTATCCACTGAATGACTACTCTCTGGAAGTTATTGCATAGTTGGTCCAGGGTTGTTCTCAAGTCATCTAGTTCATTGTTCTTGGGACTTTTAGAGCGCATAGTACTGACAGTCTGCATCAGTCAGAATCACCAATTTATTGTGCATGTTATTGTTGTGTTGAGTAGCCAGTGTTGCAGCATCTCTGATGGCCTCAGTTTCTGCTTTATAATTGTTTGAGAATTTTCCAGTAGCTATTGACTTGGTGATCTCGTCCTGATTATTCAGCGTCAAGAACACACAAGAAGTATCTAATTTACAGTTTGCGAAATTACTAATTGTAAAATACCTAGTGTCGTCAATTTCAAATGTTGTTATCTTCTTATAACTACGCCTCTAGACGTCAATATTAAGTTCAAAGAGAGCATTGGTCAACTCAAATTTGGTGAGATCTACACACAGCCATCACAACTTGACCCTGTCTGACACTAGTGACGGTTACAAGAGACTTCTCTTTTTATCAAATATTGACCATGATTGTAGCAGATATTGACCATGATTGTAGGAGATATTGACCATGATTGTAGGAGATATTGACCATGATTGTAGGAGATACTGACCATGATTGTAGCAGATATTGACCATGATTGTAGCAGATATTGACCACGATTGTAGCAGATATTGACCATGATTGTAGGATATATTGGCCGTGATTGTAGCAGATATTGACCGTGATTGTAGCATATATTGACTGTGATTGTAGCAGATATTGGCCGTGATTTTAAAAGATGTTGGCCGTGATTTTAAAAGATGTTGGCCGTGATTGTAGCATTTATAGGCCGTGATTGTAGAAGATATTAGCCGTGATTGTAGCAGATATTGGCCATGATTGTAGCAGATGTTGACCATGATTGTAGCAGATGTTGTCCGTGATTGTAGCAGATATTAGCCGTGATTGTAGCAGATATTAGCCGTGATTGTAGCAGATATTAGCCGTGATTGTAGCAGATATTAGCCGTGATTGTAGCAGATATTAGCCATGATTGTAGCAGATGTTGGCCATGATTATAGCAGATGTTGTGCGTGATTGTAGCAGATATTAGCCGTGATTGTAGCAGATGTTAGCCATGATTGTAGCAGATATTAGCCGTGATTGTAGCAAATATTAGCCGTGATTGTAGCAGATATTAGCCGTGATTGTAGCAAATATTAGCCGTGATTGTAGCAGATATTAGCCGTGATTGTAGCAGATATTAGCCGTGATTGTAGCAGATATTAGCCGTGATTGTAGCAGATATTAGCCGTGGTTGTAGCAGATATTGGCCATGATTGTAGCAGATTTTTTGTGTGTTTGTAGCAGATGTTGGCTGTTATTGTAGCAGATATTAGCCGTGATTGTACCAGATGTTGTCCATGATTGTAGCAGATATTAGTCGTGATTGTAGCAGATATTAGCCGTGTTTGTAGCAGATGTTGGCTGTTATTGTAGCAGATGTTGGCCGTGATTGTAGCAGATGTTGGCTGTTATTGTAGCAGATGTTGGCCGTGATTGTAGCAGATGTTGGCTGTTATTGTAGCAGATGTTGGCCGTGATTGTAGCAGATATTGGCCGTGATTGTAGCAGATATTGGCCGTGATTGTAGCAGATGTTGGCCGTGATTGTAGAAGATGTTGGCCGTGATTGTAGCAGATGTTGGCTGTTATTGTAGCAGATATTGGTTGTGATTGTAGCAGATGTTGTCCGTGATTTTAGCAGATATTAGCCGTGATTGTAGCAGATATTAGCCGTGTTTGTAGCAGATGTTGGCTGTGATTGTAGCAGGTGTTGGCTGTGATTGTAGCAGATGTTGGCCGTGATTGTAGCAGATGGTGTTTGTTATTGTAGCAGATGTTGGCCATGATTGCAGCATATGTTTGCCGTGATTGTAGCAGATGTTGGTTGTTATTGTAGCAGATGTTGGCCATGATTGTAGCAGATGTTGGCTGTTATTGTAGCAGATGTTGGGCCATGATTGTAGCAGATCTTAGCTGTTATTGTATATATGTTGGCCATGATTGTAGCAGATGTTGGCCGTGATTTTAGCAGTTTTTGGCCGTGATTGTAGCAGATGTTGGCTGTTATTGTAGCAGATATTGGCCATGTTTGTAGCAGATGTTGACTGTTATTGTAGCAGATATTGGCCATGTTTGTAGCAGATGTTGACTGTTATTGTAGCAGATATTGGTCATGATTGTAGCAGATTTGGCTGTTATTTGTAGCAAATGTTGGCCGTGATTGTAGCAGATGTTGGCCATGACTGTAGCAGATGTTGGCCGTGATTGTAGCAGATGTTGGCTGTTATTTGTAGCAGATGTTGGCCATGACTGTAGCAGATGTTGGCCGTGATTGTAGCAGATGTTGGCTTTTTATTGTAGCAGATATTGGCCGTATTTGTAGCAGATATTGGCTGTGTCTGTAGCAGATGTTGGCTGTTATTTGTAGCAAATGTTGGCCGTGATTGTAGCAGATGTTGGCCATGACTGTAGCAGATGTTGGCCGTGATTGTAGCAGATATTGGCTTTTTATTTTTGTAGCAGATATTAGCCGTATTTTTTAGCATATATTAGCCGTCATTGTTGCAGATGTTGGCCATGATTGTAGCAGATATTGGCCGTGATTGTAGCAGATATTGGCCGTGATTGTAGCAGATTTTGACTGTGATTGTAGCAGATATTGGCCGTGATTTTAGAAGATGTTGGCCGTGATTGTTGCAATATAGGCCGTGATTGTAGCAGATGTTGTCCGTGATTGTAGCAGATATTAGCCGTGATGTAGCAGATATTGGTAGTGTTTGTAGCAGATATTGGCTGTTATTGTAGCAGATGTTGGCCATGATTGTAGCAGATATTGGCTGTTATTGTAGCAGATATTGGCCGTGATTGTAGCAGATATTGGCTGTTATTGTAGCAGATATTGGCCATGATTGTAGCCGATGTTGGCCATTATTGTAGCAGATGTTGCCCGTGATTGTAGCAGATGTTGCCTGCGATTGTAGCAGATAATGGCTGTTATTGTAGCAGATGTTGGCCATGATTGTAGCAGATGTTGGCCGTGATTGTAGCAGATGTTGGTCGTGATTGTAGCTGATGTTGGCTTTTTATTGTAGCAGATGTTGGCTGTTATTGTAGCAGATGTTGGCCATGATTGTAGCAAATGTTGGCCGTGATTGTAGCAGATGTTGGCTGTTATTGTACAGATGTTGGCCATGATTGTAGCAGATGTTGGCCATGATTGTAGCAGTTATTGGCCGTGATTGTAGCAGATGTTGGCTGTTATTGTAGCAGATGTTGGCCATGATTGTAGCAGATGTTGGCCGTGGTTGTAGCAGATATTGGCCATGATTGTAGCAGATTTTTTGTGTGTTGTAGCAGATGTTGGCTGTTATTGTAGCAGATATTAGCCGTGATTGTACCAGATGTTGTCCATGATTGTAGCAGATATTAGTCGTGATTGTAGCAGATATTAGCCGTGTTTGTAGCAGATGTTGGCTGTTATTGTAGCAGATATTAGCCGTGATTGTACCAGATGTTGTCCATGATTGTAGCAGATATTAGTCGTGATTGTAGCAGATATTAGCCGTGTTTGTAGCAGATGTTGGCTGTTATTGTAGCAGATGTTGGCCGTGATTGTAGCAGATGTTGGCTGTTATTGTAGCAGATGTTGGCCGTGATTGTAGCAGATGTTGGCTGTTATTGTAGCAGATGTTGGCCGTGATTGTAGCAGATATTGGCCGTGATTGTAGCAGATATTGGCCGTGATTGTAGCAGATGTTGGCCGTGATTGTAGAAGATGTTGGCCGTGATTGTAGCAGATGTTGGCTGTTATTGTAGCAGATATTGGTTGTGATTGTAGCAGATGTTGTCCGTGATTTTAGCAGATATTAGCCGTGATTGTAGCAGATATTAGCCGTGTTTGTAGCAGATGTTGGCTGTGATTGTAGTAGGTGTTGGGTGATTGTGTAGCAGATGTTGGCCGTGATTGTAGCAGATGGTGTTTGTTATTGTAGCAGATGTTGGCCATGATTGCAGCAGATGTTTGCCGTGATTGTAGCAGATGTTGGTTGTTATTGTAGCAGATGTTGGCCATGATTGTAGCAGATGTTGGCTGTTATTGTAGCAGATGTTGGCCATGATTGTAGCAGATCTTAGCTGTTATTGTATATATGTTGGCCATGATTGTAGCAGATGTTGGCCGTGATTTTAGCAGTTTTTGGCCGTGATTGTAGCAGATGTTGGCTGTTATTGTAGCAGATATTGGCCATGTTTGTAGCAGATGTTGACTGTTATTGTAGCAGATATTGGTCATGATTGTAGCAGATTTTGGCTGTTATTTGTAGCAAATGTTGGCCGTGATTGTAGCAGATGTTGGCCATGACTGTAGCAGATGTTGGCCGTGATTGTAGCAGATGTTGGCTGTTATTTGTAGCAGATGTTGGCCATGACTGTAGCAGATGTGGCCGTGATTGTAGCAGATGTCGGCTTTTTATTGTAGCAGATATTGGCCGTATTTGTAGCAGATATTGGCTGTGTCTGTAGCAGATGTTGGCTGTTATTTGTAGCAAATGTTGGCCGTGATTGTAGCAGATGTTGGCCATGACTGTAGCAGATGTTGGCCGTGATTGTAGCAGATATTGGCTTTTTATTTTTGTAGCAGATATTAGCCGTATTTTTTAGAATATATTAGCCGTCATTGTTGCAGATGTTGGCCATGATTGTGGCAGATATTGGCCGTGATTGTAGCAGATATTGGCCGTGATTGTAGCAGATATTGGCCGTGATTTTAGAAGATGTTGGCCGTGATTGTTGCAATATAGGCCGTGATTGTAGCAGATGTTGTCCGTGATTGTAGCAGATATTAGCCGTGATGTAGCAGATATTGGTAGTGTTTGTAGCAGATATTGGCTGTTATTGTAGCAGATGTTGGCCATGATTGTAGCAGATATTGGCTGTTATTGTAGCAGATATTGGCCGTGATTGTAGCAGATATTGGCTGTTATTGTAGCAGATATTGGCCATGATTGTAGCCGATGTTGGCCATTATTGTAGCAGATGTTGCCCGTGATTGTAGCAGATGTTGCCTGCGATTGTAGCAGATAATGGTTGTTATTGTAGCAGATGTTGGCCATGATTGTAGCAGATGTTGGCCGTGATTGTAGCAGATGTTGGTCGTGATTGTAGCAGATGTTGGCTTTTTATTGTAGCAGATGTTGGCTGTTATTGTAGCAGATGTTGGCCATGATTGTAGCAAATGTTGGCCGTGATTGTAGCAGATGTTGGCTGTTATTGTATCAGATGTTGGCCATGATTGTAGCAGTTCTTGGCTGTTATTGTACAGATGTTGGCCATGATTGTAGCAGATGTTGGCCATGATTGTAGCAGTTATTGGCCGTGATTGTAGCAGATGTTGGCTGTTATTGTAGCAGATGTTGGCCATGATTGTAGCAGATGTTGGCCGTGGTTGTAGCAGATATTGGCCATGATTATAGCAGATATTGGCTATGTTTGTAGCAGATGTTGGCTGTTATTGTAGCAGATGTTGGTCGTGATTGTGGCAGATATTGGCTGTGAATGTAGCAGATATTAGTCGTGATTGTAGCAGATATTAGCCGTGTTTGTAGCAGATGTTGGCTGTTATTGTAGCAGATATTAGCCGTGATTGTACCAGATGTTGTCCATGATTGTAGCATATATTATCCGTGATTGTAGCATATATTGGCCGTGATTGTAGCATATATTGGCCGTGATTGTAGCATATATTGGCCGTGACTGTAGCATATATTATCCGTGATTGTAGCATATATTGGCCGTGACTGTAGCATATATTGGCCGTGATTGTAGCATATATTGGCCGTGATTGTAGCAGATGTCAGCAACTGCAGGGTCCAGAGTTAAATTGTTAAAAGTGCGCCCAAGACTTTCTTATGGTAGAGGATAAAGAAACGGCTAGACGTAAGACTGACCATACTTCTCAAAAACGCTCGGACAGTAAAAACAAATACGGCGCTTACACCATATAATGTATATGTCACTCTCGAGATGTAACGAAGTCTTTTTTTTTTTCTTTTTACGTAGATATGGTAATTAAAGATTACATGGAAGTTAGTTGCTTTGTCAAATGTAATCTCGCGCGAGGGAAGTGCGAGGGCAAAATAAATGGAATGGCAAAAAACGCAAAATGTATTTTTTATTGTTTATTGTTTTAGAGTTGAGGACACTCAGGGGGATCGCATAGTTGTTCAGTTATTTTCGGCAGATGATGAAATGTGCGTTCTCGCTGCGGTTCTAAAGTGCACTGCTAGGTCGCTGTTGTTGGTTGTCATTTCTAGCAGTGTGGCTTGATATTCCAGACTGTCGCTGCCTCAAGACTGAATCACTACAGATAACTGTGTTGAGATCGAAAGTAAAAAAAAAGCAAACAAATAAAAAAGCCAAATGTTTCTCTCACTCAAGATAAACTATCTAAAAGCCAGGTTTCTTTAAATTGATGCAATTAAAAAAAGCCAATATTGCAATTCCAGATTAGTCTAGAATGTAGTTTCATTTATTTGTTTTGCGTGTATGTGTGGCCATTTTTTTTTTTATGGAATAATCTCAATTAGCCACCATTTGTCTACAGCCAAAATGGCCTGACCCTCTTTCGAATACGTGAATATTTAACCTAAAGTTGTCTTCCGTTCGTGTATCGCATTACATTGTTGTCCATGAGTCAAGTGTATGGACTCAATTTGTCTTAGACCTCTATCTTTTGATACATCACGACTCAACTATATCATCATCATCATCAGCATCATCTAGAACCGTTCTCGATGGAGTAG